>CAWUHX010000322.1:0-355079 GCA_963922205.1 Romanomermis culicivorax
AAATTTTTAAATTTCAACACATTTATGTTTTATGCAACCTATTGGTAGCGAACAAATTCAAGAAGAAGAAGATGTATTTGAAACAAATGATGATGATGATGAGTGCCTAGTTGATGATGAAACAGGAATTACCAATAAGTGCCCCATTAATCAAAAATTTGTTTTTTATGATTTTGAGACTACGCAGGAAAAAATTCTACAACAAACGGAATTAGAGGATATATTTGAACATGAGCCAAAATTTATGTGTTGTCCATACTGTGTGCGATCAGTGTCATCAAAGCGAAGGAAATTTTTGTTGCAATACGTGTGGTCAAGGCGAGCGTGTATTCAAAGGCTCTAAATGTTTAAATGATTTCTGTAAATACCTTTTTGGAAAAGGCATGAAAAACATTACAGCAATAGCACATAATTCTTGAGGATTTGATGGACAATTTATAATGCAGTTTTTGTATCGTAATGGTCATCATAAACTACATATCATTAATAAGGGTGAATTAGTAAATTGTTTTATAGTTTTTTCATTTTCATCCATTTATTTATTTTTCAGGTTTAGAGTTGATGTGTATCAAAGTAGGATCAATAAAAATTATTGATTCTCTGAACTTTCTTCCAATGCCTTCAGTGGCTCTACTGAAAACTTTTGGAATAAGTGAAATGTGTAAAGGATATTTCCCGCATTTCTTTGATAGAAAGGAAAATTATGAATATATTGGACCGTATCCTTCGCCGGACATGTACAATTACAATGCTATGAAGCCTGCAGCTCGTGCCACATTTCTGGATTGGTATAATGGAAAGCTTGAAGCAGTAAGTTTGCAGAAAGTATAAAGTTTTTGCATTTAGATGTGTGTCCGTGTTTAGGGGTGTCAAGTTAATTTTGATAACGAGTTACTTGATTACTGTCATTCTCATCTGCAAGTTTTACCACAATGTTGCATGAACTTTCGGGATATTTTCATGGAAGAAACAGATGTTGATCCTTTTGAAAAATCAATAACCATTGCTAGTGCCTGCAACTTGGTTTTCCGACGTTTATTTTTGAAACCAAATAGTATTGGGGTAATACCATACAAAGGTTATGGTAAAGAAGAAAGACAGTCTGTTATAGCCTTAAAATGGTTGAAATGGTTATCCTATAAAAATGAAAAATTGTATATTTGACATAAACTTAACGCTGGTGAAGTTCAAATTGGAAAATACAAGGTTGATGGTTTATCAGATAATGTTTATCTGAAATTTTGAAATTTTTAATATCTATCTATCTGTTTGTTCATTAAAGGAACAATTGTTTATGGATTTTAGGGTTGTTATTGGCATGGTTGCCCAAAATGTATGAAAAATAGACATTAGTTAACAGCCAATAATGATACAAAAGCAGTTGATGCACATGAATGCACTTTTTATCGGGCTATAGAACTTTAATCAATCGGTTATAACGTGGTTGAAATGTGGGAATGCAAGCTCTTACAACAACTTCATTCAAATTCTGAAATGAAAACATTTTTTGATACAGTTGAAATACCTGAACCTATAAATCCTCGAGAAGGTAAAATCTTAAAATGTTCTTTTCCATTTTGTCAAAAGTTTTCTTGTTTTTAGCTTTCTTTGGTGGTCCCACTAATGCTGTAAAACTGTATCACAAAATTAAGTACAATGAAGATCGAATACCTGCAGAAAAGATCAATTATGTAGATGTGTGCAGTTTATACCATTTGTCAACAAATATGGGAAATACCCTACAGGTCATCCAAAAATCTTTACCGAAGGTTTTGAAGAGGTCAGCTCAACTTCCCAACTGTCAGGGTTAGGTTGGGGGACCCTGTTGACTTTGGACAGAGATGCGTGGTTTTCTTTGATATAATTTATTTGTAGCAATCTTACGTACAAGGTAATCCTATATGGTGAGTGCGATGGAAAATAAAAATGTACCGAATAGGACTAATGGCAATGGCAGAAAGGAGAGGCACCAGATTCGTGGATACATCAAGAAAACATGGGGCTACTGATTGGGGTCAATGCGGACCCGCTAGTCAAAGAGTACAAGGAGAAGCAAATAAAATAAGATGAAAAGCAAAGGGGCAGCGCCCGCTCATGTGCTAAAAGACAGGGCCAAATTGTTATGGCCTCTCCAGTGAACTGGGCCATAATGTCATTTCATTGCAGAAAAGCCCAAGCTCCTAAAGTAGCATCCAGCCGTAGCAGTTGCCAAACTACGTCTAGGTGTCCTTGGGCCTGCCTGCAGAGCTCATTCCAAACATTTCAAAAATTTTGTGACTCAAAGTCACATAATTTTTGAGCTTAAGAATTTAATTTTGAGTTTATAGGGTCGTAGTTGGTCAAGTCGAATACCAGATTCCCACTTTGACCCTCATTCCCATCCAGGGTGGTATTAATTTCGATTACCACACCCTGATCAGTCGTTAGCCCATTACTAATCTCAGGGCAATTTTTATGGTGAAAATGATAATTTTTCACAAAAAATGTTGCTTGCAAATCATCCACAATTATGAAGTGCCCTGTTTGTTTTACCGGGTACATATTTTTAAATTCAAAAGGGCAAACCGAGTCCAGGGCGGTTCCATTCCAAATAATGACACCATCTGACATTACGCAGTGGCGGGAAGTGGGTTTACAGCCCCCTGAATCGCCAAGGGTGCTGAGTAAACTCGAATCGTCCCAGGAGGCCACTTGCCCTTGTTCTATTATTAAATTTTCTACAGAAACGCAGTGGTCTGAACAACACCAGTGATATTCAATGTTAAGTTTATTCTGGGTTGACCAAAAACCTTGAGACCTTTGATTGACTGTTTGACTCTTGAAACTTTTTGTTTCTCAGATCATTTTACACGCATAAGGGGTCAAATTTTCAACTCGGGTGTGGTCACTTACTATACTCTTGGAACCGAAGAAACCCATATTCGTACAAATTCACCTGGTACGCAAGCTACAATTAAAAGCAAACGTTTCTTTAGGGTGACTCCTTGGGGTATAAACACGAGCAGTGGTCATGATAGGGGGTCCCATCTGCTGGGGGCCTCACACATTAAACTTTTTCCAGAATTTCTATGGAGTGACCACTACCAGAAGTACCACACATCTGATAACCACCAACTTTATTTGTGAAAAAGAATAAAACAACGATTACTGTAAACATATTTACAGTAAGAAAATTTCAGGCGGTTTTTTCATATTTGACGATGGCAGGGGCAACATGCCCTGCCCGAGCCATGACCAAAGTGGCGCCCTGTCCCGTGTGGGGGCCCATCATGGCCGTAGTTGCGATATTTCTTGTTGTAAAACAAGCGGGGTCCATTGTTTTGCTTTCGCGACCCGGGACATTTTGGGACTTCATGTTTGGGCCCATTTGTGGGCAGTTTCCTGGCCCGGTTGCGTCATCTACATCATCCGGCCATTCAGGATTTAGTACATCATGGGCACCTGCAGTACAGAGGGTCGCTATTGCACCCTGTGAAATAAGACCACGCTTCATAAAAGAAGAAACCACAGGTCTCATTTTTGAAAGCTCACCTATTCTCTCAGAGACGGAACCTTATTTTTTCTGTAGAGGGACATTGTCCACTCGATTTGGTTCCTTTCTTTTTCGGAATACGATAATTTTTGAGCCATGTTGGCCCAATGGGGATATCGCTTTCCCCCTTTTCATTGAGGACTTGACCATCGTCCGTTATTTCACCCTCCGATAAGGGGTGGTGCCGTTCCGGCATCGGGGGCACTGATTTAATCTCCTGGAAGTCCACTTCCCTGTCGGAGTCATAACCTAGCAATGACATGACCTGCCCTGCAACAGAGCGAATATTTAATGGGGTCATAGCAGGGTCATCGCTATCTAAAAAATTTATAGTGAACCCATCATTATTATTTTGACCCTGTTTTTGGGGGCAATTTCTTTCAAGATGCCCTTTTTGCTTACAATTTTGACATTCTATGTTAGGACAATCTCTATGTTTATGCCCTGTCTTTCTGCAAAAACGACATTTTGCAGGACAGTTATGGGTCAAGTGCCCCTCTCTGGTGCAGATTTTGCATTTAGGGGGCGAGGACAAGGGTTGGTTGTTCTGACAATAGTGCCCTCTTTGACCACACTTAAAACACGTAATCCTATTTTGACCCATCCATTTTTCATTTTCAGTAGTGCTACGATCTGAATTTTTTGAAACTTGAACCATAAGTTTTTCAAATTTTTGGTTCAACCGTTCAAATTGCTTTTTTAGAGGGTCCTCTCGCTGGAGACTGAGGACCGGCCCTGAGATAAGAAGAATATGTTGAATGAACTGGGATGTTAGCTTCATCCCACAAAATTTGGCATTTGATAAAAACTGCTTCAGCAACTAAATTTGAAAAATTGTCAAAGCATTTGAATTTTATCACATTTTTGATGTCGCTTAAAAGACCTTCCTGGAGAACGTGTTCAATCAAATTTTCTCTGACGCCAACATGAAATTCAGGGTAGGCGAGCCTGCCCAATTTTTTCAAATTCATTAAAATATGCGGTCACAGTTTCCGTACGTTTTTGTTTTCTGTCATGCAAAATTTGATGTTGAAGAAGTACATTTTGTACACTGGGGAATGCAGCTAACAATGCTAATTCGAAGTGATTGTAGGTTCCCAGCAGATTAAGGGAGTTTGAAATGTTTTTGTAGGTTCCCGATGGATTAAGGGAGTTGGAAATGTTCAAGGCATCTCTCACCAAGTGAAATTCCAAAACGACCAATTTTAGGGCATCATCGTCGCCTTTGATGCCCTTCAGCATCATTTGCTTTCCTAACCTTTTGACCCATTCTTCAAAATTTTCTGAGGGTCTACCAAAAAAATAAGGGAAATTTTGATTTCAACTAGTAATTTCGCTTCTTAAGTGGCCTATTCTTAACTCGTTTAGACCCGCTTCCATTTTGGAAACTTTTTGAGAAATATGGGCTTCGGGTTCCCTCAGCGGCCCATCTAAAACAGTGGCTAGAGCATCTTGCATGACATTGCCCAAGGGGTCTAAGGAATTGTTATCCGGATAATTAGGCATTTTTACTTTGCAAGCATTCTGCTTGGCTTCTAACTCAATACGTTCGAAAATTTCACGCAAAGTTTCCTTGTCACTAGCAATATAGGTCAGTGTCACAAAAGGAAATACAAAAAAAAGAAGAAACAAAAACGAACTGTAAGAAGTGTGTTTTTTTAAACAAAGTTTTTGGATAAGGCTTGTAAAATTTAGATTACCCCTGTTATTAGGTCACCAAAATTGTGTCAGGATTAGGTTGGGGACCCTGTTGACTTTGGACAGAGATGCCTGGTTTTCTTTAATATAATTTATTTGTAACAATCTTACGTACAAGGTAATCCTATATGGCGAGTGCGAGGGAAAATACAAACATACTGAATACCACTAATGGCAATGGTGGAAACAAGCGGCACCAGATTCGTGGATACGCCAAGAAAACATGGGGCTGCGGCTTTACTGATTGGAGTCAATGCGGACCTGCTGGTCAAAGGGTACAAGGAAAAGCGAATAAAATAAGACAAAAAGCAAAGGGGCAATGTCCGCTTATATGCTAACAGTTTCGGAGTATGCCGGGTACTGTTTCACAAAATTGTCGTTGAGTGGATAGGTCACTATCCAACTGCACACGAAAATATGCAAAACCAAAAAGAATGGTTCAGCACTAAGATCGACTGTCTTGTAGAGCGAAAAAATCTCCGACTGACTGGAGAGTCCCCCAGAGGTCCCAGTCTTCATTTTTAGGGATAATCCCCTCTTGACCCTTCTCGCAAATGGACACGTTTTTTGCAAAAGGGTAGGTATATCACTACTCCTTGTACCTGCCAACAGTAGGTCCATATATAATATGTACCATAACTTTTTTTTGCAGGGCCATGTCGGCCCTTGCTTTGAAAGCCCGTAATTACTTTTTGATGAATCTGCTGCCATTCCGCTAATTACATAATTACAGAGAAACATGGAAAGTGCTACTTGAGAAATATTGTGAAACAGTGAGATATAAAACAATAACTGGATTCCAGCCAAAATGTCCGGAAGGTGAAGTGTTTACGCGAAAAATATGAAACATGAATGTTTACGAGAAAAATAATTTATGCACTAATGGACAGACGTAATTATAAGATGCATTTACATAATTACTATATTTTTTACAAAATATTTTTACACTCATACCTCATGACACAACCTTATGAGGGATTAATCAAATGTACGGTTTTACCTCACAAACTCTTACATCCTGTTCTACCATATTGACATGGTGGTAAATTATTGTTTCCATTATGCGAAACTTGTATGCATGATTCACAAAAGACCACATGCGAGCATAATGACCAAGACCAAGCATTAGATGGTACGTGGGTTACAACAGAATTATACAAAGCCTTAGAGAAGGGATATAAGGTATATTGTTACTGTAATGGTTCACTTTTCCTATGTATATATTTTTATTTTTGTTTCAGATCCTCAAGATTTTTGAAGTTTAGCATTATGATAATATTGAGCAGTATCATCCAACCAAAAACCCCGCTGGTGGTTTATTCACTCAATACGTCAACACTTTTATGAAAATGAAACTAGTAATTTTATGTTATGTAAATGTCGGAAAATTCGATTGTAATTTTTATAGGAGAGTAAAGGTTACCCTGCTAGAGCTCAGACAGATGAGCAAAAATGTGAATAGGCAATGGAGGTCTACACTTGGGAGAATATTTCATTGGACCCTTGGAAAATTTAGAAAAATCCTGGAAAGAGGGCTTTGGCGAAATTAATGCTAAATTCTTTCTGGGAAAAGGTAACTTTGCATAGTTTTCGTATTTTATTTATTTATTTATTTTCTTAGTTTGGTCAATGAAACAATATGGATAAGACTGTTATCCACAATGCACCCAAAGAGTATTTTGAACTCTTGATGAATGTTGTCAACCTTATTAAGAATGTTAGACTAATCAATGAACAATTGGTGTCAATGACCTATTGTCAACATGACTATTTTGCTGAAGTTATGGCTAATACTAACGCCGTTATAGGAGCTTATAGGATAGCTCAAGCTCGACTGTAGTTATATTCTTACAATAAATGATTAAAAAGTCGAGTATTGTATTTTGACACGGACAGTATTATTTACTTGTCAACAGTTGACAAACAACAATATCAGGTACCTGCTAGTTGGTGCCTTGGTGAAATGACTGATGAATTACGTGAATATGGCCCTGGATCTTACATTACCGAATTTGTCAGTGGAGGTCCTAACAATTAAGCTTACAGGCTGTACAGTCCATCTATGGACCAATACCATCACCTAATCAAAGTTCGGGGTATTACTTTGTCATCAGATACTATGAATAAAGTTAATTTTTATTCGCTTTGTCAAATGGTTTTTGCTTTTGTAAAAAACAATGGGCAAGAAGAAGTAAATGTACATAGTCTATGTATTGAGCGTCAACAAGATCGTAAAGTTGTTACTCTTAAAACTTTGAGAAAATTTGCTGTGGTATATGATAAACGTATATTGAAACGTAATTTTTGTACATTTCCTTATGGTTGGACTAAATGATTTTACAATAAAACAAAAAATGTTGCATCGATTTAAAAATGTTTTCCTTTTGATATGTAAAGATTTTTGAACTCTCCAAATTTTCTGCACGCTTTTTACGACCAGCTCGTTCTGGTCATTTTTCTATAAAAGACCTTCTCGGTCATTTTGGCAGACAATCAAACTTTATACGCATGCACCTGTAAGGATAATGTTTCATCGCGTATAGACTCTCTCAAGATTTTACTCATAAAACAGACCATTATTGATGAATTTGACCATTCTGACATTTATTGACTTGAACGATCGTTCAGGAATGGGACCACCAATCATATTTACGCCTGCAGGTGGCGCCCTTTTGTCAAAGGGGGTCCAGGGCGCAAATTTTTGAAAGGCTTCCTCTGCCCACAGGGGAAGCCATTTTTATACATGATCTCTTTTTATTTCTTTTCCATTTTTTGTTCACTTTAGTTTTCCTTTTCCATTTTCTGTTCATCATCGATTTTCCTTTTCCACCTACAGTAACACACCTATTACCCTAACTCCACTATTACTGAAATCCAAAAATTACCGTAATTCTACTTTTATGGTAACTCCAGAACCTGTATGCTTAACCATACCCCCTATAAATCAACAAAAAATCGAGCATATATGTTTACCATACCCCCTATAAATCGGCAAAAAATGACAAATTATAGGGGGTACGCTAAAGATAGGTATATGCTTAACCATACCCCCTATATGGGCCGGCCTTTCTACTAGTGCGTCAACCCTTGAGTCGTATATTGATGAAAAAATCCCCACAGCCCTTAGAAATTGCATGTTGCCATGACAGCTGTCTCCTACTTCCCATTGACCAATAGAATTGAAAATTGATTGTGGTTCAAAATATGATTCTTTGCCAGAATTTTCCAACCTAGTCCATTTTGTAGGTGCTTCCCCGCTCTCTAGCTGCTCACGATTTTTGAGCTAAAAATTCTGGGGCTGGTTGCAATAAACTCAATGATGATCCATCCCGAACTATGTTGTACACGAATCATAAAAAAAAGCTGGAGATTATATAGTTTAATGCAACCGGTCTGGTTTTTTGAACTATTGTTTATCATTTCAATCCAAATTGATCATGTTTTCTTCAACTTGCCATTTCCCTTGGTCAACCACCACTTTTCCTAAAGTCCTAAGGCCCAAGGAGCTGTGATGCCCTGCTTCAAAATTTACGGGCCTGCAAGTTGTGATGATTCAAAAACTTTTGCCGAACTAAGTATCTGATTTTTTTAGGAAAAATATCAGAACCTGGAGCAAGAAAGGAAACGGCAAGAAAAAACTCTGGAACGATTATCTATCCAAAAGCGAATGGTCGATGGAATCGCTAGTCAATTCGGAACAAATATCTTATCCTCAATTAGTTATAATGTTGCGGTGGGTTGCAGCTGGAAATTCCCCTTATCATACTAATTTTTGCATATATAATCCGTAAAGTTATGCATAATGTCTTACATTTCTATAATTTGTATGAAACGATTTTTCTGATGTCGTATTTTACACTTTTTGCACTAATTTGAAGTGCTGAAAAAAGGTTGAAAAAAGCAGGAAAAGGCCTTTGAAGCTCTTCGCGCCTAACGTTCCCATGTGATGCCGCATGATTTTCTCTTCATTTCTGTAACTCTCATGTCCAACATATTGTGATAAAATTTCAATCTGATTTGCATACCGTTTTGTTTTGGAGCTGTAGAGATTTGCAAACACTGCACTGTCATTTAAATATAATTTTTACTTAATCGCCATCCGATGGAGTTCTAAGAGCACAGAATTTGTCTTCATCTACTACATTAGGAGAAAAAATGTGACTCGTTCTGATGAATTTTCATTGATCTAGCCTTGATGATTGCTTAAGCTGGGCTTCAAATGAGAGGTTGCAAATTTAAAGAATTTTCATTATATTTCAGTAATCGATTGATTCTTTGAAATTCATCTACAGGAAAAAGATAAGTTATTCGGTAGTCCTGGGGCCGGTTTCATCAAAGAGACTTAAGCTCTAGCTGAGCTGCAGCTTAAGCTGTAGCTTAACTCTATAATGTTATAATATTGCCGCTAAAGGCCGATGTATAGTCGTCCTGATCCTTAAAAAAATGACCTTTCCTGAGTCAGGAAAGCTCGTTCCCTAAATTTTCGATCCTGATGCAATCCGTAATCCTGAAATCAGGATCGGGATAGCGTTCCCGACCTTATAAGGAAAGCTGTTCCCGATGTCTTCCTGATCGGGAAAGGATCGGCTTTCCTGACGTCGGGAACAAAGTACAAGCCTTCCGTACTTTTTAAGGATCGGGAAGGCTACACGCTACAGTAAATACTCATCAAATGCGTAATGGCATCAGCCTGCGCATAATCCTAGTTACATTTTCCGGTAATTCGAATGTAAAATGAAGTGAAATTAGCAAAAACTAAGAATTTTCTACCAGATAAGATAGAGTAGTCAGCTAAGAAATAGATTTTTCATGTTTTTCGGTGAAATATGTGCACTTTATGCAAGTGCAATACTTTGCAACTACAGCGCGTTGTAATACTGTAGCCATGTTTGTTTACAACAAAACGGCAGATTTGCGGCTTTTGTTGATTGATTCCAGCGTTTTTATTTATTAAAAAATTAACTTTCTAAAAAATTAACTAATTTTAATGTCAAACCCTATTAATTTAAAAAAATTTAAAATTAAAATATTTGAAATTTAAAATTAAAAGAAATTAAAGTTTAAAATTAGAAAATTTTAACATTTTAAATTGAAAACTTTTTAAATTAAAAAATTTAAAATTGAAAAATTTAAAATTAAAAAATTCAAAATTACAAAATTTAAAATTGAAAAATTAAAAATTTAAAACTTTAAAATTAAAAAATTTAAAATTAAAAAATTTAAAATTAAAAAATTTAAAATTGAAAAAATAAAAATTTCATAATTTAAAGTTTAAAAATTTAAGATTAAAAAATTTAAAATTAAAAAATTTAAGATTAAAAAATTCAAATTCGAGAATTTAAAATTGAAAAATTAAAAATTTAATAATTTAAAGTTTAAAAATTTAAGATTAAAAAATTTAAAATTAAAAAATTTAAAATTAAAAAATTTAAAATTAAAAAATTTAAAATTAAAAAATTTAAAATTAAAAAATTTAAGATTAAAAAATTTGAAATTAAAAAATTTAAAATTTAAAAATTTAAAATTAAAAAATTAAAAAATTAAAAAATTAAAAATTTAAAATTTAAAATTAAAAAATTTAAAATAAAAAATTTAAGATTAAAAAATTTAAATTAAAAATTTAAAATTGAAAAATTAAAAATTTGATAATTTAAAGTTTAAAAATTTAAAACTAAAAATTTAATAATTCAAAGTTTAAAAATTTAAAACTGAAAAATTAAAAATTGAAAAATTTAAAATTTAATGATTTAAAGTTTAAAAATTTTAAATTAAAAAATTCTAAAATTTAGAATAAAAAAATTCTAAAATTTAAAATTTAAAAAATTAATTAAGGGGGAATTAAAATATGACAAATAAACAAAAAACACCGAAACAAAATAATGTAAACGCATGTGCAACGTGAACGAAAACAAAAAAATAATCAGAATAATGAACAAGATCAATAAAATGTATAAAACCTACTGTCTGGAGTCGTCTTTATTTATACAACTTACGCATCTCAATATATAATCTTACTGTAAAATATTTCTCACGTAGTCGTCCCGATCCTTAAATTTAGGGACGTTAAGGACGACTTTACCTGGTCCTATCCTTTCCTGATCCTTATCGGGTCAGGAACTCAGGATTAAGGATCAGGATTACGGATTACTATACATCGGCCTTAAGCTGGAGCTCAGCTGTAGCTTAACTCATGCACACAAAACATATCGAGAAAGCTAAGCTGCAGCTGAGCTGAGCTAACTTTGTATGTTATAACATTGCCATTAAGGTGCAGCTCAGCTGCAGCTTAACTTTCCCGATATGTTTTGTGTGTATGAGTTAAGCTACGGCTGAGCTGCAGCTTAACGACAATGGTATAACATATAGAGTTAAGCTACAGTTTAAGCTACAGCTCGTCTCTTTGATGAAACCGGCCCCAGTTCTGCTGTAATGGAAAGGCATTCCAGTCGACTATCATCTGATTTATTTTATCTGGCTGACATGACGTAGTATAAAACATGGTGTCTCTAACTGTAGGGCAACATCTCATAGTTTGCAACATATGCCGGAGTCAGATAGCCGACATTTATTTTCTAATACTAAACTTGGGCATGGATTTTTTTCAATAAAATACTTTTATTGCATCTCTTCCGAGACATCCTGTAGCACATAGCCATTGTGAGAGATCGATTAAATTGTTCTTGTGATTTGATCCACAACTCTTCTTTTTATTCGTCTAATCTGGAGGTTTTCAATTTTCCTGCATCTCGTTAATATGATAATTTGTGAAATCAATGAACATTTTTTTGTATCAACTTTCAGAATATGCAAACACCTTCGGATCCCAAAACGTTCTACAATTTGATAGAAATTTTGATGTAATATGTTGGACATTAGTGGCTACAGAAATGAGGAAAAAATTCTGCGATATCCTACAGTATGATACCCGAAAAAGGCTACAAATGACTTCTCCGATTCATTTCAAAATCCCTTTTTACACTTTACAATAGCATAAAAAGTGTAAAGTAAGGGACTAGAGAATTTTTTCATACCTGCATATAGTGAATGTTATTCTGCATGTAATGAACATTTGGCTACTGGGTCACTTTTTTTCTGAGCTGTGATATATCGAAACACGTATACGGGAAAATGTTAAAAAATGGAAAAATTCCAAACTTTTTAGCACTAGTAGCACTGCGAATTTTGACTTGAATGCGGAATGAATGCTGCTACTATGCTTAGCGAGTGGAACCGCTCTAAATGTCTCATTTTCAGATATTATTATTGATTTTCAACTTATCATAGGTCAACGGAACATAATGTCGAACCTCTTAAAAATTATGTCTTAACGCACTAAAATGCTCTCCTTCATGAATTAGGCGGAATTTCCCGAGTTACAAAGGTATCCTTTAAGTTACAAAGAAGGATTGAGTATTGAGCGATGATATGACGGCGGAAAAATTTAGAAATTGGACCTCTAAAATAGATCTGAAATCCAATTCATCTTTATCTTGATGCACTTGAATACTTCCTAAAAGGTTGCATTGTCCTGAGTCGTAGTAATGTATAATTTGTCTTCAAGGGCATATGCTAGAAAAATTCAGATCTCAACCTTACCGTACGAATGCACATAAATATTCTATTTTTGTTTAAGAATTTTTGAGACCCACAGAGAAGTCATTTTATGAATATTTTGCAACAAATGATGCTTATTGAAATGCATAATCGGCGCCCTGCGCCAGAAAATTTTGGGTTCAGACTTTCGGGAAGGCAAATATATATTTTTTATCTTCATACACTTGATCAATTAGCCCGTCAGTGGGAGGCGATCGCTTCCGATCCCTGGCTACGTTCTAGTGCCCGCCTTAGTCATACTAGACCCGCCTTATATACACTTTAAGGTACTCTAAATTGTGGATATCCAGAAATTTTTTTTCCTTTTTTTTCTATTTTTTTTATTTTTTCATGTCTTTACTTGTTATTGTCTTATCTTTTCAAAAAAATTTAAATATAGTGTTTTTTGACCACTAGAAAATTCGGCACTTATGCACTTTATGGCCTATCAAATTTTTTCCACGTTCTTATATATAGGTTGTATAGTTTACACACACTAGGCTCAGGCTTAGCCTTGGGCTTGGGCTTAGGCTAAAGGTTAGCCTCGGACTTAGGCTCAGGCTTAGCTTTAAAGCTTAGTCTTTTATACATGTGTAAAAAACAAAAGAATGTGTAAAAAATGTGTAAAAAACAACAAAAAAAGATTCGATAGGACCTAAAATGCATAAGTACCGAAAATCCTGTGGGAACTATTGAACTATACTGATAGCACTAGCTTTTTGGTGCAACCGAAGCTTTTCTAGTGGTCGCGTTCCGACTACTCCTAGTCCTATGTAATTTATGAGTTATCTGTTTTACACGCTGCATACCCCGACATGTTAAAAAACGGGAAAAGTCTTGGTACCTCTGATTAGTAACCTCAATTTTTTCATCTTCGATTCTTTGTGTGTCGATTTCTCATTTTTTAAAAATGATCCATATTAGATTTTTATACATCCTTAATAGGGGACAATGGACAAAAAATCTTTGACAGAATTTGTCGACAGTTATTTGGACTACTACGCTATCAGAGCTAAAAAGATTGATGAAGAAATAGCCGAAGTTGAACGAGCGATGGAAGCTTATAAGGACGACATCAAAAAATTGACCAAAGATGTTAATTGGGATCAAAATAGCGAAATCACCAATATGCCTGCGTAAGTTTTATATTGAACAAAAATGCATGGAGTAAGTTTATAATTTGTGTCGGATAGTTTTCCTGTGCAAAAGAAAGATTTCAGATTTAATGGAGCTACAGATGAATAAACATTTTTGAATGGTCCGGCCGGGTTATTCAATTTTCTGGTAAATTTCGATTGATCCACATCGCCTAGCGCTTTTTTTCACGGTTCAGTACCATCGACACAACTGTAACCTTATCCAAAATCCTAGAATGATTTTATGGTTGAATTATTTGTTTACGTTCATGTTCTTACTGATATTTGAAATTTTACGGTTCCCATTTATCTGTCTAAATTTTCCCGCTTTTTTCACTTCGTGGTTCAAAATTCAACATTCCATTTGTGCGAGAACATCTATTTATTGCCTTTTCTTTTCCCGCAGAAAAATCGAGATTAGACTCAAAGCCGCTGAAAAATTGGACATCGAAATTGAAGTAAAGTACGTAGTCATGGACGCCAGTTGGGAACCCAGATACGATATGTGGATCGAAAAAGGAGCAGATTTTATAAGAGTGAATTAAAGAAAATTTCCGTTGTGGCATTATTTTCGATTTTGCCAATTTTTGTTTATTTTTCAGTTGGTTTATTACGGTTTCGTGAAGCAAAATACGGATGAAGACTGGGACGACATTGGGAACTTGGTTTTGAGTAATGCCCAGACTCAAACTAATATGGGGGATATACCCTTACAATACGTAATAAACGTTGCAACCGAAAAGACAAAGGAAAACGTGGAATTGGTTGCCGAATTTCCGGAACAAAAGCCGTCAGTACCACAGTAAGAAAATTTAAATAATGAATTACGATTATTGGGATTTCAATTAGGCAGTCTTCTCTATCCGTTATTTTCTTATGAATTCTTACGAATACTGTTTGAAACGTTTCCAAAGTCAGTCACTAAGAAACCCTTCCTCTAAATTGATTCATGTTTATCCTAGCGATGTTAATTATTAATCGCTGTGATTGCAATCTTTGGATTTCATTTCAGATTTTAGTGATTCTTCAGAAATTGATATGATGATTTCGGCTGATTCTTTGATTCTAATAAGGCATGAGAACATTTTTAATTTTTCATTTGAGTTCGACCCATTTCTTCGACACTTGTATTTTATTGTGGTATTCAGATTATAGAAACAACTTTAAAGGAAAGTTGAGTCTGCGGAAACGACAGATTAATCAAAATCTTCAAAAAATGATCTTGATCCGTTTTTTGCATATCTTTCCAGCCTTCTTTGGAATACCGGGCTGGTCTATAGACGCTCCATATCACTGCAGTTTCATGTGATTTCCATCTACTGTACTAGGCTCGTAATGAAAATTATGTTAGCTAGAATTTTTGAGTGATGATGATTTCTCCATCGAAATTCAGGCGTAATGAGGCATTACCTAAAATTCGCAAAGACGTTCAGGTTAGTCGTTTCGACACTAGCGAAAGAAAACATTTTTCGTACGTATTTTCGCCCCACGACTTGATGAGGCCGACATCATCTAAAGCTCACAAATCATCGGTATAGTAACTGAAAATTCTTAAATTTAGTAAAGGATGATATTTATTTATTAGGAGAATAAAGGCTCTTCAGGTCCATTTGTTATACCGACGAAACCGAAGATCAAATCAGACAATACTACGCATAGTGTAAGACTGACTGACTCCTTTGCTTTAACCATTTCTTCCCTTTTATTCTTTCTTAAGTACTTTATATTATTGTTTATTCGTTTAGAAATTTCACATGCAGCGAACCTATTAAAAATAGTTATACCCGGAAAAAATAGTAAGCTTATTTCTGCAACATCATAGTTATACGTACAGTATACAGTTTCTCAGTCCTTGAAAACTGTGTCAAATTGAACCTACTTTTTTCTTGTTGTCGCAAATGCCATATAAAAGCAAATAGACGATAATATTTTTCTGTCTCCCTCCCCTGTTTTTTCTTCTTCGTCTTTCTATTCAATATTTTATAAATATTTTGTCCTTTAATGTTACTGCGCCCTCATTTGTTTTTAAAACACTCTGCTTCCCCCGAATTTCAATTTCATATACATTTTTTTCATCCGTCATTTAACAATAAATTTACACAAGAGGGACACACAATTAAAAGTTATCTCGGAGTTGGGTTTGTGTTGAATGTTTTTTGAGAAGCGCCCCCCCCCACCGTACCATTGCTCAGTGTCAGGTTGAGCGTTATCATCCCAACCGTAGCTCAATGAATATGGCCGGGATTCGGAATCCCTGAACTGGATGAAATAGCAATCCTTGGGATGGAATGTATATACAACAATACAACCGGACCGAAATGATTTAAATGACGCTTAGTTCGAAAGGCCATAAAGTTTACGAAAATTTGTACTCTGTTTTGGTAGGGGTGAGTGCCCCAATGTTCCTCTCCTGACGGCCCAATATGTATTTAATTTCTGCTCTATTTTATGCACCTTCTGTTCTGTTTATTCTTTATTTTATCGTATTGTCTCTTCTGTATTTGAAACCGTTGCTTTGTCAACGTTTCATTCGTCTACTCTTGTCCTGTCGTTGCCCGGGTGATTTCCTTTTATATCGTCAGCTATTAATAACGATTTTCTTGTTTTTTTTTTATTCGTAACCCGAAAAATCATCAAAAATTATTAAATATTTGAGTAAAATAGTCGGACCGAAGAAGTTAAATGTTCAGGACAAGACAAAAATATTGTAATATTTTTTAAATTATATTTTCGTTATTAATCAACGACGCCCATATCTATGAATCATCAAATTATTGAGTTCAGTGCCATGATTTGGAAGCTTTTGTTGATCCAAAAAATTCGTGAAAAAATTGTAACTTGATTGCAAATAAATTCTTGAATTCTCCACCGGCATGCTTTCTCTTCACTTGCGAAAAGTTTTTGACTTGTACAGTGCCTTACGTTGAGGTCGGAACTGGTTGTGTGACAGATGTAGGACGAACGTGGTTTAGCAATTTTTTTTATTCTTCATTTTTTAATTCTTCATTTTATATTTTTGATGTCTATTTTGATAGGTGACAATTGCCAGCCTAGATTTACCGGCCACTTTCGAATACGAAAGTATCCCATCACAAGCTTCCCACGCCTACACAAAAGTGACCATCACCAATTCGAGTATGTTCCTTCTGTTGGCGGGCAGAGTGTCGTTATATCTGGACGAATATTTCTTGACCAGTAATCGGATAGAAAACGTCGGCGCATCGGAACAATTCTGTTTCACATTGTGCGTCGATTCGTCTGTTCGAGTTTTATACAAAACTGGCCGGTCGAATCAAATTGTTAGTGGTTTCTTTAACAAGGTTATCACAGACGTTCGTACGAAAGAGGTTTACATCAAAAACAACAGTTCTAAACCGATCAGGATTACTGTAATCGAGCCTTTACCAAAAAGTGTCGATTCTAACGTGAAAGTGAGTTAATAATTTTCTGTTTTATAGCTTCTATAGACCGCGCTCAGGAATTAAAAATGTTAGAAGCCTTTTAAAAAGCTGGTTTCGTCATGAATTTCTATTCCCACGCTAGTACTGTAGTCCATTCACTTTGAAATTGAGACTCGGAATGTTGAAATGCGTCAACAGAGGAAAAACCGACACAAACGTCTTTAGTCACTCATGTTTTCTTTGTCAGAACATCGTTCTGCGTTCCAATTTTCACACTTTGAAAAAAGATTGGGTAGCAGGTCCGCTACCTACTGCACATCCACTACCTAGTGCCCACATCTGCTACTAGACAGCAATAAATCTAAAAACGGTTTTGCTATTATTTTCATAAGGGTTTTCCTAAGACAAAAGAATAAAAGAAAATAGAATATTTTGCTAGGCCTATAGGCCAACGTGAAATATATATTCTACTAACAAAAACAGCGAAGACTTAACATATGCTTATTCACTCAAACTATAATCCAATGAGCTCACTTAAAAGCTAAAAAAGGCGGAGTCTTAGCTTGCTTTGGTCTCTAAGCCTAGTGACCATTCAGTATTCATGAGAGCCATTTATTGAAACGCCAAATAAGGAAAAGCAGGCAATAACTGATACACTTAAATTAATTCAAACAGGTTGAAAAAATCCCTGAGTGGAGTCAGAGGTCAGACAAAGAGAACACGAATTCATTACGTACTTTGTGAAAATTTTCATAATTACAGTATAACCGACAAGCAGATGTAATTAAAAAATAAATTTTTGTTCCAAAAGGGGCGCCTGCCACAGCCAAATGCGCGAGCATTATGACAACCCACTGGTCGGTTCTTGTACCATGAGTTGTTCTGCCAAGAGTCGTTCCGGTATTTATATCAGGGTAGCCAGGGTTTCCTAAACAAAGGAACCCGATTAGTAAAAAAGGGGGCAGGGAGGCAGGTATGTTAAGTCTTCACTGTTTTTGTTAGTAGAATATATATTTCATGTGGGGTGCACGAGCGCTACCTAGTGCACGAGCGCTACCATAGTCAGAAGCGCTACCAAATTGGAAAAAATTTCCTATATACGTTGTGTGTTGAAGCGGAATTTTCGCACTCGTTTTGCATCTGCATTCATCACAAAAACAGGGACGATCATGAATCAATTTTTTCATATTATATCTCACAAGTTATCATCACAAAAAACAAAACGTAATTTTTTAACCACTAAATGACGCATATAACACAAAAAATGATGAATTTTGTGCGTAAAAAAATTTAAAACATCAACTTGTGAAGCATTGACATCAAAATTATTGATCTGCCAAAGATCACCCGTTATTTGAATAAAATTCAAGCGCGCATTGTGAATACGATTATCTAAATTGACATAATCGCATTGAACCATCGATTTTTTAAATTTAATACTTAAGACATTTTTCCGCGTCCATTGTGTACGATGCGAGTAAAGGAATGCTGTCTGGTCTGGTATCTTGCTTTTTCTGATTCCTGAACTTATGTCTATGATTTGAGGATTTTATTACTATTACCGTCTCCATTAGGTCATTGTCCAGATTTTTTGCATAAAACATTGTTTTGTACTGGAATACCATGTCGACAATAACATGAAGTGTGCCGCATTTTGTTATTGTAACAGGGTGGTCGCATCGATGACCATTTCTGTGGATTTTTTTTTGTAGGATTTTCGGATTTTGTTGTTGAACAGGACCATTTTGTTGTCCAACCGTCATTGTTTTATAAACACGATGCATGATAAAACCACTTTCAACACAAAGTGTATATGGCGTTTTTTTCTAATTTGGTAGCGCTCGTGCACAAGGTAGCGCTCGTGTACTACGTAACGCTTCTGCATCCCAATCATTTCATGTTGGCCTAAAGGCCTAGCAAAATATTCTATCCTACTACACAAAAACAGCTCCACTAAACAAATGCGTGTTGAAAGCAAACAGAACAAATACTGTACCTTAGTACAAAAAACTGCCTCCGTAAAGGTCGCTTTTTTGTGAATGATTGTTTTATTATAAAAGCGAAAGAAGGTTTTTGAATTGGGTGACCAGTAGGCACTTTTAAAAATCTCTTTTGTTGTTAGGCCACTCGAAAATGCTTTAGATGAAGAGGCAGAATGGACAGAATGCACTTTGAACAAAGAGATGTCAATACTGGCAAAAGACAATACTCTAATGATCCAACAAGAGATAGTGGTAGAAGGGACCTCATTGGATGGTTTTACATATGAAAGAAAAAAATGGAGTTGATGGCCCTGATGGGTTTTGTAAAAGAAATATATTCCATTATATGCAAATATGGGCAAAGTAAGGGGTTAGAAAATTCATGTACAACAACCTTGAGAGGTAGCCCGAAATTATTGGTTTTTATCATTTCTGGAATCGAAAAACCAAGTGATCTGAGAAGATCTGAATGTATTTAGTGGAAAGTTTACAAATCTCTGATGATCTCTGGGGGCAACTTAAAGCCAAAAGCATAACAAACAATTTTCTGTATGTTTCTGAACTTCTATCAGATAGGTCGTTAGACTCAAGAAAATTGAGAACTGTGCTGACGTTCCATGTAGACCTGCAGTGTGGCATAGGAGGATAAGAATGAAAAATGCCCTTTAAGATGCATGGCAGTAAAGGAGCATCTTTAAAATTGGGATTAGTTTCTTTTAATACTGTACAAATAGCTGATTTGGCTCCAGATATGGTCTGGTATCTTAGACCTTTTTTATGTAAAGATGTTAAATAATTAGCCGAGTCGACTACAGTTGCCTGAATGGGGTCAACTTTCCATTCATTACACCAGCAAACCCATTTTTTTGAGGGCCGAGTTATAATGCTTTTTGGTACTGTGGGCCCATGACTGTAACAAGATGTCAGCAGCATCCTGCGAAAGGCCTCTGCTCTGCCAGGTTTCCCCAATATTGTCCACCCTGAAAGATGAAGGGTGCCATTCTTAATCAGTGGATGCAATCTATCCTCTGAATCTGTCGAGATAGAGGAACAGTGGAAAATCTGTAGCCAAAGACAGCAATGTTGGCCACCAAATTTGCATTGGCCAGATTGGGGCAATCAATACCATCTCAACTTCTTCCTGCATAACTTTTCTCAAGACTTAGCTCAGGAGACAGAAAGGGGGGAAGGCATAAAGTGCTTCATGGTTCTGCAAAGAAAAACTCAGGGCATCTATGCACAGAGCATCTGGATCTGGTCTCCAAGAAGCAAAAATGTTTAGACGTTTGTTGTTCCTATCTGCAAAAAGGTCTATGTTCAGTGGGCCTCATTTTTCATTTATAAGTGAAAAACTGAAAGGCTAAGTTTCCAGTCGCTTCTATCTGCCTTAGCGCTGGAGGCTTGGTCACCTTGCACATTTTCACATCCTGGGAGGTGTACAGCCTGGATGGTTAGGCTTTGGTCCAGGCACCAGCTGCAAACTGAAAGATTACAAAGAAAACTGTTTTTTGTTCCACCCATTTTGTTAAGGTAAGCTATGGCTGTGGAGTTATCTATCATTAATGTTATCAAAACTCCGTGCAAATCTGGGATGAAGATCTTTAATGCAAAAAATGCTGCCAAAAGTTCTTTGCAATTAATATGCAGGCGTTTTTCATTTTCATTCCATAGGCCGGACGAACTTTTGCCATTACAGTAGGCACCCCAGCCAGTATTAGATGGATCAGAAAAGACGGAGATGGCACTTCTCTGGAAGTATTTTTTTCCATTCCAACTGGACAATTGTCTGGATCATAGGCCTAATTCATTTTTCCCTTCAGTCAACGTTTTTTTAGGCCAATTAGGAGCCATGGCTCCTAAAAATTTAGGAGCACAAGCCAAATTGGCTTGTAAAAATGAGAGCCTAACCACCCTTTTTGATTAGGCTATAGGGCTTCCTGTGCAGAGATGCATTTTTATTCATTTTGAAATGAAAAATACCAAAAATTTTTCAGTGCTTCGTGCCAGATTTCAGATCATGTATGATTCTTGGTATCATTTCTGTTGTGCGGTCAAAAAATGTCATCGTAGCTTATGCTTATAGCTTTCAGAAACCAGCATGTTATGCATGAATGTGTGAACTTGTATTGTTTTTTTCCACGTATTTTCCGAGCATTTTTCAAGATTATTTTCACAAAATCGTTTTGCAGCACTTTAGAAATTTTGGCTTTGGTGAACATAACTTTTTGCATTTGGAAAATGATTAAAACATCATCAGCATGGGAAATAGCAGAGGTTATTGCTATTTGAAGAAGCCATTCAGATTCATTGTTGCTTGCATAATTTTTGAATTTTAGTTTTCCCTACAGAAAACACATTGAATTCACTGAAAAATAGATCTTTCATGCAGGAAAAATATATTAAAAGTGTGCATTTTCCAATGCTTAAAATTTTCTTTCAGTGCCAAGCGCAGGAGATCAAGTCTGAAGTAAAATCCCTATCGCGCTTTTCTATGTTATAGATCATGTTAAAACAATCGCTTTTGATAAATAATTGTGATTGGTAAATTACTGGCTCCAGATATATAAGATCCAAAATGGATGTAAAATGTTTGACCTCTTTCGCCAATCAAATGGTAAAAAGATCATGATCGGTCAACATCAGTTGCCGTAGAATGTGCTGAAAAAATGCATTTTACGACATTTTAGAGGCCTCAAAATCAAAATTTTTTGGCGCTCGGCACCAAACAAGTTACTTTAGCTAGACTTTTGATTTCTCACCCAAAACTCAAGAAATTCAATTTTAAAAGTCAGGACAAGGGAAGTATCTTTCAATCATTTTTCTGATGAATTTATCAATTTTAGATTGAGTGACTAAAAATCTCGGCAACCAAATTTTTCCCGCAGTAACATATCAATCTGGCTTTTGCAGAAAAACCCTAATGATTGATTTGAATAATGAGTGATCTCATTTGTGAGCCTTATTATTCTGTGTGTGATTGAGAATGTATTCAAAATGATTGATCTGTTATGTGGGCTCCTACTGTGATTTCGAAGAGCGTTTTTGACTAAATTTGTTGAAAAAACATTGTTTTTTACTACCACATTTATCTACAAACTTTTTAGTTTTGGCTTGTTGAAATTCCTATTGGCCTGTAAAATTTTGACCTTAAGAGCCAAATGGCCTATCGAGAAAAAACAAAAAAAGACCCTGCCTTCAGTGGACACAACAATGGGTGCATCGCATGACCCATGAAAATTGAGTGCCTCAATCAGACAAGTTTGAAGATGCCTACTATATATATGGGCTTGAATAATAGCCTGGCTAACTGAAGTTATGGTTCTTAGCAGGTGGGCTAGGTCCCTGACAATAACAAAATTTGCATTAATGAGAACTCCACATTTAATTATGATTGACATGATTTTGTCATCAGAAATGCTAAACAACATTGAAACTGAGTCCACTTGGAGGCTGAGTAAAGATATTTTCTGGACAGGCACTGTCTCAGATTTCTCTTTCTTTATGATGAACCCCAAATTTGTTAGAATATACGAAACTAAGGCAATATCATTTTTTAGGCCTAGCGCAGTTTGGTTCATCAGGAGCATATCATCTAGATATATAATGATCCACAGACCCATCTATCGAACTGGAGAAGCAAAAGGTTTAAGCATTTTTTAAAAACACGAGGGGCTGAAGCCAGTCCAAATGGTCGACAATTAAAATGGTAACATTGCCCTGACCATTCAAAAGATAAGAACTTTTTGTGTTTCTCTGCAATTGGTATAGCAAAATAAGCATCTTTGAGATCAATTTTTGCGAAAAAATCGCCTGGTTGTGAGAGATCTTTTAACATCAAAATGCTTTCCATTTTGAAATGTTCATGAATAATGAAATGAGATTAATGACTGGCCTCAAGTCTCCTGTCTTCTTGGGAAAAAAAGAAACGAGAAAACCAAATGTCATGTGTATCACCTGGAGAGATTGAGAAGAGGGAAATAGCTCCTTTCTCTACCAGTGCAATGATTACTTCATTCGTTAGTTCTTGTTCCTTTGAAGAAAATTTTAATGGTTTAGGCTGAAAATTTTGCCTTGGAGGCCATGTATGAAAATCAAGTGAGAGACCAGCAGCAGTGGCTAGGACTCAAGGGTCAGAAGAAATAAGTTTCCAGTTATGCAAGAAAAACCATAACCTGCCACTAATTTGATGATTAAGTGTGACACAATATAAAAAATGTAAATTTTCCAAATCATACCTGAATGTGTTGTATCTGGCACAAAAGTCCTTCTGGTCATCAGGTGGTGTTTTGAACCGTTTTGGGGGTCCAGTCGAATGGTTGGATGGCCTGCCTAGATTTTGTAAGGCTACGGCTAAGGTTTTATCTGTACGGCCTCACTCTTTGAGTTTGCTGCAAAGCAAATGTCTGAAAAGAGGTATAGGAGCAATTTGGGTCGATGGGTCCAAGCATCGCAGGACGTTTTCGTCGCTAGCCACATTGAGGGACGAAATTTCAGGTAAAATTTTGGTATTTATTCCCAAAATGGGTAAAATTTTGAAACGTCTGTCGACTGTAATGTCGTGTAACACCAAAGAAAAGTGGCATAAACTGTGGCATACTGCCTTCTGGACGTAAAACAAATCATGGTTACCTTTCTCAATTTGATTCAGAATGGCGATTAAAGGAAAGGCACATTCTAATAAGGCCTGGTTTAGATTACAATGATACTCGTCTTTATGTACTGGCTATTTTTTGGCCCGTTCCAGGAAGAGGTGTAAACCATTCTCAATAGCTGGAGCAATGGCCACGTTGCAATCAGGGATTGCCATTTGGGTGTAATGCTCCTTGCGTGTCTTGGTTTCCTCTAAGCATGTCGAGAGTTCATGAATGGCTATCAGCTTGGTTTTAGACTGAAGTGATAAATGTTGAAGTTTGACCAAGGGGTCATCAAAAGACTCTGGCATTACCACCTGTGGGTCACTCGATGCTGGAGCATCATCGCGGGGTGTATCATCAATGACTGATGAGCCATGACTGCTTGAACAATGGCGTTTCCTAGTAGAGGAAAAGCTCTTGGTGCTGATGGCACTACTATCCCTGGCTATGCATTTGTCACCATTATCATCTAAATCGCCTCCAGGCGTTTTAGCCCTATCGCTATCAATATCGGAGACTGCTTCAGTGTCCAAAGCTTTGTCAGCGATGAGGCATAATTTGATCGAATCATCTAGTGATTTCAGAGAAGTTCTCGAAATCTTCGACACAATAGACATAGTATCGGAAAAACTAAACAATAATGAAAGTGACCACAAGCTAAGAGCTCGAGTGAATACTGAATGGTCACTAGGCTCAGAGACCAAAGTTTGTGAATAAGCATATGTTAAAGTTTGCAGTTTGAGTGAATAAGCATATGTTAAGTCGAGCTGTTTTTGTGTAGTAGAATAGAGGTTGGCTTTCTGCATGGTGAAAAATATATTGTTTGCCACTTTTATGAAATGATAAGAATGGTTAAGTACTGAGACATTAGAGCGCGGGACAATAGACTACGGACATTAGAGTGCGGACAGTAGAGCGCAAGAACATTAGAATGCAGGACAATAAAGCGCAGGGACATTAGAGCGCAGGAACAATGGAGTGCGGACATGACAATACAGTGGCAGATGCAGGGGCGGCTGTGCCTCCGAACTTGTACTCTAAAAATAAAAATTATCAAGATAGTGGTTAAACGCAAATTATTAAAAATCTGCAAAACTCAATTAAATACTGTAGCGAAAATTAATTTTTTTCGAATTTTTTCTTCTTTCATCTATAATCTATTTTCTTGCCAGTTGCCCCATCGTTTCGTTCTTTTTCGAGAAAATTTTATGAAAAAAAATAAAAATGAAAAATAATAAAAGAAAAGACAAAACTCGTTTGTATCTTGATGCAAATAATTTAACAAAAATATAAAAATTGTAAATAAAAAATTTCCGCCCTTCCCCCGAAAAAAATTCCTGCATCAGCCACAGGGGACAATAGAGCGCGTAAGGACTTTAGAGCGCGGGATGATAGAGCACAGAAAAATTAGGTCAGAGCAAAATAAAAAAGCCGAAAATAAAATAATGTGAAAAATAACTAGATTTCAGCCCAAAAATGCTTTGTTTGAATTTTTTCGTATCTCTGAGGAAGTTCAGGCCAAAGCATTTTTCCATCATGGAGTATTCTGTCAAAAGTTGCGAAAGGCACAAAAAATCGCAAATATTTGACCTTTTGAATCGTTCGAATAAAATGTTTTCATTTCGTTATTTTCGAATTCATCTTGAATTTGTAACGCGCATTCAGAATCACACACGCAGTTTTTTGTCAGCTTTTGAAAACTTTGTCAGCTTTTGAAATAAAGTTGCTTGCTCAGTATTCTTTTTTCATGTTCAAAAAAAATTTGAAATTCACGTTCATTGCAGATCACGGAATGTTAATTAAAATTTTTTCGAACAAATAGATGCGCTCTAATGTCCTGCGCTCATTTGTCCGCGCTCTAATGTCCCTGCGCTCTAATGTCCGCACTCTATTGTGCCGCGCTTCAATGTCCGGTCGCGGTTAAAAACGTAATACTGTAAAGAGTCTACCGAATGATAAGTCACTAATGCGTAAAGATGAGCAATAAAATCATCAAAATGGCCATGCAACCACATTCACATACAAAGTAAACAAACAAGCACCTCGAGTGACAGAACGATCAGTTCAAACGGGTATTTGTCATTCTTTACCCGTAGCGATTCTGGTGCAGCAAATGTCGTTTTCGTCTTGTTTTTTCCATTATTTTCAAATATTTTATCATTTTGAATTCAAGATTAAAAAACTATTATTGAATACCTCCCGAATAGATCAAGGACTGATTATTTTCAGCAAACGTGAATCCGACTCAAAAACATTTTTCAAAATGTTCTATCGTTCTATCTTAACTTTTTTATAGAGTTATGGCTATTAATATTTGATTCTATTAGTAACGTCACACTTCTACTAGTCTTTTTCTAACGGGCTAAAATCCATAGAACAGTCCACATTTAGACAGCCAAGAAAAATCTTCTACGAATACAGACTTTAGCCCGCTCTAAATGTGGACTGTTCCATAGGTTTTAGCTTGTTTTCCAACTTTTAAAGAATGAAATTTATCATTTCATAATACATGCGTCATCTAATTGGTAAAAATGGTAATTGATAAAAAAATTAGATGTGCCTGTTAATTTGTAAATAATGCATACTGTATATTCTTGTAATGAAATCCTGCCTACGTTATTCAAAGCAAAAAGTAATTGTAACGTGTCACTTATATACCTCAGCAGAAAGTAACGGATGTGTACTAGGTAACGGATTTGACTATGGTAGCGGTCATGCACTAGGTAGCGGATGTGCACTAGGTAGTGGATGTGCGGTAGGTAGCAGATCTGGCACGGATCCGAAAAAATGCACAATAGAAATTTTCCTCATTCAGGTGACTTTATTAGCCCCTATGACCGGCAAAGGCGAACGTGAATCGGTAGTTGTGAACAAGAATAGCAATATCGAATGGAGTTTCGGTTTGAGAGTCGATCAGAAACGAGCATTGACATTCAAATATCAGTTGGAATATCCTGCAACTTGGAGCGTGAAACTATTCGATCAACCAGTAATCACCATGTAATTTATACCTCTTTGAATCGTTGTTGTTTTCGTACTAAATTTCAAGAATACTAGACGACCGCTGCCCAAAAGATATTGTCAAACATTGTCAAAAATGTGTGGTTTCATCGAGTGAAATCTGTAGCGGATTGAAGTCAGTACCACCTATCACAGCAGGATGAAACGTCTGCTGTCACGTCAATAACTAACTGTTTCTTGTCAAGAGGGTGAAAGTTGCAGCAAGCGAAGAATTTTATGCTATCAATAACTGCAAAATGTGTCGTGCGCCGTACTGTAAAATAGAAATTTGCTTTGACAATATAGTGTTTTTTCTAAATAAGACGTAAGCAAAAAGACGTGTGGGCAGAGAAAAAGGTGCCTGCGACAGCAAAAATTACTTCACGTCGAGTCTCATTGTAGAAATGAACTGATTCAAACTATTAAAATTAGACGACATATATTTTTGTAGTATTAAAAAATATATAACATTAATTCTCTTCCATCGTTATGGAATAGTCTGTATTCTTTATAAAAAGGTTTATAAATTTATAAAATAGCACCGACTAATCATCAAAATTGTTCTCACGAAGCTTTTACTATAAGTCGAGTTAGCTCGCAAACTCGAGTGCTTTCTTGACGAATGCTGAAAATCTTAGACATACGAAACAGTAACTGTTCTCCAGATTGATTTTTGGATTAGTTCCAAGAAGAACAGACTGTCGACTTACAATCATACATGTACGTGGGGGAATTTGGGGGGAGGTTTGTCCCCCAGCAGCTTTTTATTGACATCCAGCAGATTCTTGCTGACCCCCAATGCAGATTTGACTTTCCCAACAATGATTGAGAAGATGACGAAGGAAAATGAGCAAGAGAGAAGAGAAAGTCGTCATAAAAATGGAAATGATGCTGTACTTTGACAATTTTTCTAAGCAAATAATACTTGATTCCAAAAAAGTAACATGAAAACTTTATTAAGTGCTGTCTAAGCAAATAATTTCACATATCTGACTAGGTTGAAGAATATGCTGCTTGGACATTAGATGACTTTTCTAAGACCTTTCTTTTCGTTATCAAGAACGAAAAAAAAATTTATATTCCACCCCCTGTCCTGGCTGACCGCCGGCAGAATTTCTATGTTGTGCATGTATGCTTACAATCCTGGCTGATGAATACAATCTAAAAGTTATTTTTGGACACTAGACTATGTTTTTCTTGAAATGCTCGAAAATAATGAAACTATTTCATGTTTTAACGATTTCCTGTTAATTAAAAGTCACAATGACTATAGCCGGTTTTTTATAAAATACTTGTAAATCGAAAAAAGGACAAGAAATAAGAATAGAGCTGAGCGGTCCCGCTCACTGTTTGAACAAATTTACTGTAGTCAACTACGAATTAAAATGCAGTCTCTAAATTCTTCGGAAACATAAGTTTTCCCAGTTACCGCCCGCAGTCCGCTGTATAGGGCTTTGTAACTATTTTCGGCGCCACGAATTCGTCGGTTTTTTCGAATCGGCGCGGTACAAACGATTTACGTTGTAATATAGCTGACGTGAGGATTAGCGGAAATCGTCTCAGTCACTACAGTAAACCAAAGCGGGATTATCCATGCCGCCACTTGACCACCCTCCAGGACATATGTCACTCGACGCCAAAAACTTTTCCCTGGACATACATCAATTTTGCTGGTATGAAAAGACTACACCTATCAGGAGTAAACTGTCTCTAGCGACTCTAATTAGTAAAAAGACGAAAACGATCAAGATGCCATCTTGAAAAAAACAGGATGGTAACTTGAAGAAAAATCAAGATGGGCGGCACATTTAAAGATGAAAATTTTTGAAATAGCCAATCGAAGGCGTTGCTCCGTCTCCTATAGTCTGTTTTTTTAATGCTACCCTTCCCCCTAAAAAGTTGGACGCAAATGCTACATGTGCTACGACACGATTTCTTGTATTACTGTACGCGGGAAATTTTGGAATACTTTGGAATATGGATTACGTGCTGGATAGCTGATAAATAAGAAAATGATCAAGATCAATGGGAAAAAAGTGAAGTAAAGCCCAATTCAGAAATGCAGATTGAATCCTAGCAATCGGCGACAGTCACCGATTCTCGGCGACAACACTCCTAGGATTTTTCACTTCTGAATAGAGCTTGAAACGTATGATCATTCAGATTTTGAAATTCGTATTTCCCTATCTTTTCTTAGTCGTGTTTACCCAATTCCAAGCAGAATTTAAATTCATGAAACTCTATCACGAGTTTATTCTTTTATTGTTACAATGAAAAAATTGTAAAGAAAATCAAAATGATTTTCATCTATTTACCATCCACCCTCCATCGCTTTTAATGCTGCTCGAGTCTTGCTTCCAAAGCAATCATCAATCATCACTATTGTAAGCTGAAGGAAACGAAGCAGAATTTGAATGATAAATTTATAATTTATACATATATTTTTTAATTCCTGCAATAAAATTAATCACAAAAAGTTATGATACTGGTGTAGATAAATATTCCCAATGGAATGTGGGCTTACCTGTCTCTGACGACTCGAAAAATTTCTATCGTACACACAGATCTCTGTGGCATTGAAATGATTTAAAATACAAATTCGACTTATCATGCAATAATTTGGGCTTATGTTGCAATAAAAAGAACTACATCATGATAATATATAGTCTGTTTTTTATAAAATGCTTCCAAATAGAAAAGTGACACAAATCAGTATCGTCGTCAAAATCGCAGCTCTTACTGTAAAATTTTTTACTTGAAAAATTGTTAAAGGTTAGTTCAGTATGCTTGCAAATTTCCATTGCTCTTCAGAAAATCGTAAAAACCTGAAATACTACTTGCTTTCCACATCCATAATTTGGAGGCATTTCAAGAAAAACAGAATATAAATCGAAATTCACTGACTTTTAAAAGCTTTACAGGGACAACTTTTTTCCCAGACTTTAACAGGTTTTCTAGGTTGCTGGACATTTTAATAAGCGTTAATAAATTTAATAAGCGCACCAAAATTATGCTCATGGAGTACATACTGTTTGCAAAAAAATGGAAAGTTTTATTAAGGGCCGCTAAAAAGGAAATTCTTCAAGCATAAACAAACAGATTTTTAGCGGCCCCAAATTTTTAGCGGCCACGGGCGGCCGCCCTGCTCGCTCCGCCCCTAAGAAAGGCCCTGCCCCGACTCTATAGTTATGTACGGTGTCAGACATAAGGTATATGAACTCCTTTCGAAATCGCGTAAAATAATATTCTTATTTGTCTGAAAACGTACAATATAACGGATTTGGTACGATATGTCAAAGATGAGTTAGCCACAAAACAGGTTTGCATACATATGTATATTTTTTAGAATTATATGGCTCTACTGTAGTATAGTTAGAAACATTTCTTACCGTTTTTTTCTCAAATGGAATGGAGTCAGTGTTGCCAAGTTAGGGGTTTTTCGAGGGCGTTGAGGTTTTTCTGGGGGTTTTTTGTTTCAGGGGTTTTTTAGGGGTTTTTTATTTTTATTTTTGAGGTTTTGGGGGTTTTTCAACGAATTCGCTTGTGTCGTGCATGAGAAAATAAGAAGATTAGATGACGACGCAGATGAGAATTTAGCTGTGTAGCTTGATGATTTATCGCGCCTTTAGAAGAGATGTACGGAACGTAGAAGAGCGTGCAGAACGCTATAGACGAAACACTTGGAGTGTTTTACAGAATCAACGCAACGATAGCCGAACGCAGGAGATTGACGGGCTCGTAGAGAGCGCTGTGTCAATTTATCCAGGGATCTTCGCTCAGGTCGCCAAAGGTTTTCGGATGCCGAAACTCGCGCCGTACTAACTTAATCGCTTAGGAGTTTCACTCGCTTACTCAAACTATTTTCCAAATAGTTTGACTCAATCTAGAACACACTTTTCGCACGATTTACTAATGTACAAAACAGCCGCCTCACACCTTTTCAGACAAACACAAAAAACACAACCGTTTGGCTACAGGACAACGCAATCTAATGAAAAACATTTTCATAATTTCTTCACGTCGTAGCCACGCCTCTCCGCTGGTCTCGTCGCGATCTTTCTCTTTCAAACTTGCCGATCTTTTTTCGAAAACAACACGAGCTTTGCAAATATGTCAAATCGCTCCACAACACTCCTCCCCCTTTCGATGTAAATCGCCTTAAGCCATTTTTGGACGTGTCGTGGTGAGTTGACGTTTTGATTGTATGAGAGCGTTTAGCTCGTTTTTGGCAAGCTTCTTTCGACAGTTTGTCTTTCTCGCTTTCTACGCTGCGGCACATACTACACAAACAAAGAAAATTCAAACAATGTTATCACAAAAAAATGTTACGGCACAAAGTGATGAGCAAATGAAAACTAGTATTTCACACCGAGAAATTTAAATTTTTTTGAGATTTGAAAGAAAAGATTCTAGTGGAAAAAGAATAAACTATTGAAAGAAAAGAGATGCATTTAGCATCGTGATACTTATCCATTTCGACTCATTTCGGCGGAAATCCGCGACCTTTTAGCAAAACTTTGGTCGGGGTTTTGCTCGCTTTCAGAATACCTGGTGGGGGCATCTGTATCGATTGACTTGTAGTCGGCGCACGTGGGGCCAAAGCTCGTTGCGCGGCTCCCAATGATGTTCGAACTCCAACCACCAATGGTTGAGTTGTCGCGGTCGTTGTCATAGTGATGATCGGAGACGGTGTCATTTGATACTTTTGCGGTACGGCCGCTTTTGCCAATATCATCGCGTCTTTCTTCTTCTTTTCCTCGGCTCATTTGTCCATTTCGATTTGATATTCGCGGTGGATGTCTCGGATGGTGGCCTTTCTCTCTTCGGTTGCTGGATAATTCGGGGCTTGTGTATCGGTCAGACATTGTAAAATGTAGCGTAGAGCCATCGAATACAAATTATCGGTTGTTTTGTAGTCATAGGCCTGTCTGGCATGGAAGAGGAACAGCGTAAGCTGTGTTATGATGATTGCGTTTTCGGCAATGTAATACTTATAGTAATCGCACATCCAACTTAGAAGAACTGCAGTGAGTTCTTCCGTGCAATGCCGATCTCGTCGCAAATATCGTGCTTGGAAATAGTCAGGGAAGTCCTGAGCTATTTGTTGCAAAGCCGCGGTGGCTTGACGTAAAATGATGGGATCGAAATTCAAATGGGCGCGATTGAAGTAATTAATGATAATTACTTCATCGGTCGTTCTCGGTTGAATTTGGGCCGTTATAGGTGCAGTAGGTACGCTAGGGTACCGTTCTTCGGGCGGTGTACGCGGTCTACCGTGTCGTCGGTACGGAACTTTATATTCTCGAACAGTTCGTTGTGGTTTTTGTTGTTCGCTAACCATTTCCGCTTGTTGCGACGTTGTCGGTTCGTCGACCATTGGTTCGGAGCCAGCGGTAGGAGGCTGTTGGCCCTCCAGGTGTTCTTTTCGCAATTGATCGCGTTTCAAAGCACTAGCCCATTCAATTCCCTTTTGTCGATTCTTCGATTCACTAGGATGTTCTCGTCTATAGTCGCGATCTCGGTGAAATTTTCTAGGACGCTCGTTCGACGCGTATTCACCATGTCGATATTTTCGACTATCGTAATCATCGCTTTCTTTTCGAGCAGTAGACTGCGAAGGTCGTTCTCGTGACTGCGAATGGGTTTCCTTTCGTTCTCTACTTCGAGTATCTTCCTGCGAATCGTGTCGTTTTTTAGCTGGGGGCACGTAATTAGGATCTTCTGGATGAGTGTCCAGATAATCCTGTATTGTGCGCAACTGTCTATCGATAGCATTTCGTCTGTGAAACAGTGAAAACTGATACGCTCTGACGTTGTGAATGGGTTCACCGTGTTCGTCGCAAAGTGGATCGTCTTTTATCTCCAAAATAGGAGTCGCGGTTTCGGTACTGATAGGGGTAGAGGTGTCTTCCTTGTTTTTCTTCGGTATTCGGTATCGCGTAGGTACTATTTTCGGAGGTACCATTTTCGTATCTTCTTCCTCTACATCATCCATTCGAGAGATATCGTACATCGAAGTGGTTTTCACCAGCGCGGCTTTCTCTTGTATATTTTGATTTTTTATCGCTTCCGATTCCAATTCGAATGTACTGTACGATAGGTTCTTGAATAACAGAGTTAACGAGGACGTGGTTTTAGTCGTCGTCATAGGAGCAGTAGTATCAGCTGTGGATACGTCTTCTTCTTCGCTTTCGATTTGTATGACGTCGGTTTCGGTTGGTAGTTCCGTTTTTATCGTGAACGATTCTTCGGCGGTTTGTTTGAGTAACGAATTGACGGCCATCGCCGTTTCTGTGTCGAATTCGGTATCCGCCGTAGATTGTGTATGAGCCTGTGTAGGCGTTTTTGTCGGACTTTCTCCCGTCAACATAGTAGTCGGGAGTACAGGGAGATTCAAACTCATTGTCAAAATATGACTAGGCCGAAAACAAATGAGTTGCTCGCATTTCCTTGACATCAAAATCGGGGAATTATACGAAAAATAGTAGTAGGGGTTTTCCCTATACTTCTTTTTCGTTACAAGATCAGTTTCGCTGGAGACAGGAAAGCTGTCATTTCGGAATATGATGGGGCGCATGAAATATCGATTCGCGTATACCCGTCATTTATTGTCGCTGCGACTCTTTTCGTTGTATGGTAGACGATTAGCCCATTCCATCAGTTCGAATTCGAACGTTCCGTCTCGTTTCACCCAATTTTGTTCGCATATTAGATCGATGTTGATACTGTCGCTTTTCGACAACAGTTTCGATATCTCGTTTTTGATTATATCTCGCAATTCCATTTTGGAATGTGGGGAACAGACGTGTGCGACTAGCGGCATAGTTCCACGAACGGCGTTCATCCATTGGTGGTGATTCGGAGCATGTAGAGCGGCGTTAGAGCCGGCTTTTCAGCGATCTGATGATCGTATTTTATTTCATAGATCGGCCATGTTTCGGGAGGACCGTAGGTCGTAAATGGATCGTTTACGACTAAATTGAAATTCATTTGTTTCGCTTCGTCGCTTGTTACCATGTTTTGATCTATTTCGGACAGAAATAGTAACAACATAGGAGCCCCCACTTCATGATGAATGCTAACTACGTCATTGGAGCGTAAAGCTCGCTCTATAACTCTGGCGCATATAGCGGCGTCATCGTACGGTTCGATTTTTCCGTCGTCGGTCAAAGAAGACGTGTTGTTTTTGCTACCCTTTATCGTCGGTAGTTTCATAGGGTGCATTTTCAAGCCGAGTGATTTAGTGGAGTGCTCCACATTTGCGTGATTATACAAGCAGAATCGCATATTCGGGACGTTGTAGTCATAGAATATGATTCGATTTAACGCTAAGATTTCGTCGCGCATGATCGCGTGTAGCATGCTTTCCGACAGCGTCGGGTCTATGACTCCGAATGCGCCCTTCTCGTCGCCTTCGCGGTCGACGTTCGCGTTGTCATACAGATTTTGCATAGCGATGTGTATGTATTCGGGTGGCAAGAAATCGTGTGGGAAGATTTGAATATTATCGTAAACGCTGTCTACGAAGCCATAGCGCCCGTACCCTAAAAACATCAGTATCGGATAGTACGCGTCTAGGATGGAATACGTCAAAACTTGTTCGTCGGGTTTGCCTGCTTGGGTGATTCGATCGTTCGCTTGCGGAAAATACAATGTATAGCGTTCTACGTCTAGCGCGAACGCGTCGGCAATGATTCCTTTCAATTTTTTATTTTCGGGACACAAACCGATCAGACGAGCTCTTTCCCACTTTTCGGGTGAGCGTTCGATATTTTCTAGTATTATCTGGATGTCGACCAGAATACTAGGCGCGAGCACGTTGGAGTGCATTTTTCGAGCATCGGACGAATAATAGTCGCGTCCATGCATGTCTTTTAGACATTTCCAATCATCGGCTTGATCGAAGCCGATTACAATCGTTTTAGGGGCGGATATGAATTCATAGAAGGCTGTCCAATCTTCGGGTGTCGCCGCTAAGGCGTCGAACATTATAGTGTATCCAGTTGGGAAACCCAACTGGACGAACCGAGCGACGTGGGTCCCGTTCTGGTTCACTATATTCATCTTTGTCTTTTTATGTATATATAGCTGATTAGTCAAGATTTTTTCGACGTCGAATCCGACTAGCACGTGGCCGCGGAAGTTTGGTTTCGCATATGCCGATAGGGCGCCTTTCAATTCTCCGCTCTCAACATATTGAGGATCACGTAAGACGTTGAGCGGTCTAGCATATACCCTCTCCAACCACCGTTCGAATTCCGTGATTCGAATCATTCGTTTGATATTGTATTCTAAAAAATATCATAAAATTTCGATTAATTTCTGTGAGATTTAGTTTCGCATGGAAACGTCATTCTTTTGAATCGCTAGCGAAGTTACCGCGACTCACATTTTCTATCGACGGATCGATATTTTTATTCTTCCCAGGGGAAGTGAAACCCGGAGTTTCTATTTTAGAGACTTTAGTCTATTTGGCAGTGCAGAACTTACCATCGGCAAAGAAAAATCTGTCGTCTTGACGGTATTGCTTTTTCTGATACGCCACGTATCGGTCCTGGTCATTAAAATATTTTTTAAATATTGGCGGCAGATTTATCAGCGATGTGGATATTGCCAATTCTTGCGATGTTGTCGCCTCCGATTCGCTCGCCATCAATTTTCTTTATCGACTTTGTATTTGAGCAATTTCAAATTGACTCGACCGTTCTCTATCGTTTCAATTTTTCGAAATGAAAATATAAACCAAAGTATCTTGCTAAAAGATGAAGGTGTAAAGTGGAAAGTTGTTAAACCACGAATTTAAATTTTCATGCACATGGCGAAAAATGTAAAGTTCAGATTGGGTGGGACCAGAGGAAGATTTTCCTAGGGCGCGCGCTTCCTACTCATTTTCTTTTCTATGCAACTACTTATGGAAGGTCAATTTATTCGAAATGGACGTGAATAAATACAAAATTACACGATAATATCACACACATTCCCTTCACTCATTCCACATAGAATCTGTATGAGCACGTTTAGCGCGTTTTCGAATATTTAGAACTTTATACTTATCGCTTCGCTTACGGTCATAAAATAGTTAGAATTTATTTAACAAAATTATAAATTAGTGTTAGTTGAAATATATCAAAATTAACAATTTTTAATTTTTGTGAAGTTTCGGAGGACCGTTGTCTTCCGTTTCTAGAATTGCCGATGCTGTGCGAGGCATGTATGGCTTTATGCGAGAAAGTGAGACTTTTTGAGATTGTCCGGGACAATCTAGACTATCGATTGTTATGACGTTTTTCGAAATTTCGGAGTTTCCGACCACTACGAAGGGTCCGATATAGTCTTTGTCGATTTTAGTCAATTTTTTGTTGTTAATCAACAGTATGAGATCGTTTAGATCGTATTTCTGCTCTTTCGCTTTCTTATCGAAGTATCATTTATGCGATTCAGACGCGTTTTTTAAGTTTTCGGAAACTTCGTTATATAATGTTAGTTGCCCTTGCGTGAAAATATACTGATACACATCGTAGTTTAGCGGTAGCGTTAGACTTTTAGCGCAGTCAAAATCTATAGCGATTCTGGGTTCGTACCCTCGCAAAAGTCGAAACGGAGAAAAGTGAGTAGCTGTGTGAGGAACAGCGTTATAGGCGAATGTCGCGAAAGGTAGATACCATTCCCATTTATCGGGGTCTTCAGCGGTGAATTTTTTGAGTTGCTAAATCAACGTTTGATTGAATCTTTCTACCATTCCATTACATTGCGGATGATACGCAGTTGTGTTGATTTTCTGAACTTTTAGTAGCTTCGCGATGTCTTTCATCAAGTTTGAAGTAAATCCTGAACCCTGATCTGATAGTAGATGTTTCGGGCTGCCATGAACCAAAACTACATTATTTACGAAACTTTCAACTACAGTTGCTGCTTTTTGATCCGGAATCAAATGAGCGCTTACCCATTTAGTGAAGTAGTCTTGAAATACGATGACGTATGATCTTTTCTCACCCAAAGGGGATATGTTTACTATGTCAGTCGCGACGATTTCAAATGGATATTTCGGTTGAATCGGCATCAACAGAGGAGGTTTCGGCAACTGAGAAGTTGTTTGTTGACAAATTTTGCACGTTTTGATCCACATTATTATCGATTCTTCCATTTTCGGCCACCAGAAATGCTGACGAATCATCGCTGTAGTGCGTCTATGACCTTGATGGCTTAAAATCTTTGCACCATGAAATTGATACAAAACACTTTCAATCAGAGTAGTCGGAACTACTATCGCGGAAGCTGTATTAGCTTGTTTTGACGTTCGGTACACTATTTCGTTTTTGGTATGAAAAGCAGATGAAATCATAGAGATTTGTTTTTGTTCTAGGTCTTTTATCAACTTCGCGATGTACGAATCTTTTCTCTGAGCTTCTCGAATTTCTTCTGGTGATTCTATAGTTATTAGCCGTTTTTCAGGCTGTTGGAAATCTTCTTCGAACTTCGGCACTTTATTTCTTTCTTCTTTTTGCGTCATTGACCTTGTTATGGCTGCTGCGACAGTATTTTTCCCTTCGCGAAACGTTGGTCTGAATATTTCATTCGTTACTTCTTCGCTAGTCTTTGACTTCACTTTAGCGTGAGGCTCATTTCATGATAGAAAATCAGCGCAAGCATTTTCTTTGCCTTTCACATATTCAACGCGATAGTCATAGTCTTGAAGCTTTATTGCGAAGTTTTGAAGACGCGAATTTCGATGTTTTTCTTCTTTGATCCATTGTAAGGGTTTATGATCAGTTCTGACCGTTACTTTTTGACCATAGACATAGTGTCTGTACCAACGGAAAGCTTCTACAATTGCGAGACATTCGCGCTCAGTCGTACTGTATCGGGTTTCTACGTCAGACAGAACTCTGCTGTTGTAAGCTATGACCCATTGATCAGTTTCAATTTCTTGATACAAAATCGCACCGATAGCAGTTGTACTAGCATCAGTTTGAATGATGAATTTCGATTTTTCGTCATTATAGACAGGATATCACAAAAAAGGAGTTGAGGTTAGAGATGTTTTAATCTCGTTAAACGCTGTACGATGTTCTTCGCTTATTTCATATTTTGTGTTTTTTTGTAGTAGTTGATAGAGCGGTCGCGAAAGAGTGGCAAGATTTGGTATGAATCGTCTACACCATTGGACAAGGCCCAAAAAACTTTGAAGATCTTGTACCGTTTTTGGCATTTCATAGTTTACGATCGCGGAGACCTTTTCGGGATCGACGAGATTCCATTTTCGCTTAGCAAGTGACCAAGAAATTTTACTTGTTTTGGTACGAAATCGCATTTATCTGGTCTTAGCGTTAGATTCGCGTCTCAGAGAGCATCAAAGATCAGTTGGATATGTGCTAGATGATCGTTATACGTTTGCGAAAAGACTATTATATCATCGATATAGACCAAACAAATTTTCCAGATATATGGATGCAGGATCCGTTCCATTAGTCTTTGAAATTCAGCGGGAGCATTTTTCAAACCCAAAGTAGAACTTTGAATCGAAACAAGCCTTCTTGACTGACGAAAGTAGTTTTATCGCGTGAAGTGATGTCTAAAGGGATTTGCCAGTACCATGCTTTCAAGTCTAGAGTTGAGAAAAATCGTGCATTGCCTAAAGCATCTAGATAGTCATCAATTCTCGGGATCGGAAACATATCGCTAGGAGTAACTTCATTTATACCTCTATAATCGACTACGGGTCACCAACTTCCATCTTTTTTGGTTACCAGAAACATAGGCACAGCCCACGGTGATCGCGAAGGTTCTATGAGGCCTTTTTCTAGCATTTCTTGAATTTTCTGACGAACCATTGGTCTTTGTTCAATCGGCGCACAATAGTAGTGTTTCGCGACTGGTTTTGCATCACCGGTATCTAAAGAGACCGTTAACTCGTGAGTGAGAGTAGGCTGATCTCCAGGGAGACTGAAAACATCACGGTAATTGCTTGAAGACTTCGATAGCGATTTTTCTATCTTCATCGTCGATATTCGACTTTTCGGTCATTTTTTCGAGAGCGAGTTGAAGTTTTTCTTCTTTGGACATTGTTGACTGATCTTTAACCAATGTTGCTGGCTCATAGTCTTCTTCATGATCGCTTAGCGACGCGACGGTCATTTCAGATTCTTCGAGTTTGAATTTAACCTCAGCGATGAGCTGGTTAGGTTGCAGATGGATACCGTTCGCACTATTATTGACGAATAATAGTGGACATTTGCCTTCCGTTATGTTGATTATCGCTAGTTCGATCGGATATTCGCAGTTTTCTTTTCCGAAGTTCACGGGCTGAACTATAACGCTTTTGAAACTTTCGTTTGTGAAAGGGAAGATTTTCCCGTTAACCCATGTTTGACAATTCGGTTCTACGTAGCATGACGAGATATTCAAAATCGGTAGCAATCTGTCAATTTTCACGATTTGTGTTTGACTTTGTCCCGTAGAAGTACTTGAAAATACTTCATCGTAGGGCGATTTTTCGATCGGTTTCAAAACTAGGTTTAGTTCTTGCTGAACGTCTCCGATTCTGATGAAATTTTCACGAAAGTTTATTATAGCTCGAACGCTTGGATGCACTAGGAAATCGGTTCCTAGGAGGCATTGCTCTCCTGTGGTAGGTAGAATCCAGCATCGTACTAGATGCATTCCGAAAGATGAACTGATTTTGAAGATTATCGGACCTCGGGCATCGATGATAGCACCGTCCGCTACTTTTATCTGCGCAGATGTTTCCAAAGTATCATAGTCAATTCCCAAAGAGGGTTGAGCTAGACATGAGGAAATGACTGAACATTGAGCACCGGTATCGATCAACACTTTCGTTTTGGTTTTTCCGATTTCGGCATCGATATGAAAAGCACGAGTAGGAGCGTATAAGCTCAGAAGTTTGATATCTTTTTGCGAACATTCTTGGATTCGACACACGCTAGATCTCGCGATCCACGGTTCAGTAGGTTTTTCGATTGTGAAATCGGGAGCGACAAAGAAGTTTGTAGCTTTAGAAGCTTCTGTCGGTTCAAGCATATTAGCTGTACTAGTTGTCGGTTTCATCGGAATGAAAGGTTTAGGTGAGTTGGACACCGTTTTGGTTTCTGATGACAAAACTTGTTGCGAAGATTTCGGAGAAGTTAGCTGAGTCTGTACAGACTGTGAGTTATTCATCGGATAGTAGTAGTGCTTTTCGATTATCTTTTCTTGTCGGGATTCGGAATCGCAGAGAGAAATGTTTGCAACATCTCTCTGGTAGTTTCGATTATCGTGATTGAAAAATTGGTTATTTCGGTCAAAATTTTGATTCTGATTGAGCGTGTAGTTACGCGTATTTTGTTGAAAACGAGGACGCCAATTATGGTTATTTTGCCATTGATGATTCGGTTGCTGTTGCAGAGGCTGAGAAGCCTGTGATTTCAATTGATAGCATTCGGAGCTGTTGTGTTTACACTGACCATGATAGGTGCAATACTTTACCGGTCGTTCACGTGACTGATTTCATTGGAAGTTTCGATTCTGAGAGAAATCCCATATAGGAATGTTTTCTCTATTCTGAAAGTTCGGACTTGTCCCGCGATCGAATCGTGATCTTCGATTTTCAAAATTGTTAGCATTTTGCGTATTTTCTCAGATTCCGAACTTTTCTAGGACTTGTTTTATGCTTTCTTCCAATTCTTTCATCTTCGTTAGAGTCGAATTTTCTTGAAACCTCACGCTATTTCGCTGTCTAGAGTCGTCTCTGTTTCGGGATTGAGAGTTATCTCTGAAACAAGGTTTCGAATCATCTCTGAAGGGCGACTGAGCTGGTTGCTCTTCCGATGGATTTTCGAGTGTATTAACCAGTATAGGTTGTTCTACTCTCACAGTCGACTGTTTATTCGCTCGCTGAATTTTCTGAACTTTTGCGACGGCTATAGCTAAGTCAGTGATTGTTTTTAGAGTACTCGCGTCAATCGAGACTCTGTAAATTTCCAGCATTTTCCAAAGAAAAGTTGTGATAACTTTTCTATGGTGATACTGAGCGCTTCTGTCATAGTACAGTAGATGTACGTAGGTACTGATTCCATTTAAGAAAGCTGACGGATCTTCGGTTTCAAATGGAGCAATAGACTGGAGCTTGCATTGGAGCGTATCTTGGTCGCAATTGGATGCATTCATACACATTAAAATCTGTTTCGCTTCATCATAGGATCGGACATCTCGTATGGTGTTCAGGGCACCATCGCAAGTCAAGCGACGCAACATGTGAAGTTTCACATATTCAGAGGCATCGAGGCCAAACTCGTTTTCAAGTGCAATGAAGAATTTCAAAACTTGCTGATTTCGAGTCGAATTATCTAATTTTTGCGGCACTATCTTTTTACAGATAGTCTTAATTCTCGTTTCGTCATCGGCGAAAGATCTATGCACCTGAGAAGGTGGGATAGACGGAAAATTTATCTGAGAGTTTAGCGCCTTTAGCGCATTAGAGGGGTCAAACGTTTGTGTCGGGATGATCAGATCATCATCATCATCGATTATACTACGAAAGCTAAGTTGACTTTTTCGATCGCTAGTGACGTTTTTCGGTTTATTCGATTTCTGAGACTGAGCATAAGAGCTCGTAGGTCTCGCGATATTTTCAATTTCAGGAATGTTTGGTTTCAATAGCTCTTCTTTCTGAGCTCTCATCGCTTCGATTTCGGTTTTAAACTCATCAAGAAGTTTTCGTTGTTGAGTCGCAATAGTTACGATTTCGCTTAACGCGTTAGTAGCGTCACCACAAAAATTTATCATTTCGGCATCGCATTTTTGCATTACGTCGATATACGCGTCATTATCAAAGATTTTTCGAGTATCGGTCTCTTTCGGTTTCGGTTTTAGGAAGTTGAATTTTCGATTTTCGACGATTTTCGGAGATAGAGATCGTGAAGTTTTTCGTGTTTTTAACGGAGCAGACGTTTCTGGTAGATCGAAATTACGCTTATCTGCTTCGTAGAGAAGCGGTAGATTTGCGTTTTCGCAGTCGAAATTTTCGATTTCTAGATTAGCGGGATTCGCTAGTTTCTTATAGAAACCTTTTTCGTAACCGAGCGCTGTAGAGCGACGTGTGCGGTTTTCTTCCATTTTTCGGATTTTCGATTTTTCGCAAATTTCGGCATTTCCTCAACCTTTAGACGAGCTGGTACAGTCACCAAATTATGTCGTGCGTGAGAAAATAAGAAGATTAGATGACGACGCAGATGAGAATTTAGCTGTGTAGCTTGACGATTTATCGCGCGTTTAGAAGAGACATACGGAACGTAGAAGAGCGTGCGGAACGCTATAGACGAAACACTGGGAGTGTTTTACGGAATCAACGCAACGATAGTCGAACGCAGGAGATTGACGGGCTCATAGAGAGCGCTGTGTCAATTTATCCAGGGATCTTTACTCAGGTCGCCAAAGGTTTTCGGATGCCAAAACTCGCGCCGTACTAACTTAATCGCTTAGGAGTTTCACTCGCTTACTCAAACTATTTTCCAAATAGTTTGACTCAATCTAGAACACACTTTTCGCACGATTTACTAATGTACAAAACAGCCGCCTCACACCTTTTCAGACAAACACAAAAAACACAACCGTTTGGCTACAGGACAACGCAATCTAATGAAAAACATTTTCATAATTTCTTCACGTCGTAGCCACGCCTCTCCGCTGATCTCGTCGCGATCTTTCTCTTTCAAACTTCCCGATCTTTTTTCGAAAACAACACGAGCTTTGCAAATACGCCAAATCGCTCCACAACACTTGCTTGAATGTTGTGTGCTTGATGGAGAAGTGGAGAACCACTGTTTTTTTTCCCAAATCGTGCTTTTTCGGGTAAAAAAATTCGGAAAGGGGAAAAAAATTTTGGGCTCTTTCCCCATTTGGGGAAGAAAATTTTGGGGATCGGATACAGAAAAGATGCATTTTGGTGCATTTTAGAAGGTCATAATCTCAAAATTTTCCGGCGCTTCGCGCCGATTATAACTTTAATAATCATTATTATGCATTACTTAGCTCAGGCGCGGCTTTTAGCACGTCTACCTTCATTTATCATATAATCTATAATAGTTTTCATCATCTTGAACGTATTATCTCATGTTTTCATTGGTCATCTTCAATATTTTATCATGATATTTAATGAAGATTCACATTTTTTCCTTTTGAGAAAGATCAATACGTCAAGTCTCTAAGCTTTTTGATGCCATTATTTCTTTTCTAACGTAAAATCAATTCAAACGCTTCATGGAAATATCTTTCGGAAATTTATACTCTGCTTACTCATATATTTTCGACCAAGTATGAGAGTTTACAAATAAATTATACTGGTTTTAAAATTTTTCAAGTAAAATTCTAGAAATTACGACTTTTGAACACAAAATTCAAATCTAATTCTTGAAATAAATGTTCGGAAAATTGATTTTCCAGCGTCGCAGAATATCAATACCCAAAAAATTTTGGAAAGATTAACATTCATTTTGGGTTCTCACTTGTCATCATAGAGAACTTAACCATCGATTTCTCATGTAATTCTCAAAGTCACTATGCTTTTGGATAGTTTGCTTGAAAATTTGTTCCAATCCTTGTAGATTAAATTTTGAACTCGAAAATTTCAATTTTTTCCTCAATTTTAATGAATTAACGGGTCTAAAAACACAAGGAGGTTTGAAAAGGCTCAAAAACACCTAAATAAAGCGTCTGTGAGCATTTTTAAGCGAAAAAAACGACTCCGGGAAAATGGGGAAAAAATTTTTGACCCCTTTCCCCATTTGGGGAAAAGGCCGGGGGGGAAAAAAACAGTGTGGAGAACTACTGTATAAAATAAGAAAAAAGCGTGATGAAATTGAAAAAATGAAAATGAAATGAAATGGATGTTGATTGAATAGTGTGGCCAGTTTGTGTATTTTACAATTAGATTGGTATATTTTAGGCTTAAATACGAAATTTTGACTTTTGGTGCAGCGTGTTTTTTTCCAAAAAATTTTTCCCTAAGTGGGGAAGAAAGACTCTAAAAATGTTTTGCCAAAGTAATAATAAAACTGTATGAATTTAATATGTAGAAGCACTGAAAAACATTAAAATTTGATGAATGGCGGCTAAGTAGTAAGTACATAAGAATATGTGCTAATTTATTTGGTATTTTATAGAATGCCACGAAGCGGCCGAAAGTATTTATTTTACCCCATTAAAGTACATTCAAGTTTAAAATGCTAATCTAGGGGAAGTTAGATGAAAACTTTTTCCCCATTTGGCTAATAGTGCTAAAATTTTTTCCCTTTTTTCCAAAATTTTTTTCCCAAAATACCGTATTTATTCGAATTAACGCCGCCCTTGAATAAACGCCACCCTCAAATAAACGCCGCACCTTATGTGTGAAAAAAAAATAAATGCCACCCTTGAATAAACGCCGCGGCTTTTTTTCGAGGACTTATCATCCTTAGTTTAAAGTGCAAAAGGGACTTTTAATCGAAAAAAATCGTCAATTGCAACGCGAAATTCAATCTATTACGTTGAATGTCGAGGATCCAATGTTAGAAAAAGAAGAAGACGATGATTTTTTAGAGGAAAAATCAGTGTACTTAAACGAGTTTGAATTTGATTCGGATGATGAAATTATAACAGTTGAAATTTCCTGAATATATACCTAAGTACCTATTATCAGTGCTTTTATAAAAATTTGTTAATTATGAATAGTATTTGTTAAAAAAGTGAAAATTTTATTAAAATATATGTGGTGTTTAACTCAGAATTTAAATAAACGCCGCCCTGGAATATACGCTGCCCTCGAATAAACGCCGCGCCAAAAGTACAATTGAAAAAATAAACGCCGCGGCGTTTATTCGAATAAATACGGTAAACGTTTTGGGGAAAAACATGCTGGTTTGGTGTAAAAATACTCTGTTGACATGTTTGGGACGGTGTGCACACTGCATATTCTTTTAAAGACAGAATAAACAGTTTTTAAAAATTTGGACTTTCGGATTTTGTGGGCTTTTTGCTGGGGTCTCTTGGGTTTATTGTGGGTCTTTTAGTTTAATGTGATGTGAGTTTTATTTTGTACTCATTTCAAGACACTAGTAGGGATGGCAATAATAAACTTTAGTGCCAGGCCAGGTAGTCACAACTTCTACTTATCGACTAGTGAGATCTTCATTCAACTGATCGTTGCTTGGGCAATCAGAATTTGGCTTACCATTGGGCTTAGGCTTAGGCCTTGGTTTAGGCACAATTTACCAATGTGTATATTCTATACAGTGTATATAATTTCCAGCACTAAACCTTGTAAGCGCCATAGGAATTATTTGAAACATGATCAGATACATGAAATTTAATCAAATGCACTTAAAATTCTTTTAAAATAACACGAAAAACTTATGAGTATTTCTGCCGATGAGCCACTAAAAATTTAGTTTTCAAAAAGTGCAACTTTTTGAGCAGAAACAAGTTTGAAATGGCCTAATATGTACGCTCTTAAGTATAATAAATCATTTAAAAGTTTTATAATCCAAGTTTATAACAAAATAAATTAAAAAAATTTGTTAACTTTTTTTTCTTCTTTTTCTTTTCCTTTTTTGTTTTTGTAAACGTAAACTAAGAAACCCAAAATTTGGTGATTAAGATCCAAGAAACTCAAAACTCATCTTTTCCAACACTGACCTTCTTACTCTTGATCATTATCATCAAACTCAACCGAGAATTCACGTTGGGATTGAAGTCTACCTTTTAGCTTTCAACTAAGCAGGCTTACTATAAGTATGGACAGTGTTTTTTCTGCACAGTGCAGACTTTTTAGGCTTCGTGCAAAATTTTTTTCGATGATTTCTGCACTGGTGCAGAATTTTTTTGTCTTTGTCTTTGATCACATATATTCTTCTATAATGTGTCAGTCATTGATTCTGAACCTTTAAAATCAATTATTTTTTTTATTTAAAAATTTTAAAATGTCTTGTAAAAAAACTATTAATTCGTTCAAATTTAACATTGAATTACACATTTAATTTGCATTTTTACTATATTCACTATTATTCTATTGGAGCGGGCACTGTTTTTCCCCAAAATCGTTCTTTTTCGAAAAAATTCAGAAAAGGAAAAAAGTTTTCGGCTCTTTCCCCATTTGGGGAAGAAAATTTTGGGGATCTGATACAGAAAAGATGCATTTTGGTGCATTTTAGAAGGTCATAACTTCGAAATTTTCCGGCGCTTCGCGCCGGTTATAACTTCAATAATCATTATTATGTATTAATTAGCTCAGGCGCCACTTTTAACATGTCTACCTTCACTTATCACTTTATCAGTTTTCATCATCTTAAACGTATTATCTTATGTTTGTTTCAATTGGTAATCTTCAATATTTTATCCTGATATTTAATGAAGATTCGCAATTTTTCCTTGACACATTTTTTGAGAAAGATCAATACGTCAAGTCCATACATGTAAATGGGGGGGGGGAATTCCCATAACACTCCCTATTACATGTACGCTATATACTCCTCAAGGTCCTCAAACTGAAATTTCGCTGTCATTTCTACTGGTCTGAATTTTTACTGGCAAGAATGCTTAGTTCATTGCTGAAGCTGAAAAAGTTTCGAAAAGTTTTACTGTTTTGCAAAGATGATTCTTGAGCGTTCATTTTTCGTTTCATCTCATTCAATAAGGTTTTTCTGTAAAGCTAGTAAAGGGAGTAACAACGTGTGTCCTGCATATGCATTCATTAACTTTTTCAGTTCTTAATTAACGTTTTCTAGTGTTCGCTTCAACATGAAACCAAATCAGTCACTGTCGAAATACGTCAAGCGACAAATCGATGACGTTGTTAAATCACCTGAAGACAAGCGCCTCTATCGTGGTTACGAATTAGCGAATGAATTACTGGTCTTGCTTATCAGCGACCCACTCACTGACAAGTCAGCTGCATCATTAGATGTGAATGTTGGTGAGCAATGTGTTTGATAAGTCCAATGTAGTTCAAATATAGTAATATTATTTTATAGGTTACATGTGTGATCCTGTCAAGTTGCCTGGATTGGCACATTTCTGCGAGCATATGCTTTTTATGGGAACTAAAAAAGTATGCATAGTTTAATTGAGTAGAATGTAACTTATTACTTTTGCGGTAAATTAAATTGCGTTGTTTCAAGGATTTATATATTTTCAGTATCCTGTAGAAAACGATTATGATAATTATTTGTCTAATCATGGCGGTTCGTCTAATGCCTACACAACAGCAGAACACACAAATTTTTTCTTCGAAGTTGGACCGGATCATCTCGATGGTGCAATTGACAGGTGAGGAAATTTGTTGACCATCGTGTCAAAGCATCATTGATTACAAATTTATTTCTGTAGTCGACTTAGTCAGTAATTCTGTGTCGTCTACTACCAGCGAGGAAATTGAATAAATCAGCTAGAAATAAGCTAACTATTCCTGTTGATACAATTAAAAACAGCAAATATTGTGTCGTTTATTACGGAAGAGGATTCCCGGAATTCTCGAATTTTTCATCCATCAGAAAATCTAGCAACTAGCAATCACTTGCCTTTGCCAAACACTGCCTAAAAGTTTGGCTCGATGCTTTTTACAGTTACGACGATATGTCTCAAGTCGATACGTAACTATTAATATTTATCTATAAATTTGCAACGCCTTTTGTTTCAGGTTTGCCCAATTTTTCATTTCACCTTTATTCGAAAAAGATGCCTTGGAACGAGAAGTTATGGCTGTCGATTCCGAATTTCAAAATTATATTCAAGACGATGACGATCGTCTCTTACAGCTAGAACGTACATTAGCCAAAGAATTGCACCCCTTTCGTAAGTTTGACTGCGGAAATCGTGCTACATTGTTCGAAAATCCGCGTGCCAAACATAATCTCGATCCACTCGAGGAGTTGATCAAGTTTTATAACCAATTTTACTCGTCAAATTTGATGCGAGCAGTAATTATTGGAAAAGAAACATTGGATCAATTGGCTGAAATGGTTAGCTTTGTTTTTTTGTAGATTCTATTCATCTTAATTGGGTCGGTCGGATTTGATGAACCCGAATTTCAATTACCCGAACCATTTTAGCTATCCATACCCAAAACTGGACCGGAATAAATTCCTCCTTGAATCTAGACATGCACGGCAAGAATTTTCCTGGGTGAGGGTCCTTGGGCATTTTATCCAGGTAATAGGGGGATGGGCGAGCAAAAAAACAAAAAAAAGTTCTTCAGGCTTGTTTTTTCATACAAAATATGCACAAAAATCATCAAAAAACCTGTCTTGGAAAAAGTTCAGGGGGGTGTTTGACGATTTTTTGGGCCAGGGGAGTGGCCAGGATCTCATGTAAGGGGGTTTACCCCCTAACACCTATGTGCATGTATGATTTAAGTTATCCACGCCTGTCGGAAAATTTTGAGATTATGATCTTCTAAAATGAATCAAAATGCACCTTTTCTGTATTCGATCCCCAAAGTTTTCTTCCTCAAACGGGGAAAGAGCCCAAAATTTTATTTCCCTTTTCCGAATTTTGTCCCCAAGAAGCACGAATTGAAGAAAAAGAAACAGTTCGCGGCAGTGTCTTTTTGTGCTAAAACATCGTTTATGGCACAAAAACGTTTGTAATGATCCAGAAAAGTTTGAGCGTTTGTGCTAGACGACACAGCTTTGTTGAATGATCAAAGCAGGGTTTTTATGCACACGGAAAGCCTTGCGAAGTGCTAAGAAACAAAAGTTAAGAGAGACCATACATGTAATTGGGGGGGAAGTGCGATGGAAACCCCCCCCCCCAGAAATCGTTGACCAAATGGCTAGCCATTGGGCGACCGCCTCACAGGATTTTCCAATCCTATGGCTAGCCATAGGTAGCCCTAGGGAACCCCATACTTTTGGTCGGAAAAATGTCAATTTTTTGATGAAAAATGTCGATTTTTGAACAAAAAATGGTCAAAAACGTCAATTTTCTCGACGCTTCGCGCAATAAATACATCTTTTATCCTTTTTTAGATAAAAATTACTATTTTTTGAACTGTTTTTCGGACTTTTTCCGTGAAAAAATCGAATTTTTTTCCTTCAGAGACCCCTCCCCCCAAAATTTTGGGAATTACTGACCCCTGGCCCAAAAAAAGTGGCCCAACCCCTCCCCCCAGACCTCGGGGCTCCGTTACATGTATGGGAGAGATCTATAACACATTTTCTTCAAACAAAATTTTTTTCTCAAAAAAAAATTCTTACACTAAGCAAATTGTGGTGACCTGGTCACGCATCACCATACCTGTACTTGGGGGGGGGCCCCCCCCAACTTGGCCAACCCAGTACCCAAAATGATTTCCCCCCCCCCCCAACCCCCCGCCCCCCAGTTGGGAAAAAATTAAAAAAATTTGCCAAAAAGTGTATGTTTTTTGGGAAAAATTTCGACTTTTTCCTACCCCCCCCCAAATTTCGGATTTACCCCCCCCCCAACTGGTCGGAGGTCTTACAGGTATGCGCATCACAACTATTTGATGAATCTATTTCCAGACTAGATATCCCCCTAGGTCCGGGTTCAACCGTCTATACCGGTTCATCATCGTCAGTTTTTATGCCTCTTCGGTTTTATACATGATGCATCTCCCCAACTTTTACCGTTTTCTTATACTGTATCGAGTACAAATGTTTCACACAGGCGTAATTTCTCGAAGACTTTTTTATGTTTCTGTCTCGTGCTTCATTGTCAAAACACAGATTTTTTGTTGCTAAAATACGCTACAGTGACTTTTTGAGAGCCATAAGCGGCCTTGTCAACACGTTGAATAGGTCCATGCACTGGATTAATAAAGGAAAATACGTTCATTCACTGTAACTGCACATTAATACAAGTAATAGTATATAAATATTTCGTTTATACAATATCTTGTTGAGACCCGGTTAGCACCCGGGTTTCATTCAGAAAATTGACCCGGGTACTCGGGTTTACCCGGATACCCGAAATACGCGGATACTCGGTGTGAAGCACTAGTTCCAAGTATATCGATTTTTGTCATTGAATCAATCAAACACAAAAAGGAAGAATTTCAATTTTAAATCGGAATGCGACTGAATGAACAGAGACACTAATTCATGTGATATCATGTGAAGAGAACTCGTTCGCATCAGACATGCACGGCAAGAATTGTCATCGAGGTGGGTGGGGATGGGTGAGCAAAAAAATTAAAAAAAAGTTCCACAAGCATGATTTCCGTACAAAATATGCATCAAAAATATCAAAAAACTGTCCTCGAAAAAGTTCAGGGAGGGGTGTTCAAGGTTAGGTTTGACGACTTTTTTCAGGCCAGGGAGGGGTGTTCACGGTCTCAGGTAGGAGGGTTTACCTCCCCCTGACTCCCCTCTATGTGCATGTGTGCCTGAAACCGAACCAGAATAATTTCAACAATTTTTCGGGTTTATATGAGATTTTCAGTGCACCTATATGCCTGAAAATCAATTGTAATTGAATATTTGTAATTGAATTGCAGCAAATTTATTATAACGAAGATATTTTCGGCAGTTTCAAAAGTAATAAAAAAGATACATTGGAATATTTTATCATATAAAAAGTAGATATTTTGAAGAAAAAACGAAAAGTAATTTGAGCACCATATTGAGATTAGATCCCTCAGGGTGTCCAGTAACTGGAAAATCTAGAAAAGTCAGGGAAAAAAGTTGTACCTGGAAAAGCTGGAATACCTAGAAAAGCGAGGGAATGTAGGATTGTTATGATTTAGTTGTTATTATTGCAAGATAGGCCCAAATTATTGCACGATAAGCCAAATTTGCGTTTTAGAAGTTCAAAACCCCAAAATTTTCCGGCGCTTCGTGCCGGTTTTAAGCACTAGCACCATTATTTATCTGGGTTCGGCCAAAGTACAGTTCTTAGTACAAGTCTGGTACCATTACTCAATTAACATTTAATGGTTTTAGTGCATCTGTAGTTCTATTTTGTCTCTAATTATTAATATTTAATGTTTTTTGAAGAGTAATTAGGATTTCAACTTTTCTGCTGATATTATTTTCCTGGTGATTGTTATGACGTTATCATTGATGAATATTATGAAGCATTTAGGAAGCTTACGTTTAATTACGATTTCCAGATACTGACAGCTTTTAGCGCAGTAAGATATTCTGTCCTGATCCAAGAACAACTAGAGCATAATTCCCCTACGCACTGTTTTTTCCACAAATGTGGAAAGAGGTCAAATTTTTTTCCACACGTAAAAAATTTTTTGGCGAAAAGTTTCCGTCTTAAAATCCTTTTAGTTACTAAAGAAACACGTAAATATATGACTAACGAAACGCCTCATCCCACTGTTTTTTTCCGGCCGGCCTTCTCCCCAAATATGGAGTAGGGTCAAAAATTTTTTCTCCATTTTCCAGATCTCGTTTTTGCGCTTAAAAATGCTCATGGGCGCTTTATTTAAGTGTTTTTGAGCTTTTTAAAACATTCTGATAATCAATTTTTTTAACGTATGTCTCAAAAATTAGATTTGAATTTTGTATTCATAAATCGTAATTTCTAGAAATTTATCATTTGAAAAATTTAAAAACCAATAATTTATTCTTAACCATTTATAAATATAACCGAAAAGCTATGAGTCAGAAGCGTAGAAATTTTCAAAAATACTTCCAGGAAGCTTTTGAATTCAATTTACGTTAAAAAAGGGACAATCACTTCGAAAAGTTTAGATAGATGATGTGTTGATCTGTTTCAAAATGTATGAAGGAAAAAATGCGGATCTTCATTAAATATAAAGGTATGATACTGAAGATTGTCAATTAAATATGAAATAATACGTTTAAGGTGATGAAAACTATTAAAGATTGAATGGTAAGTGAAGGTAGACATGCTAAAAGCCACGCCTGATCTTGGCAATAAATAATAATGATTATTAAAGTTATAACCGGTGCGAAGCGCCGGAAAATTTTGAGATTTGGACCTTCTAAAATGCACCAAAATGCATCTTTTCAATATGAAAACCCCAAATTTTTCTTCCACATTTGTGGAAAGACCTCAAAAATTTTTTCCACATTCCAGATTTTTTTCGAATATGTGGAAAAAAAACAGTGCCCGTATGAAAGATGCTTTGTATGACATTTATTTCCTAGTAGGTACATGATCAAATAAAGACGGGTTTTGAGAATTTTCCATGTGAGTTCCAGTGCACTTCAAAAATGTGTTTAAAAATAAGAATAATAATACCATTGCAACCATTCCGGTAGCATTACAAATGGAAAACAAAGAAAATTGGAAAAAGGCATGAAAAACCCTATAGAAGACGGTTTACAAATGAAACGAGAATTTTTTTGCTCTTGCAAGTTCCAAAAGAATAGTGCATTTACATTTGTTCAAAATCAAATTTTTTAAATAAAGCTTAAATACCCTATTATTATTTTCGAAAACTATAATGCTAAAAGTGTTCGTTCCAAATATTGGCTGTTCTTGATCATAAACGAAAATTTTTCAGTATCACTTTTAGTTTCAACTTGTTTTGTTATCTGATTGACTGCATGACGTTCTTCTAACTTCAAATCAGTTTTTTGACAAGATACTTCAAATAACATGACGGTATGCTTCAGTACTCCCCTTTTTCAAAGGTACCTAGTTTTAAAATAGCGAGTCTCTCAGGATAACAATAATCCGGGAAGTTTATGACACGCTTTAAGAAATATTTTTCTAATTATTTAACCGTTTTAATCTTAACTAATGAAATGTATGATCGTACAGTTGTAGCGTATTCAAGTAGAAGTCTCAAATAGACTTTGCATGCCTTAGTTTAATAGGAAAACATTACTAACAAAATTTGTGAAAATATTATGAAGTTTAGAATAAGCGTGCATTACAGTTGTACCGATATTTCATTAAATTTCCGATTTTCCGATAAAATTACATTATCTATTTTGAGCAGAAGTTCATCGTTAATCCTGTATCCATATTTCGGATTATTAATGACGAAATGCAGTTGATGGCAGATTTAGTTTAAATTCTGATGATTATTTAGCCACTAGATTCAGATTACATTATGCCTTAGACATACATGTTATGGGGGTAAGTGTCATAGGAATGCCCCTCAAAAATCGTCGATCATATAGCTAGCCATTGGGCGATCTCCCCCACAGGATTTGTCAGTCCTATGGCCGGCTATATGATAACCATAGGAACCCCTCATACTTTTGGTCAGAAAAATACCATTTTTATGGAAACAGCCAATTTTTGAACATTAAATGGTTACAAATGTCCATTTTTCCGGCGCTTCGCGCCATGAATACATTTTTTACGGTTTTTAGACAAAATTTTCTCTTTTAAACTTTTTTTCGGAATTTTTTTCTTAATGGATCCCTCCCCTAAAATTTTGGGGAATCGGTGACCCCATCCCCAAAAAAGTTGCCGGATCCCCTAGATCTAGGAGTTCCATTACTTGTACGGTTTTAGATACGTACAATTTATGTAGAGTACGAATAAAACAGGTACTAACTCCTGAAATCCCTCTGAAGGTATATATGTGAACACCCCACGCTAACATCACTGCAATAATTTATTGTCATTCTAACTTACACATAAACAGCAGCTATGATAGATTTTTTCAAGCAGAAACGTGTTTTAAAAATCTTCATTTGGAAAAAATGGATGCTTTACACAATTGTGAAGTGTGCATTCAAACACACGCATTCCTCAATTTTGTAAAACGGACTTTTTTCCACTCTCGGCTCCTTTCTGCCGAGAGTGGCAAAAAACAGCCACTCTCGCTCAAAGCTATGAAATAGAATTACTTAAAGAAAAATAAGCAGCTAATGAAACGGAATGTACCATTGTTGAAAAATTAGCACTGTAATGCTAAAGAAGATTTGTTTTAAGAGAAATGTTGAGCTTACAAATCGCAGAATCTTAAAAAAATAGTGTGAAACTATTTTGAAATCTATTTAATATAATTTTTTATTATCATGTTTGCGTTATAATGTTATACATGTTTACAGCCTCTGATCACTACTGGGCAATGATGATGTTCCTGCTGGTCGAGGAATATATATTTTTGGTTGATTGTCTGATTTCTGAATTTTAGTTGCTTTTCTCAGTCTAAAACTGATTTGATTTCTGTTGTTTTAATCGAATTTATGAAAAATGGTAGATTTTTAGGTGGTGTTTTTGGTTTTCTAGTTTGTTGACGGCACTATCTGGCTGATTGAAAATATCAGCATATTGCTCAGCTTTCCCATGGAACACACATTTTTACCGTTTTACGTAGGAAGGAATTATTGATTTTTTTAAACAAACCTGGAAGATTCTGGTAAAATGTTTACAGCCTCTAATCAATACTGGCAATGATAGAAGTTCCTAGAAAAGTCAGGGAACTTCATTTTGGAAAAGCGCTGAACACCCTGAGTCCTACAATTTGACTGAATTGAAAAAGTTCTCCATATCATTTGTACTGCTCATAGGTGTCTGATGCATGAATTTGAGCATCAGTCGTTAAATGATATTTATGGGTCATACTTTTAGAACAACAATACCGATAAGGTCCATGAAATCCAGAAATCTTCTGTCCTATAATGAAATCTGATATCTTTGGGAAGAGTTGTTTTAATGTATAGTGCTGTGTACTGCAAGCAATAGTATACAGTGTCGATCGTGACTAGGTACTTATTATCATTAAAAAAAGTATATTGGTAAAAATAATTCAGCTGAACACCGAAAAAGTGCTTGAAGGCATGATTAATTTCGCTAGTTTTGAATTTAGGTAGCCAATTCCAAGCTTGAAATCCGCATAATTTACGCTGTTTTGTCCGAATTTATGGGAAACAGTTGATTTCCAGATTACTATTTGGTTTTATAGCTGATTGACAGTTGTATAGCAGGCTTTTGGTGAATAAGAGGGCATGATTAGCAGCTGTAGTTTGCTGTAACACCCCTCCACAAGACATGCCAGTGACCAAATAAAGAAGGTCACGGTACTACCATATCGTTATCTCTGATTTACTCTCACCAGAATTTTGATTCACGGTCTGCCGTAATTCTGAATGAGGTCACAGATAGTCTGCATGGGATTCAGACCGCCCCATATGGAGGGGTATGAGGGGGGTATTACCCCTACCTTAAGTCCAAAAAATTGGTCACTGGTTGCCTAATTTTGAGACCAGATCAAGTGTTTAGTAGACATTTAGCTACACTACCCCTGCAAATTTCCAAATTTACCCCTACCTGAGAAATATGACCTTGGGGACCTCTGATGGGGTCAAATCCTCCTCCTAAGAACACGCTATGGTAGGGAAAGTATTTTTATCCTGCCAGAAGTATAAGTACCAGGTGACCAAAGTTGGTTTTTCAGCTCTTATACTCGTCGTTTTCAGACATCCCACAGAAAAATTCGCATTTCAAAGTTATAGAATCGATATTTTTATTTTTTGTATCGATTGTTCAGTTGTTTAGTTTAATCATTCTTTACTCAAAGCTTGACATAATGCTGGGGAATAAGTCACTTGGCACCAACGACAACTCACGTGGTATCGAGTTCCATCCAGTTGAACCCATTGGTCCTGGTATGGTTTGACATGATTCAATAAACGTGTTTAATTCAGTTTCATCTATCAGGTGATTACAACATATTGTTTGATAATCTCGAAGGGTTTTCCGGTGTTTTCATTATATTTTTTATTTCTAGGTTTTACCACGTTTCAATCAAATTGAAAACAAAAGTTTGCCAAGCTTGTATTGGCCGGAGCACGCCTACGGTCCGGAACAAGTTGGAAAAAGAGTCAATGTTGTTCCGGTGAAAGATTTACGGAAATTATACCTTTATTTCCCAACTCCAGATTTTTTGCCCCACTATAATTCGAAACCGGAGCATTACGTCAGTCATTTATTGGGTCACGAAGGATCAGGTAGCTTAGTGTTTGAGCTGAAACGACGCGGATGGTTGGTCAATGACTTGGTGGCCGCCGGCCAACCTTTGGCGTGCGGATTTGCCAGTTTTTCGATCGAAATGGAATTGACTGAAGAGGGTTTAAAAAATTTAGACGAAATTATCGCTCTATTTTTCGAATATTTACACGTCACGCTGAAGAATGTTCAACCACAGGAATGGATACACAGAGAAGTCGAAAAACTAAATAATATTCATTTCCGTTTTGCGGTATGTTGATTTAATTTTTCGTGGGTAGGAGCGGAGCATTGGGTCTGTTTTTTCCAGTGAATAGTTAGCAAAATATTGTTCTGGATAAAATTGTAATAAATGTACAATTAAAATAATTGCTTACTGATGTATGGTAAGCATTCTTACCGTACCTGTGCATGATCAGTCAGCCTCCTGAGGGCGGTAAACTGGGACTTTGTCAGCGTAGTAAATTTTTATTAACTGGTTTTGTTCAGGAAAACCCAAACGAAGGAAGCTTAAATGGCCACAATTTTTTGATAGTAAGTGGGTTCCTGTCAAAAAAGTGCAAGTCGAGCAGCCTCTGGGTTGAAAAGACTGGTAGCAAGCCACTCATGCTTCAAAAAACCTAGGCAGTCAATTCCGTGGGTAGTAAATGAGCATCGGCCAGGCCTGATGAGAATAATACCCCTACCATACTCCCCAATGCACAGGCGTGATTCTCCGACGTAAAAAATTTCCCTCCTTTCTTGTGGACTAGTCTTCATTATACATATACAGTTAGGTGTATGTATGATGAATTTAGGGTGGAGATCAGTCAAGAGAGAGGGTGGGATAGAAATTTTTTCCCTCCTAATAACGAAAAAAAGGTCTTTTGACATCCAAGCAGCATATTCTTCAACTATATACGTCAAGTACGTGGAACTATATTCTTGATGATTTTCTTTTTAAGTTTTAATGTTACTTCTTTGTAGATAGTAAAGTATGCTTTGTTCAGAAAAATCTTTAAACTACGGCATTATTTTCATTCTTATGACGACTTTCGCCTCTTTCTTGCTCATTTTCCTTCATCACCTCGATCATTGCGGGGGGTTCAAATCTGTTGTGGTCTGCGAGAATCCGCTGGGAGCAAATCAAGATCTGCTGGCGGTCAATACCCCCAAATACCCTATTCCACGTGCATGTGTGCTCTTCATTATCTTCCCTTAGCGCTGAATTCGTTTTTCTAGTTGATAATTCGATATATTTCCTTTGGTTTTCAGGACAAGAAAAATCCGGACGAATACGTATCGTCACTCTCCCCTTCATTACATTACTACTCTTTGAAAGACGTGTTAGTCGCGCCCGTCACGTCAATGCCTGATTTTAAGCCCCAATTGATTAAAGATCTTGTGTCGCTGTTGAATCCAAAAAATCTTCTAGTTATTGTAGCATCCAAAGAATATGAAGGTACTCTTATATAAGATATTCCGGAGTAAATTATGTCAAGTAGGCTCTTCTCGAAAATACTATGCTTTTTCTACAGTGCTTATAAATCGAACCACGACGAAAATTATCGCTGCCGTCAACTTCGCTTTCACAAAGTCTTTTTTTTAGAATTTTTTACCAAAAAAAATGGTTTTTCGATTATGCTGTCAAAATTGCAATATTGTGTGACGTGCAGAGAGTAGGGAAAATATGAAATAATACTTGCTTTCTAATATATTATTTAGAAGCATTTTAAGAAAGTTAGGCTATACTGGTGAAAAAATTGTTTGTTTCGCTGCTTTTGTGACGATGCAAGTGCAGTCGTGTGTTATTCTCTGAACCCGCAGACTTGATGTTGCATATCTAAGTCACGGACCCAGACCCGGACTCGATTTTTGGTTACGGGCACTGTTGCTGCCGCGACGATATATGAGGGAATGTGTATTCGGAGCAGCTACCACCGTTTGTGAGAGAATCGTTGCATTTTTATCTATTATCGTTGTAATTTAGGAAAGACGAATTTCGTATTGGAACATTTCGGTGTGCAGTATAGTGTTTCCAGCCTTACGGAAAATTTTGTTAATCGTTTATTGTTCGAAAAAAGTAGTTCAACGTTAAAGAACAAGTTTAAACTTCCCGCACCCAATGAGTTTATTCCATCGCAGTTTATGTTATATTCCAAATCTAGTTCAAATGCGAATAGTCGTCCCGAAATAATATTCAATAATTCCTTGTCGAGGCTGTGGTGAGTATAAAATAGTGTTCAGCTAGACTTCATTTGTTAGTAATGAGTTAGTGAGTACCTTTAGAAAAAGATCATCTCACTAAGCTCTATTTTATTTTCTATCATTTTTCGAACATTTGTAGTTTACACCGTTTTTTAACATCACAATTTTGAAGATTTATCTTCGCTATTTCGAGTACGCCTACGGCTGATTTAATTTGCACGGCTCAAGTGTTCTTTGTAATCTCTCAAACTACATATTTTTTCTATCGCATGAAGTTTTCACTTGAGGTATCAACAAGATAAGGAATTTCTAACGCCAAAATGTTGCGTTTTCCTTCTAATAAGAAGTCCGCTGGCCTACAATACATCAAAAAACTACGTCACTCTGTACATGCTTGTCGAAATGATCAAGGATAAAATAGCTGACTACGCATACGACGCCAAATTAGCTGGTCTTAATTACCACATTGACAATCATCAGTACGGGATATTTATTAAAATTGATGGATTCAATGAAAAACAATCACTCTATTTAACGAAGTTTCTGGACGAAGTTATCCAATGTGAATTGAACGCCAAAAGATTTGATGCTTTAAAAGATTTTTACATTCTCGATTTGAAAAATTTCGAAAAGCAACAACCGTACAAGCAAATCGATCATTATGTAGATTTACTGTTGTCAGAAATGATGTGGTCACAGAAAGATTTATTGAAAGAAGCTGAAGGTACGTCAACTCTGTTCTCTGAAGTTTTCTAAAATTTTACATAAGTGCTTCCGAAGGCCGTGAATTACACAAATGTAGCCTGAAAAAGCAAATTTTCTCATTACAACATTTTTCGAAAAATTCTGAATATCGGGATTTTTTACCTTAATGCATTTCTCATCTTGATATGAGGTCTTGGAGTTCATCAAATTTCAGAAGTTCATTTTTGATTGAATATTAAATATGAACACTTGTTTCAATAGACATTATTGTAGCACTCGCAATCGTGTTTCTGATGCATATGTCTCAGAATCTCACAAGCTCTCCCCGTTCCTGAAATCAAGTATAGGTTAACCTTCGATTGTTTAAAACATTTATGCAAGTTTCATTGTAAAGAAATCCTATGGAAAAAAGTGAGTAGTGTAACATAATCATGTTGTTATGGGCTATCGATTGTACTATAACACGTGTGAGCAGTAAACGTTCCCCGTTAGTTTTTCTATCTAACCAAAAAAAACTTCCAGACGTAAATTTGTTGGCTTTGAAAAATTTTCGACCGTTATTGTTTAACAACGCTCACATCGAGTCATTGATCGTCGGCAATACAAATGAAGAAGTAAAGGAAAAAATTATAATTAGTCAATGTAAATTTAATTATTTTTTGTTTTATACCCAGATTGCCAAAACACTCTTGAAAATTGCTGTAGATAGCCTCGAAGGACTTTGTAAAACGAAACCTTTATTTTCTAGTCAAATACGCTCAAACAGAACCCTCAAGTTGCCGAATGGTGAGCATTCGTGTTGTTTCTGAATGATTCTACTATATGTATGTGCCTGCGAAAGGTTGCCGAAACGGACAAACCAAATCAAAGTTCAAAAAAATTTTCAGTGCGTGTATTCTTTTCTCGAATTTTGGAGCTTTTTTGGTACATAAAGTTGACTTCAGCTACGTTGGGAATTCTATTGACTTGCGTTTTCTACATATGGTTGTAGCGGAGCTCGGTCGAATAGTGTTATCTCAAAGCTCAAAATATTTATATGCGTCGAGCCCTGGAATATGAAAGTTGTGTTTTTCTCAAGGTCATTTTTCCATATTTTCAGTGTTGAAGTCGATATTATATATACACTACTGTCGACAATACGTCCATCCCGCTATCATGTTTAGCATGAACTTTTCGATTAAAGGAAGCCATCCGATTACCCGTATTTTATATAAAGTTTGTTTTTCAGGCTGCAATTATTTCTTCGAGATGGAAAATAAAACTCACCCGAATTCAGCATTGTCGGTTTTATTCCAAACTAGCATGGAAAATCCATTGCACAACATGTTAATTGAACTTATTGAGCAAATTTTATGCGAACCTTTCTTCGATCAATTACGTACCAAAGAGCAACTTGGTTAGTAACGCTCTGATTCCTCAAGAATTTCATGCTGCGTACTAAAGTCAAATTTTCCATTCAAGACGAATACGTTACTCTAGAAGGAAATTTTCAGTTCTGACAAACTGAAATTTTTGAATAAGCGTCTTTTCATTAAATAAAAATTGCTAAGGATCTTAACATAACTTTTAAAAAATTCTAGCCATCCTGTACGTTACATAGCTTTTACTCCGATACAGGATATATTGCGTGCAGCAGCGTCCGCAATTATTACGGCGTAAGGAGTCTGCAACTCAAAGTGCAAGGTAATCATAGTCCGCGGTATGTTGAACAACGAGTTGAAGCTTTTTTGGCGCAATTTGAGGTCAGGGATTTGACATCTCTTTACGATTTACTTACATGATCGATGATTTTCTTTTCAAGAAACATTTAGAAACTATGTCCTTGGAAGACTTCGAAGAGCAAAAGGACGCGTTAGCTACCGTGCGCTTAGAAAAAAAGAAAAATCTGCGTGATCAAGGCGATAAATTGTGGGACGAAGTTTATCTTCATCAGTATCATTTTGATAGAGGTGAGGACGAACAAAACTTACGCAATTCACAACATTTTAATGAAACTTAATGAACGCTCTACTGTAGAATTTTTTAATTAGAGGCTTTTTGTTGAGTGTTTTTTGATTTACTTGTTGGTCAAATTATTATGCTGCCTATCTGAGGTTTCTCCAATCTACATCATGTAAATCAATGCTAAGTTCACTGCATTTAGTCCCAATCGAAAGCAGTATCTCCGTTAACTTTACCAATTAATTCAGTGGAGATTTTCTCTTTAGATAATGCGGAAGTTGAAATTTTGAAATCAATAAAGCAGGACGATGTATTGCGATATTTCAAGGTTAGAATAGCTGATTTTCGGACTACTAATTTATTATCTTTTTGCACCGGTTCTAGTCATGGTCGCTTCGTTATTCTACATAAAATCTTTGGTCGTGACAAAATTCTAAATAATATTTTTCCTCCGTTATTTTTAAATTGACTTGAGCGTGTAAATTGCATAAGCTTCTCGTCTGCGATTCATTACATATGAGAATTTTTTAAAGGATCACTTATCAGTCGATGGTCCCAAAAGACGTAAACTTTCCATACACATTTATTCCTCGGAAAAATGGGCAGAAAAAAAATTAGATTGTGGTTCGCTTGGCGACACTGGAGAATACAAAGTAACTATTCCACTGCAGCTGATTCTAACTAGATTTTCACGACAATTCATTTTGAGGCTTTGCCGATACACGATATTAAAGCTTTTAAATCCTCACTGCCATTCTACGATCCACCGAAACCATACCTAGAAATTCCGACCGCTGGTATCGAAGAAGCCAAATTGTAGAACAAATTTTTGATGTTGAATTTCTCGAATTTTATCGTTGTTGATCGTTATACGCATGAATAGGTGATATTTTTTAAAATTAAATTTATATCACACAAATAAATATCTATATCCTAACTTGTAAAATTTTGGGATGTGGTGTTGGAAAGTGTTAAACGTGTGTTTTTTCGGCGAAAAAGTGGAAAAAACGCTCACTATCAATGATTTTTTCGCTTCGAAATTGTAGTAAGCAATATTTTAGCGCGAAGAGCCAAAAAGAGTTTACCTTTTGGCCGATCTTGACTCGAAAGCAGTCATTTTGGGTCAATAATTTGTATTTTACTTGAATTGGGAAGATAAACTGGAATATAAAGAAAAAAATCGAAATTTGGATTAATGATAGCTAACCATGTTTGCCGTTTGCCATCAAATTCTTTGCATTATTCTTCTCTAAGTTATTTTGCTTTCTTTCTGGGCGCCTGTTTATTGATCAATGACCATTTACTGAACAGACTTTTGTTTTTTGTTCTGTCGTTTATATTCGAAGTTTTCTATGCTTATGTTCCTTGTCCATCTTGTCAATTTAATTTATTCTGATATTGCTTTTTATTTTCCTTCGTTATGTGCAGTAGTTCTCCATTTCTTCGGTATTTATTTATTGCCTGTTTTTTATAATATGCTTCCAAATTTAAAAAAGACAAAAATCTGTACTATCATCTGAATTGCTCACATGAAGCTTCTACACTAAGGTTTTTCGCTCAAAAATTTAATTCACTTTGCTGAGTATGCTCACAAAGTTTCAGTCTGTTGGTTCATATGGTTCAGCAGAAAATCGTAAAAATTTGAAATGTTGCTTGCTTTCCACTCCTGGAAAAGCAGACTATAATTTCATTAATTGTTTGTTTTTACTCACTTGGATAGCATAATGAATTTAGAGTTGAGGCAGGCGCCAAATTAAGCCGGGCACCAAATTAAAACAAGAGTATTTTTTTGACTGTTGGACGCTGGGTTAAGACAGGCGCCAGGTGAGGTGCCCAGCTAAGAGCAGTCACGTAGGTAAGCCCGTACTTTTCATTCCGAAGTTATCAGTATTTTACACTTATTTACAATACAAAAACGAGTCTATATAGTGTTCGATTAATGCTAGCTTGGTGCTGAATTCTGTAATTCCTTTTTCTTTCATTACTACGTTCAAAGCTACAATTTTGGTCATATAACTAAGTATCATATTCTGTCTTTCTAAAAGTTCATAATCATAAAACCGGAAAGCAAGTTAATATTTTATGTATCCTTTGGTTTCTGCTAAAATGCACATATGCCAGAATGAAAATTTGTGAGTTGGGTCATTTCGCTATAGATTTTATTTGAGACATTCTGCCGTCAAAGCGTTGTGTAAACTATCCTGGACATAGTGTTCATTTTTGTCGTATAAACATTTTATAAAATTTATATTTATTGTACAATATGTGAGTAGACAAAGCAATCATATTTTCCAGCACGAATTCTCGATGTTTATTTTTTTCTTACCTGGTGAGTTACAAAAAGAAGGGCAAACAAACGGCTTATAAAATTCCTATAACTCATCATGTAATGAAGCAAAAAAAGTACGAAAATGTATCAATGTTATCGATAAATAGGGAAGAGAAAAACGTATTCGAGGTGAAGCAGAAAAAGTGGTTACAAATTTATTTGAGAGTCCATAGTCAAGTAGGTAAACATAACGTAGAAACAGGTGGTTGAATCTATACAAAATGCAATTTTTGTAAATGTATGTATTCGCATCAAACAGCATACGTTTTGTTAGTGCTGTGTGTGGAAGAAGACTACACAGTTTTGTGAAACGTGTGCTATAGGGGTAAAAGTTAACATCAAGAACTTTTCAATGCATTGCCTAACCATCAATGGTCATGCTCGAAAAACCTGTTTGAATGCCTTCTATTGATACTGATGCGAGCGTTTTTCCATGTGTTTGGTAAACGGGATATTTTCGGCATTATAAGTCTGTTTTCTTATCAAAAGCTGACGCTTCGTCCATCAAAATGTTGCCCGTGAATGTTTATGCGATATTTTCCTCATTAAATTTACTATTGTATTTAATCGATGTTAATATCCTGATAATATTCATATTGAATAGTTTGTTGTTAATTCTTTACAACTTCCAATTTCTAAAAATTGTTGTACACACTTTTCCCAGGGATAGAAGGTAACGACTATTTCTTGCCTAATGCCATTTTCGTCCTTTTCATGCATATTTTTCGCAGGGGTTTTCAAGTTGTGTATGCCGTGGAAAAAGACTTTAAACAATTCTTCGACTCTGGTAAGTTGGCAAATATTTGCTGGAAATAGATTACGTATTGGTGGATTCGGGCATAAATCGCAATTTACTCTCGGCTTGACTTTTATGATCACACAGAAATTCAATGTCGATGTATTAATTTGAACTGAAAAAAGACTGCGCGAATCTACGACAGAATTTTTGACATCTATGAGTACTGTAGAATTTGGCTCCTGCTCGTAGTATTTGTAATCTGTTTTTTTAGCAGTTGTAGTAATTTTTGGCTATTCAGGATTTAATTTCAGAGTAAAAGGATTTTTGCGATATTGTGACTATCTTCTATAGTGTGTTACTATTCGAATGCTTGTGGAGCCTACTCGACTAGTCCCTAGTATTTTTTGAGTAAAAAATCTTATAGTAGAACGTTTGTGTAAACTATTTAAGGGTAATACTCATTTTTGTCACTTAGCAATTCACAAGCATGTTATAAAAACAGACTATAGATGACAAAATTGAAAAAACATGAATTTGTTATCATAGTCGTACCTTTATTTCCTTATTTCTACGAAAAAATCTGGTGGACGTTAATCTGCCTGTATTGTATATCGCGATCACATAAGAACTCTTACAGTAATGGAAACATATTAAATAATAGACAGTTTTGGAGCTTGCATTAACGAGTTCAGAAAAATTCTTCCTTTCCAAGGGCTTGTCATTACTATAGTGCAAGTGTTTTTTTCAAGCGATGTTGAACTGGAGCGGTTCTTTAGTTCTAAACGCATTTTTTCTAGATTCAACTATTGCATCAGTTTTCCGCATAACTGCCGCAAAATATGCAGAAAAACCGGCTTTCATCGACGCCGAAAGCGGTACGGTTTTGACTTTTGAGAAAATTGAAGAATTCTCAAACCGCATAGCCAATTATTTTTTATCGAAAAATTATCAATCGTCTGCTTCGACGGAAAATAGTCTGCAGAATGTTGCCGCCTTATTGTCGGAAAATTCCGCATATTATGTACCGATTTGGCTAGGTTTATCGAAAATTAACGTTATTACGGCTTTGATAAATACCCATTTACGGTCGGATCCGTTAGCTCATTGCCTGAAAGCTTCCAAGGCCAAGTTTATCATCGTATCTAGTCATATGAAACCAGGTATGAGATTTGTATTTGGCTGCTTCTGGGAAAATCTGAAAATTATAAATTATAGAAATTTTTACTTCATTGATTTTACAGTGTTTTGATAATTGGTAAAAAGTCTGACTCACTTGTGAGTTACTGAAAAGTTCTTAACGGACGATACCGAGAAGTATTTGTCGAAATGAATGTTTCAACAATTTTAATTTTCAATCATCTTCCGTCGGAAGACTCTAAAAGGTAAGAGAGTGTTGCGTTATCCCTGGAGGTTGTGACCGTACGGGTTTGCTGAAGAAATTGTACTCTGCCTTGATTACTAAAATATTTGCGTTAATCGCCCAAACTTATCACTATATTTTCTGCTGTAACGCCTAACAAACATCATAGTTTTTTAAATATTGTATAAAGTATGATCTTTGAGCTAGTCTAATTTCTGCACAACGACAAATATTTCTAGTAAAAACCAATAAGAAATGCTGGAAGAAGTTTTTATCGTCCATGTTCATATTTTTTATATTTTTTTGCTAATTATGAAATAATTTTTTAGTCGTTGATGACCTATTCAAGCACAATCTTTTGGATAAAGAAGTCAAAGTCTTTACTTTTGATCCGACCAACGTAGAGAATTCGTTCGACGAAACATTTTGTTTTACTCTTATTTCAAAGCCAGACTTCAATCCTGGTCCATTAGGTAACCTTTCTATTTCGCCGAAAGTAGACATGTAACGGAGCTCCGAGGTCTGGGATGGTTATGGAAACTATTATATGTGGTGTCATCGATTGCCCAGAATTTTACGGGTTCATTGAAGCCAAAAAAATTCGATTACTTTGTCTAAAAAATCCGAAAAATGGTCTAAAAATAGTAGTTGTTATCTGAAAACCCATAAAAATATGTATTTATGGCGAGCACTGAAAAATTTTTGACCAGATTTGTTCAGAAATTTCGTTTTTTTCCACCAAAAAAATTACATTTTTCAGTTTTTTCATCCAAAAAGATGAAGCTCATACGGCTGGCTCATTTCAGTCATATGATTGACAAATCTTGGGGTTTCCTATGGCAATTCCCACTGATTACATGTAATTGTCAAAACTGCAAGTCCTATTTTCATTGGATTCAGTTTTTAGCTTCTAAGAAGACCGTTTTGTACGTTTTTACCTCCGGTACAACTGGGCTCCCAAAACCAGCGGTTATAAACCAAGGAAGGTCAGTTGGAGAGATTTTAATCCAGGAAGATGATGGAAAATAGCGAGATCTATGAATTCAAACACATCAGTCTTTTGCTCTTATACATTTTGTCACTTTCCTTATCCTTTATTTTCGTCGTTTTTTGACGCATTTGTTCAACCGTCTCTGTGTCGTCCCACAGTTATCCTTCTATTCTTCATTCAATTTCTCTCCGTATGACTCCTTAAGTTTATACTTTTTCTATTAATTTTTGCAATTTCGTTATTCTGTTCGCATTTGCTTTCTGTCGATTCTTTGCTTAGCTTCTAAATATTCGTTTTCATTCTTTTCAAGTTCACATACGTAACCGTAATGATGAATAACATTCCCCACTAACTTCAGGGTCTATGGTATGACTCGCATGCCCCATCATTGTTTCAACCTGAATCACATGGACCGACTGTACGTCACAATGCCGATGTATCACACTGCCGGTGGTGTTCTTGGCGCTGGCGCTACCCTCGCCTTAGGTTGTACGTCTATTATCAGACGAAAATTTTCCGCCTCGCATTTTTGGTCCGATTGCGTTCATTTTGAGTGCACAGTAAGTTGAATTTTTTCACTGCGTGGGAATAATTTGTCACCATATCTCAGAAGGACCTTAAAAGTCCAAGATTTTTGACCATGTTTTTCAAAGTTATACGGTTCGAATATTCATAGTAATGAAAGAACAAACGGATCAATTTTTGTAGTGAGTAAAAATGTAGGTTCAATTCAACATGAAATTTTTACGTATTGGAATGCTTTATACTGTGAAAAAATGCTGAATTTTTCCTTGACAGTAGAGAGCCCAATTAATAAAAAAAACATGCTTATAAATTTTTGAACCGAATTGAACTATGTGGGCAGACACCTGAGTGCTGATCGATAAATTTTGACGGTTTAAAAAGGTAATGGAAGGAAATTTTCAGTTGTTCATTTCCGTTTGCCGCTCATGGACGAGTAAATATTTTCACTATTGATTACAGTAATAAGCTCGACAATTTTCCAGCTTTGAAGTTGTTTTCATCGTGTCGCTGCATCGATCATTTCAAAAATAAATGGGGTATAGCTGCTCCAAAAGATCATTATTCTTCATTATTCTTAGAGAAGAGAAACTTTAGAAAAGTTACATTCTGAAACGGCTCCATCCAAGCAGGGTTTTTTAGCACTGCACCCAAGATCCTTCTCACACTATGACGATAGCTTTTGAGAAGTCATTATAGTTGGAAAAACAAACTATAAAGTCATATTAAAACTCTGATCTCAAATTCTCAGTTTCCGCTTGTTTCACATTTAGAAAAACATAGCTCAGATATCCTTCCCAGATCTTAACACTGCATTCGCCTACTTTGCTTTTGTTTTTTTGCTGTTATGACATGAAAATACATTGTATTTTCACAATTCAGGCATCACAGTATATCGGCGAAATCGGCCGTTATTTGCTAGGCCAACCTTATAGAAGCGAAGAGTCGCAACATAAGATACATTTAATGTACGGGAATGGCATGAAGAAAGAAATTTGGCGGGATTTTGTACAAAGATTCAATATATCGAAAATAGGCGAAATTTACGGCTGTACAGAAGGCAATACAACCATTGGTTCGTTGCCAATGTTCATGATTTAATAACATGTATCCTTTCCTTGATAACGGACGGTTATATGACAGTTGGCAAATTTCCCGTTCGGTTCAACTAAAGTTTGTTTCTCTCGAAATTCTCGTAAATAATAACTGAAAAGCTAGTCACTATTTTATATTTTTACGATTTTCTGCTGAATTATGTCACGTAGGACTAAAAATTAGTGAGCCTACTCACTTATCCATAAACAATTTTTTATGAAAAAATTCTGCAATGAAAACCTAAGCCTAAGCTTTTGTGTAAACGATTTCGGCAACAGTTCTAATTTTTCCATTCTCCGATTTACAAGCATTTTATAAAGACAGACTATAGTGATTTTTCCATTTTTCGTTTTTTTCATTTCTTACATTTTGTGTATACTCTCTTTCTGTATTTTGAATTCGAAACTTTTATTCGTTGTAGATCTTACTGCCGCTCTTAAGCAAACATTTTTCGCGTCATTAATCCGAACTCGGTCTCTACACATTCTGAATTTCAGTGTCCCTCAAAATAGCTTACGATAGGTCTTTTTGACAATTTAATCTGTCCCGACTATAATTCATTTTTTTCCAAATGAGAAACAAAAAATATCCACGTAAATAATAGACAACCTGATGAAATAAAACGTCTGCCTACAGTCTTTATATTCTTTGCGTTCCCGAGACGCATCTGAAAATAAATGCTCTATAGCAACCCCACAAACGGTATTTCCTCCTTTTTCTAGTCAACTTAGATAGCACGATAGGCGCATGCGGATTTTTGCCCGTGTACGGCGCCGTTTCTGACCTTTACCCTATTCGATTAGTTAGATTCGACGAAGAAAACAACGACGTGATCCGCGACCCGAAAACCGGTCTGTGCATCAAATGTCGACCGGGAGAATCGGGCGTCATGGTCGGTAAAATTATTAAAAATAGTCCAATGAAAGATTTCGTCGGTTACGTATCGTCCGAAGAATCTCGACGTAAAACGATAACGAACGTTTTTTCCGCGGGCGATGTGGCTTTTTCGACGGGTAAAAGATAAGCTACAATGCAAAGTTCAATGGTTGTGAGCCAAAATTTGAGGGCAAGGCAACGATTTGCGTCCTCAGTATTTATAATCTGCCACTACATGATCTAAATTAAACATTGAAGTTCAAAATTAAAGGAAGAGTTTATAATGGGTTAATTTTCTTGTTTGGCTTTTCTGCGTTTAACCTCTACTTGTTTATTGTTTTTATCTTTGAAATTTCTTCCTTTTTCCCAGGAAATATTCGTCTTGGTTTTTTTTCGCGTGACTTTTCTGGCAAATATTCGTTTTTTCATTGTTCTGTCAGAATTCAAAATGATAGTATGCGCAACTTTTTTTTCATTGTTCATTCTACCATTCCGTTTTTCTGGTAAGTATTCGCTTTGTATGTCTGGTACGTCCTTTAAAAGCCAAAATTAGAATTTAAACGTCAGATGAAATCTAAAATTCGCAGTATACAAACATCATACCTCTACCTCGTTAGACTAGCGTAGACACTGCTCAGTTTGATATCAAACACAAATCAAATCGGAAATTTGACAATGGGTTACTCGTCGTCTTTAAATCTCTTTCTTATCTCGTTTCTAGCTTAAATTGAAGGTTCACTGTTTCTTTCTTTGCGTTTCTGAATCCTTGTTGCGATTTTTTTATTATTATTTATATTAACGGATGCTTCACTATAGTTACATAGAAAGATTGTTTTATTAATTTTTTCTCCACATGCCAATTGGCTCCTAGGGTCAAAATTTTACAGGTCAATTCGAATTTCAACAATCCCAAACATAAAAGTTTGTAAACGAATTTGGTAGTGAAAAAGCAATGTTTTTTCAACAAATGTATTGAAAAACATTCTTCAAAATCACAGTAGAAGCCTACATAACAGACCAATTGTTTTGAATACGTTGAACCACACCCAGAACAATAATGCTCAGATATTAGATCAGTCATTATTCAATAATTTCGTTTCTTGCTAATTTGACCAAATGCAATAGTGCAATATAGATTTGGATAGGAAAAATCAATGGTTCCCAATTGACCAAAAAAACCTGCATAAAATGAATTAGTATATTCGAGAAGTAATTTCAACTATATAATTATTGTCTTGCGTATGTAAGGGTCTATCGCAAATCTTTCTCGAGTATAATCCGGCAATAAGTTTTGTATTCACCGCTTTATTCTTCAGGTGATTTATTGCAAATGGACGAAAAAGGGTATTTATATTTCAAAGATCGCTGCGGCGATACCTTCAGGTGGAAAGGTGAAAACGTTTCGACTGTTGAAGTTGAAGCTATCATAGAAAAACTGTCCGGGTATAAGGACGCCGTTGTTTATGCTGTGGAAATTCCAAGTGAATACGTTGCATATACAAATAGAAACTCCGTGCTTTCAAATTATCCTGACAAAATGCATCCCAATTTTTAACACTTTTAAAAGTGATTGGTGTGCGTGCTGCATAATTTTTGAAAAAGTTGATTGGAGTATCACCATAAATTTAAAAAAACGCAATATTAAGCCTTTTTTATTTGACTGCAATACGCATAAAATATCTTCTCCGTGCGGTCCATTTTGTCAACCTCGCTGTGCGAGCAGTTGTAGTAACAAAAATTTTGCTCATGAATTGTGTAACTACCGTTTGATCTTCTTTGTTTACTGATGGACAGCTTGCTGGTTTCTACGCATTATGAACAGATGGTGAAATGCTAAAAAGCTTCATCGCAACTATTTGATAATCTCTGAAATAGAAATCCAGCTTCTAAACTATTGTAACCAGCTTTTATAAACGTCACTCGACAACTTTACATCCAATCTTGGAGGCAATGTCAGAAAATCATATTAGAAGCTCAAACATTCCCCAATCCTGTAATCCTGCTTAGAATTGTAATCAGTGTTTTTTGTACACGGGCATTTGTGCCAATTAGCACAAGAGGCCAAAAAAATTTTGCCAATAGCGCAAAAAAAATTTTATCGTTAGAATTATATTGAAAACAGTGAAAAGATTCTGGAACAAGGTTTGATAAAGATATAATTAAAGCTACTATATGTACCGCACTAATATGTATAAAAATCGTGCTAAATCTTACTTTTCATTTCAAAACAGTGAGATAAGAAAAACTGTGCGAGAAAACGGCTTACGATTTAAAAAAATAGAATGCCGCGAGAATTCAAATATATCTATGTAGAATTGTTCAGGATGTTTATATTTTTCTTCAATTTCCGACTACGAATTTCTTTTTAACAAAACAACGATGTAAAGATTCAATTGAAAATGTCTAGAATTGCTTACTCCCGAAGAAAATTAAGTCAAAAGCTGTTTAGATAATTGGTCGAGAAATTCTGCCAACAATGTAAATTTTTCTAATTGAATCAAATACCAAACATGAGAAATTTAGTTCCTGATCGCAATTTCACAGAATAAACAGAGCAATTTTAGAATTTATGTTCGTTCATCAGTCATTGACAACCAACATAGTTTGCTGCGGCGATACAAATGTACTATATGAATAGAATTCGCTCGCATTCGGGCCAAATATGAGCAGTTAATAATATATTCATTGACAGTGCAAAGCGCCGTAAACTTTATGCGTTTTCAGTCCCCAAAATGCCTAAAAATCAATGAAATTTTGTCTCTGACCAGTCAAAAAAAAATTTGTGCCGATTGGCACAAACGCTCAAAATTATTTGTGCCATTCCATTTTAATGTGCCTGTTGTGGTTACATTTATTGTGTTGTGGTGTAAAGTGTCCAAAACTCGCATATTATACAAATAATTGCGTAGTACACCACTCTTATTTTTCGCGCATTTAAGATTTAACAGAGATTTGGAAAAATATTATCAATTGCCTATCTAAGCCGGTTTCACAACAGCAAGCATATATATAACGGCACAAAATTTTTGGGAGGTTCCTCAAGGAAAAAAGATCGGATTTTGTCAGAAATAAAGTCCGAAAACTGTTTAAAAATAGTATTTTTTGTCTAAAAACCGCAAAATGTGTATTCATGGAGCTAAGGGCCGAGAACATTGACATTTTAGGGAATCCTCTGTTCAAAAATTGATATTTTTGACCATTTTCTTCAGAAATTGATGTTTAATCAATAAATTGCCATTTTTCAGTATTTTTCCGACCAAAAGTATAGGGCCCCTCCTACATATGACTACCATATAGCTAGCCGTAGGATCGGCCAATCCTGGGGGATCACCCAATATCACTTAATGGCTACCCACTTAGCCGACGATTTCTTGGGGTTCCTGTGGCACTTCCCTCCCAATTACATGTGTGATTACATTACCATCCAAATGCCTGACTGCAAAAATTTAGAGCCACACGATATAAAGTCTATGGACAATTTTAGCACACGTGCATCAAACCACAGTTCTACATGTCATTTATAGCGCGGTTTTGCTTCAAATTTTCATTGGCGTCTTGAGCAATTCTCGACAAATTTTCATGCAATTTTTCAAATGATAATATTCTATCCAGGCATTCAACGGTTGATCAGGTGTCTTCTAGAATTTTAGTTCCATTGCAACATGTGATGAAATTGGAAAATTAAATTTTTGCTCTTGACAAATTTTTACTTTAAACAACACGACTCCGGATTAGTCAAATAAAATCGACCCTATTTTATGACAACATGTGCCATCCATGATCCTAACTGCATGGAAAAATTCAGAGCTACCGATAAAAACTATTTGATCAATTCTACCACATTTGATTGACGCCAAATCTTTGTGCTAGCCAAATCTTTGTGGTTAAACCATATTTGACGTTTATTTCTGATTCTTATTGTGCAGAGCATGTATGGATATTAGACGTTGTGGAAAAATGAAGTTTGATTTTATTCCATCAAACAATGAGTTGTGTCGAACATAAAAATTTGTCGATTTTAAAAATTTCATTTTTTCAATTTCGTCGCATGTTGCAGTGGAAATAAGTCCAGACAACCGCTGGATCAATCGTTTGAAAGCTACATTAAAATATTGCCGCTTAAAGAATTTTCATGTAAAGTCGAAAATTGCCCAGACACCATTGAAATTTCGAAGCAAAAATGCTATAAATGACATGTAGAACTGGGGTTTGATATAAATACGCTTAAATAAATAAAGGGTTTTTATCGTGCAGTTCTAGATTTTTGCATACAGTTAGGCATATGGGTGGCACATGTTGTGGTGGAGTAAATTGACTCTAAACAAATAGCAAGAGCAGCAAGTTAGTACCAGGTTTTTATTGTCTGAAAAAAATTAAAAGCTCGATATTCGTGCTCTTCGAATCATTTGCTTGGAATCAGACGTTTTTAGAATCTATAACATGAATTCAACGTTATGATTAACAACCCAAGGTTTCATTTTTTTCTACAGATACTAGCATTTCAAATATTTTTTCGTTTATCGTCGCTTGTTTTTAGACCATGATGGAAAAGCTGGTGCTGTTTGCCTCTGCGATTCGGATGACGAGATTAAATTCGACGATTTTTTAGCCAAATTGAAAGACGTTTTACCCAGTTACGCCGTGCCAATCTTCGTGCGTCTCAAGAAAGATTTAGCTTTAACAGGTGTGCTAATATAAATATTTGTAAGGAATGAACCGATTTGTTTCATTCTGACTTTCGGCATCAAAATCTGTTTCAAGTAAAGATGAGTTTCCCGTTTTCAAGGTTTTTTCCTCAAATCTGGACGTCACATCGTTATTATTTTCCAATTTACAAGCATTCTATTGATGATTTTACAATGTTAGAAAATTAATTTCAACAACACTTTTTTCTGGAAGTGATATTTTGTAAAACTACTTTTTGATCCAATTTTGAACAGTCCAGTTTACAGTTGATAACAGTCTCACGCTTTGAAAGTTCAGTAACTTTGGTGTAACAAAACATGTCAATATTGATTGAAAACATCTACTCTACCTAGAATAAATATTCCAATAAAATGTCGATGATGCTGATATTCAATGCGAGGAAGCGGATAAGCTACATAATTTCCATTTCTGATTGTCTGCAAACTTGTGCTCTCCAATTTTGGAAAGTTGATTGCAGGATTTTAGTTCTCCAACAGTAATCCCGTGAATTTCTTCAATTTTGTAAGTCTTTTTTTCAAGGCACTTTCAAATACCAGAAATTCGATCTTCAAAAAGCCGGTTTCGATTTGGACAAATGCGGAAATGATACAATTTTTTACCTAAACAAAAAAATGAACACCTATTCTATGTTGACGCGTGATATCGTGCGAGATATAATTTCCGGTCACCTGAAGTTTTGAAATTTTTATTTTATTCCTCTTTATGACGACAAATTTTATAAAATTTCGTATGCGTCATTTTACCGAAACGAGGGAAAGCAGCGAATCATACATGTAACTTTTCAGGGAAAATAAAGAGCGAAATCTAACGTGATAAAAAATCAAACAATCATGATCTAAGCACATCGCTGAGCAACAATATATACAACAAAATTACGAAGCAGGTCCTGATAAAGATATAACCCTCCAAAAATCATAAGATCTACAAAAAATTACGCAAAGCACGCTTATTGTTCAATTTTCAGGAATAACACAACTTTATAATGTCTGACAGACTAATATAGCGGTTTAAGATAGTGTTCTGTTCCGAAATCAGTCCAAAAGATGCCATGTGGAATAAACCAAAGTTGGAGATAGACAGTGACTCTTGGACACATACATTACAATGTGAAACTGAAATGGATTTTGATAATAACCCATTTACTTTTAAGCGACACTGAAGAACTTTATACTAGGGTTGACTCCAGACATGCACGGCAAGAATTTTCCAGGGGGAGGACCTCGGACTTTTCATCGAGGGGGGTGGGCGAGCTGAAAAAAATTTCCGCAAGCATGTTTTTCATACAGAATATGCTCATGAAAAAAGTTCAGGGGAGCTTGACGATTTTTCTCGGGCGGGCCAGTGGGTGTCCAGGGTCTCATATAGGAGGGTTTATCCTCCTACCTCCTCCCACGTGCATGTATGGTTGACTTGTGCCACGGCTCGAGTCTTCAAGGCTAGTATTTTCCATACGGTCGATTAACAATATAATGCCAGCTTAGAATGCGTAATGCACAATAAATATTTCTTTCAATCAAAAGATTTAACTTCTGTCATAGAAATTAAGATGGTTGAAGCTCAGGATTTGTAAAATTCTGGAAGTCTCAAGTTTTACAGAGTCATACTTTTCAAAGCGAGGTTCGAGATTACAGCGAAGAAATCATTTGTTCTTAGGGTATATTGCTTCAGAGTGTGTGAAAAACGAAGTGCAATTATACCTGGACAATAGGTTCAACCGGGTGCAACTATAGATGCCAGGTGAGCTAGCCACCAGAAAGTTCATGTCAGGGTCAGTAGATTGAATGAATGACTGACTGAGAGAAGCGAAAAAGAATATCTTCAACAGTGATGCTAATTTGGCTTTCCTATTACGTCTGACTCATGGAATTATGCTTGATATTGATATTCTTAAAAGGGATAAGACTTTCATCTGATTCTAATTAAATCAGTTCATTCCTACATTACGCACTTGATTATTTGACCGAGAAGTAAATATTCAGTAGTTAGTTTGACGGTAATACATTTGGGAATCGCTAAATTCGCATTCTGTTCCGATAAACGTTTACATTTGAAAAATAGTTTGAAAAATAGGAAAATTCCATATAATTTTAATTTCTAAAACGTTTACATCTTTTCATTGTATCTGGAACTATTTGTGAAAACGGCGATTTTTGATTTTTCACCACAATTTTGTGATATTCTTAACTTTCTTCTAGAACTTTTTTCGAAAATTTCTCCTTTTCAGTCATTAGCACCGTGCGAAAAAACCCTGCTATATTCGTTACATCAGATTTGGCATGCTAAACCAATCTTAAACAGAGTGAGAATCCTACTGTAAATAGTATAAGGAAATCGTTACTTTCTTATTGAAGTTTGGGCGTACTAGAGTCAGACACAATATCTGTTCATTTTTATGCTTCCAGTATATTTCATAATCCTCACTCACTGCAAAACTCATTTCAATTAATTTTTGCATCTCCGCTTTCTTCCTATATCCATGGCCAATATTTACTTCAGTTCTATCATCTTTTCATCATACAAAACATATTCTTCTTACAATCGGATTCAGAATTTCAGAATGCTAGTAATCAAAACCGATCAACTTCATACTGCAGCTCGCAGTAATTGAACTTTTTCGATTGCAAACCTACCGAGCAACTTACGAAAAATGAATCATTGGAATGCCTCTTACGGGCGAGATAATAATCAAAAAGCTATCAATTGACGGCAAATCTGGTCGTAAACTTGGCGCGTCAATGGTTCATATTCGCCGGACGACGGGTTCAAGTAGAATAACTTATCACCATTACATTTATCCGGATCGAAAGCGCTTTGTTGCAAATATTGCTTTTGTAATTTATAAGTTCCTGGAATAGTGAAGTCTAATAAGATGGAATGCTTCGCGAATTGGTAACAGGGTTGTTTTAGGCCAATTGAGAGCCATGGCTCCTAAAAATTCTGACTGGCTCCTAAAAATTTAGGGGCACAAGCCAAATTGGCTTGTAAAAATTAGAGCCTAACGACCCTTTTTATTTAATGAGTTTCCTGTCGGGAGATGCATTTCTATGTTTTAAAACAGAAATACCAAAAATTTCACGGCGCTTGGCGCCGGATTTTAAATCATTTATGATTCTTGGTATTATTTCTGTTGTGGGGTTGGAAAATGTCGGCCTAGCGTATGCTTATTGCTTTTAAACATCAGCATGTTATGGATGAATGTTTGACCTTGTATTGTTTCTTCACATATTTGACGAAAATTTTCACAAAATCGTTTTGTAATCCTTTTGAATTTTCGACTTTGTGAACATATAACTTTTTGCATTTGGAAAATAATTAAGACATTAGCATGGGCAAATGGCATAGGTTCTTCTGACTATGAAGTCACCCAAATTCTTTGTTGCTTGCCTAATTTTTGAATTTTAGTTTGCCCGACTGAAAACACGGTGAAAAAATAGCAATTAGACCTTTCATGCGGGAAATAGATATTGAAAATATTCATTTTCCAATGCTATAAAGTATCAAAATCAAAAAATTTTCTTCCGATGCTAAGCGCGGGCACTAACTACCGATATCCAAGTCCAAAATAAAATACCTATCGCGCTTTTTTATGCTTTATACGATTGAAAACAGTCATAAATAATTATGATTGGTAAATTACTGGCTCTAGATATATAAGATCAAAAATGTTATAAAAATTTTTGAATGCTTCCGCCAACCAAATGGTGAAAATACCACGATCGACCATCGGTAGTTGCAGAAGAATGTGCTGAAAAAATTAATTTTCGGACTTTTAGAGGCTTCGGAATCAAACTTTTTTGGCGCTAAACGCCAAAGATGTTACTTTAGCCAGACTTTTGATTTTTCACCCAAAACTCAAGCAATTCAATTTCAAAAAGGCGAAGTGAATGAAATACAAGGGAAGAAACTTTTAATCATTTCTCTGATGAAACTAAGCGAATTTATCAATTTTATAGTAAGCAACTAATAATGTATCTGTGCAGCCAAATTTTTTCCCCAAATTTCACATTGCAAGCTGACTTTTGAAAAAATAACCCTGATGATTGATTTGAATAATAACTGATCTAATATGTGATCCTTGTTGTTCTGTGTTCGATTGAGAATGTAGTATTCAAAATGATTGATCTGTTATGTGGGCTTCTGTTGTGATTTTGAAGAAATTTGTTGAAAAAACATTATTTTTATACTCCCAGATTTGTTTACAAACCTTTTAGTTTTGGCTGTTGAAATTCGGATTGGCCTGTAAAATTTTGACCCTAGGAGCCAATTGGCCTGTCGAGATGAAATGAAAAATACTCTGATTGGTAAAAATCGAAGTATTCGTTATAACAATATGATTTTTCAAGCGTTGACAAATTAGTCTAAAAATTGCACAAAATGTACCTGTCGTTTCGACTTTTTCACAGAAACGTAAAAAAATCGGTCGAGAATAGGTCGGTAACGATTCTTTCAATTCTCGATTGAACATTTTCAGGTCTATGACATCCTCGACGTCGGCCAACGCGGCCATGCCGGCTTTTCCTTCCAATCCTGAGAAATATTTTGCCTGGTATTTGTGCGTTTGAAAAGCACATATTTACCTGGAATTTCGGCTCCGTAAACAGTAGCATCGTTTAGACCGATAATTTTATGAATGACACCTTCAACTTCGCGGGTAGAAACGTTCTCACCTTTCCATCTAAACGTATCGCCAGTTCTATCTTTGAAGTATAAATATCCCATTTCGTCCATGTAGAGAATATCGCCTATAAATGTGAATTTTGAAAAATTCATCATTGATTTATTCTTTGCACAGTACAAAACATTATTTTCTAAGAAATTCAGTTCGTACATATCTGTATGTATACATGCACGTGAGAAAATCATGTTTGCCAGTTTTGAAAAATGTTGGCGAAAAGAAGAATGCTGACAGCAACTCTTTCTAGATAGTAACTGAAACGAGCTTCACTTTGGAATTCAACGAGAAATCGTCTCCAATGATTTTACTGCACTACCCTGCCATGCTCGAAATTTAAAAAAAATCCATACAAGTTTCGCTCGTCGATGGAAGCATATGGAGACAAAATCGACGGATTAGCTAAGACTATTTTAACACTTCAACTATCCAGAACTAGATTCAAATTTAAAAATCAAGTTACCCGACGAAAAAGCTATGTCGCCTTCGTTGAAGACGTTACGTATCAATTTTTTATTCGTCTCTTTGGCAGATAAGTAGCCGCGAAATTCCTTCACAGGATTCCCTTTAATTATTTTGCCAACCATTTCGCCGTATTCGCCTGGTTTACACCGGACGCACATACCGTCTTTGTTGCGTATCAATTCGCCGGTCATTTCATTTATTTTGACCAAAGCGATCGGGTACAGTAAATGTATAAATGGATAGATCGGGAAAAATCCGCAAGCGCCGACTTTGCTATCAATGTTCACTGAACAAATGAGTAAAGGTTCTCCATTTACACTGATTTAGCCTGATATTTCCTTCCCACTCGTCATTTTTCTTAGCATAAATTCTACTCTATGACATATCGTAGATTTTGTTCTAATATAATTTTATCCAGTTTTTTCGATTTGCATTCTACAATCCTCCCAATCTGCCTATTAGATTCGTTAATATGTATTTATTCTACTACTTCATATTTGTATAAACATTCATAGTCACTCGAGTATTCCTCGATTTTCCACAATCTCATTTTTCTGGTGCGACCTATTGTCTTCAGCTATTTGGATTTTGTGCTGTCTTTACACATTGAAATGTTATTACTTTGACAAACATTGTACAATGATCGATCATGCATCTTCACTTGCAGTAGAAAATATATATAAACTTTCAGATAATTGCATTGCTCGTTCAAACCATATAACCTTAATGAATGAAAAAGATTTATTGGAGCCACTGGAAACATTAGCCGAGTCAATATTCACAATTCTTTTTTCTATTTGATCTTGGAATGCATATTGCTTTCATTATTAATTATTTCTTTGGAGAATTTGCAAGGGCTATGATTATTTTTCAATTTTTAGTAATAATTTGTAGCTGACATTAGATTCGATATCTCACAAGCTTACCTAAACTAGTGTTACCCTCGGTGGAAGCGTATAATTCGCCAATCTTTTTGATACCAAATCGAGTTGTAAAATCTTGCCAAATTTCAGATCGCAAACCATTGCCATACATCATTCGAATTTTATGCATTTGTTCTTGAGGTCGTTGGGGTTGAGCCAAAAGATAACGACAAATTTCGCCGATATATTGTGCTACCTTGGGTTACAAATCAAAAATGAAAGAGGTCAATAGAAACAAAACAGAAAGATTAACAGCAATTTAGACTTACTGTGCAATCGTATTTCATGCAGTCGTCCCAAAATTTACTTGCCGAAAATTTACGCTTAACGACAACAGTTGAGCCCAAAATGAGCGCCATGCCTGCTCCAGCTACACCGGATAAAGTGTGATACAAAGGCATGCTTACGTACAACGTATCTTTATCTTTAATACCGAAACTTCTGGCGGCTCCCTTTGATAACATATAGAATCTGAAAGAATGAAAATCTTTATACCGTAAAACAATTCTGGAAAGGAGACAGTTATTCAAAAGTCATTATATGAAAAAGCTAAAGATTCGTGTTCTTGCTGTAAAGCGTGATTTACTTTTATAACTGTCACAGGATTTCTCTTATACCTAGCATTGGTCAAGACGGCAGCTTTCGGAAGACCAGTCGTCCCGGAAGTATAAATGTACAGCAAAACACCTATAAATAAAACCAATTTTATAGTCTGGAAACTCGCAACAGAACAAGGCGAAAAGATTACTCTTCAAATCAAGATCAGTTGGCTTTTTCGGCTCGTTAATCGAACATTTAATTAGAGCGTCATCCATCCGTTTCGCTCTAAAATTTTGTATGACTTTGCCGCCGTAGACCAAAATTTTGACCTCCGATGATATGTAACCGGCTTTGACAGCTTCCTGGACAGCTGAAAATGATCAAAAATAAGTTTCTTATTTATTAAGGCTAAAATCATTGAAACGAAACGAGCAAAATAAAATAAAGAAAATTGAAAACAAAGATGAAACACTCGAATTTTCCAATCAAAAGTAGCTATCCTTTCTCGGATCCAAGAGTGAGAATACCTTTTTTTGGTCAGAAGTTATGTGTTCATTTATGATCCAACAGAAAGCTACAAGATCGCAAATCAAAAAAATTACCAGGCTGTAATTCTGGATCAACAATTATATATCGAGACTTTGCTGTTGTTACACAATGTCCCAACGACTGATTACGTAAATTATAATTTATTAATGACGAAATGACACCCAACTTCGACAAACCCAACCAAATGGCTATATAATCAACGCTGTTGTGCATAAAAATCGCTACAACATCGCCTCGTTTCACATTCGTGTGTTTGCAAAAGTAGTTAGCGATTTGGTTACAAAGGAAATTCATGTCGGTAAATGTGTATTTGCGGTTTTGTTCGACGTCCACGTAGGCAACTTTGTTCGGGTATTTGCTGACATTATCAATGAAAATTGACGAAATTGTGGATTTCCGTTTGAGCACCGTGGCGATATCGTATTCCAGGGTCAACAAAATATAAATTCCTCTAAAAATGGTGCAATAAACGGTTAAATCTTTCCCACGTTACTTTCCGTACTGCTTTTTCCCTAAATCAACCTTTTTGAGCCGAAAAAATGAAAAAATTTTAGGGCCCGAGAACAAAAATGGCGTATTTTAAAGTGGCCAAATCGCACATTTTTAGGGCGCCTAGTGCTATGAAATGACCATAGAAAGGTACACTTTCATCCCTCAGTTCTCTTTGATAGCATTTATTCATCTACAACGCCTACCTTACATATAATAATGAATTATACTCGATAATTTATTTGCAAATTTGGTGAAAATTGGAGATTATTCGATGTTGATGCCCAAAAGGAATACGAGATAGTTAATTTTTCTCTTTCCCCAATTCACTTAATTAAAATCATTATTTATCTGAAACCGAGTATATCAAAATCGCACCAATTGAATGTATTATTTTCCAACATTTCAGAAGTTTCGTAAATCTTCCGTACGTCAAATGATGCATCTAATATCTTTATTCGAGCTCGCAGTAGTGCAACTAACCGAATTGTCACAAATTCGATAGTATATCATACATGTATAAAGAGTTCCTGCAGTTCAGGAGACCAAAAATTCATTGTAAAACACACATATGATTGGGAGAAGTGCTACGGGAACTCCCGCCCCGGAAATCGTCGGCCATATGGCTAGCCATTGGGTGACCCCCAAGGATTTTCCAATCTTATGGCTAGCCATATGGTATTCATTGGGACCCTATACTTTTGGTCGGAAAAATTCTGAAAAATGTCAATTTTCGCGGCGCTTAGCGCCATGAATACATTTTTTGCGATTTTTTAGACAAAAATTATTTTTTTCCACAGTTTTCGAACTTTTTCGGTTATATAAATTATGGGAGCTTTTTTCCTTCAGAAACTTCCTCCCCCTGAAATTTTGGGAAATCAGTGAGCCCGGCCCCAAGAAGCCGCCCGAGTCCCCTAAAATGACTTCATCGAGTATTTCTGACTTAGGGGTGGTTCTCAGTGCAATTTAACCATCAATTAAATTATACATTGAATGATACCATTCAAGATCATTACTGTAACATTGATTCTGTTGGAATTCATAGTGAATTTACAAATTGTCATTTTTCTATATTGTACCTCTGTTCGAGGGAGATGTTTTGGGAAAAAAGTAACTTGTAGAATCAGAGGACACTAAAATAAGACATTGGAAAAACTGAGAATAGATTTCTTTCTTACTTACTACAGATTACATAAGTCTCTGTATCTTGAATAATTGGAGAGCTACACAATATGGGAAAAAATGCGGCTTACTTTATGTCCCGCGGTAGCGACCTCAGCGCATTTCGGACGAATTTCCTTTTAAAACAAAGTAAGGCGCATAAGCCAGCCGTCAAGGTTACATTTTCGTACCAGTTCATTTCCGTAAAAAATACGAAAATCAGATTGGCCGCTAATAGAAGTATGGCGTCGATGATTATCATCTTCGTCGTTGAAAAACGGCGCGGAAAAATAACGTTAAAAGAAATAGAAGAGTAATATTGGAAAAAAATTGTTCATCCAACGACCTAACAATAAAACGTGTCGGCATCCAAGCCCGCTTTGCTTAATCTTGAAAATCGTCGTTGAATCGAACTTGAAATTTAGTAAAAAATATCTACTGCGAAAGTTAGAAAAACGATTCACAGAGCTTTTGGAGCTCGTGCACAAATTTTTAGGGCGTTTTGTGCATGCAGAAGTCGATTTTCGTATCGTGCTGATTTTCAAGTTGTATTCTTTCAATGTGAATTTAACATTTTGTTGTTGAATGGAAAATGATTTAATTGACTGCAAAATTGGACCGCTTATCCAGAAAATAAATGTTTAGAAAATTCATTTTTCAGTTTTCAACATCCACTGAAATTTTTGGCACATCGCGCGGGAACTTTTTTATTCTTTTTGCGGTTTCGCCCGAATTTATTAAATATCATAAGCCGATCTTCTAGCAGGTTAGCTGACTGAAATCGCGCAAGTCTGAACATCGTTGTAGATTGAAAAATTAAACCTTGAGCCATAGAATAAGTCTTGAAAACATTTATTTACCCACGTCCTAGAGTACAAAACTTCAAAAAAAACTTGCGATGCTTCGCGCCAGAAAGAAGGATAATCAAATTCAATCCATAGTTTATTGCTCTGGCTGATCATAAAGATGTCGCCAAGGGCATTTCTAGGCAATTTAAAATTTTTTGCTCCAGTTTATGGTTGCATTTCTATTATTAAATCAGCTATATTGTTATCATTATGTGACCTAAAACACAAAAATTTGTATAGCTTCATTTTTGGTGAATGAGCGGCTGCAGAAGCATAGATAAGGCACGTGTGAGTATTTTCAGCAAAAAAATAATTAACGAAATCGGCAAAAAAATTTTTGACTGCTTTCGCGAAATGGCAAAAAATCTACACGAACAGACTGTTTTAATTTGAATGTTTTTTTGTAAATATTGCATATACATATTTCATGATATAAAAAGTTCGGGCTTTTTAGAAATCGAGTTTTATTCAATGTTCATTTGCAATCAAAAGTTGGCAACGCTAGTCTTTTTTCTGCCACATGTTTACCAACGTTTGCGTTGTTACATGAGCTCATCGTCGGTATAAACGTTAGAGCTGTTATTTGATGTATTTTAAGATGTCGCAGAGAAACCTTTTTAGTTATTTTATAGCCGCAGATGCCAACACAGTTCCCAATCTCGCAGCCTCACTCAAACCGACAGTGATGTGGTTGTGGCAACATATGAATTCGTGTTATGAAGGTGCAGATTTTTTTCTCACGGTGCACAAACATTTTGACCCAATTTGTGCACCGTGCACACCACGCAGTGCACAAAAAACTCTGTGTTAGGGCTTCCTGGGTGGTGCCGGAGCTGTCCCACCACTGGCCGGTATCGGTGTGCATACAACCGTCACGACCAGGGCTCAACAAACATTCATTACTAACAGGACCGTCGTTCACCGCATTCCATGGTTTGTTCAATTTTTAAAATAAAAATAAATAAAAGATATCGGATGATTCAAATCTTGTCAAGGAACGCTCAGAAACTACTAGCGCTCTAACTAGATTTTTAATCGTATTATGAACATCGAAAATTTTGAAAAATAATGGATTATTCCCAATGTTTTTTTTCATGCCGAAATTACCCCCAAATGGACCTATTTTCCCCCAGTCGTTTTTCGCTTTGAAACAATACGCTACATATATTCAAGACACAGTGTGTTCAATGTTGTATCGGCCATGTGTTTAATGTTGGCTTTGGACACATTATTAAAGTTGACTTTTTGAGAGGAAAAAAATGATTAATTTTTCAGGAAGACGTATGACAACACGTCAATCCTGCAAAGCAACACGAAAAACTTCTGCATGTCAAAAAATCACGAAAAAATTGATACCAACAGTGTTCAAAAATTGAAAAACTATAGTCGCTTAAGGATTTTTCATGACAAAATCGCAAAAAAACTGTGCAGCCATGTACATCAAAAGAGACAATTTCGTATGATCTAAAGCAGAGATCCCCAAGGTCAGATTTTCAGGTCGGAGCGGGTAAACTTGAAATGTTGCGGAGGTAGTGTAGCTGAATGGGTCAAGGGCAGCCCCCAACTTTTCGGACCTAGCATCCGAATGTTGGACACACCAACTTGAAAAAATTGCGGAAAGTGGCTTTATTGACCTTTTTGGTGAAATTTTCGAAAGTTTAGGCTTTTTCCGACTTTTTGGGGATTAACTCCAAAATTTTGGGATACTGAGGTCCTCGACCCACAAATTTCGGGTTGACCCCCCAAACTGGTCGGACATCTCACAGGTATGGATAGGGATGATTCCCTCTCATACCCTCTATGGAGCAGTCTGATCTAAAGCATACAAAGGCGCGGCCGACATTTTATCGGAAAAAAATTTTGCTCTAAACCTCAATTTTTGGACTTATCATGATGCCTGCTATGCAGCGATCGACCGGGTACCCTGGCCCGGCTGATCATACCATACCCGGGCCCGGGTTTAGTGTTTAAAATGAATTATTTTCTATTCAGTTCATTGAGACATCAAAAATATGGGCTAAATAATTAAAATGCAAAAAGTGCAGACAGTGCAATGCATGAGTCATCTAAAATCTCATATTGTCTAATGTCTGCGCTGTTTTTTCCCTGGACCGAGCTTGGCATTAGGCGAATGAGCCTAAAAAATTTTTCGCTTGTTCGCATTGCCTATTCATATCAGTTGTCAATTGTCTTACCATGGTGAATGTCTTCATAGCGCTTAGATGATTTATTAATAGTTTAATTTGTTGTTTTTAGGGACTAGATTTTGTGTTAAAAATCAAGATAATGTAAAATAATATTAATGTTTTTCTCATTTGAATAAATTTTGTAAGTAATTGCCGAATTTTTTATAAATTGATGAAAAAATAACGCATTTTTTCAAAATTCTTCACAGAATTTTTATTCACCATTTGGCGAATGATCCTCATTTTGATTGCCTGCCTATTTTCCGGGTTTCAGAGATTGTATTAGTGACAAACTTGATAAAAAATAAACAATTTTTTTACAAATTATGGTCTTGTTGCTTATATTCTGTTTCATGCTTCACATTCTTATACGACTGTTCTGACTAGCCTATATAGATGTTATGCAACAAGCCCGGGCCCGGTGCAAGGCCCGGTGAAAAATTCAGGTCCGGGCACAGTGAAATTCTGAGCCCGGTCGATCACTGCTGCTATATGACCGAAACGAAAACCGAGGCGCTGCTTTACCCTCCACCAACCGACAGGAGGTGTTTTCAATATCCATTTTCTGGGATTTTTCAGTGAATTTAATGAGTTTTCAGTCGGGCAAACTAAAATTTGGACAAGCAAATAAATGAAATGGAATGAAATTAAATATTTTATTATTGTCAAAGGAAAAATTAAAATACTGTTATCGAACAAGAGGAAAAAACAAAAGTAAAACATGCTAGGAACTCAGAAAACTCTTTAACCGTTAGTTTAGATGAGAGAAAGAAGGGAAAACATAAAAATTAAAATACGTAACAGTAAATATAGGGTGACAAGTAGAAGGAAGCGCAGGTAACAAGCTAACGCGTTCCCCCAAGCTGTACTTTGAAATATCAATTTTGGAAATTTTCGTTTTGAAAGAGTGTAAATTGCAAGAAGCGAGAACTTTATTTGGGATCTTTCGTCATTTTTACGACGAGTGGACTCTAGATTACTACTGATAAAAAAGCCCGATTTATTAAGGCAGGATTGCCTTTTGATAATTTGAAACATTGGACATATGCACTGTATAGTCGGCGTATTTCCAACCTTTCTAAGCATAGCTTGTTTAAACGCTCGTCATACGTAAGGATAGATTTACAACCAAATAATCTCTTAGTGAACTTTCTCTCTGAACCCTTTCAATGAGATTGTCAGAGGCATAAAAGGGATTCAAAACAGTAGAACAGTATTCCAACACGTCTGACATATACTGTATATGCACGTAACAAGGGTAAGGGTATCACGAGACGTAAATAGTAAATACCCTAACTATCAAAGGACTTAAGCTATGGGCTTTTTTGGCTATGGAGTTTTAGTGATCTCCATACATGCACAACATAGAAATTCTGCTGGGGGTCAGCCAGGACAGGAGGTGGAATAGAAAATTTTTTTCGTTCTCGATAACGAAAAGAAGATCTTAAAAAGGCTTTCGAACATACAAAACGGATATTCTTCAACCTATATTAGCCAGACATATGAAATAATTTGCTTAGACAGCACTTTTTAAAGTGTTAATGGTACTTTTTGGAATCAAGTATACTTTGTTTAGAAAAATTGTTGAACTAGAGCATCATTTCCATTTTTATTATGACTATCTCTTCTCTCTTGCTCATTTAACTTCATCGTCCTAAATGTCCAAACATATTTACTCGAAGATCAATATTCATTAAGAAATAAAACTTTGGACAAAAGAGTCCAATCTTGGGTTGTATCCAATGTAACGTGTTTTACCCTACCTGTAACGGGGGGGGGGGGGGTTAGGGGACCCCCAACTTGGTAACTTGGTCGAACCCAATAGCCAGATGTCGGAATCCTCCAACTTGGAAAACCTTACACCCGAATGTCTAACCCTCCTCCAACTCGAACAAATTTGGAAAAAAAGTATCTTTTTTGGCCTGGCTTGAGAAAATTTTCGAAATTTTTTCGACTTTCTTGACATTTTTGGGACCTACCAAAATTTTTTTTGGAAATTTGAGGACCGCCATCCCAAAATTTTGGGTTCCCCTCAGCTGGTCGGACCTCTTACATGTATGCCACTTCGATGTTGGTAGCGGATGAATTAATGAGCACTCTATCGCTACTATATGCTTTCTCGGCTAGCAATATATTATTCATCAGTTCAATTTGACTGACCTGACTAGAATTTTCACAAGTTTTTCCTCATTTATTCCTCATTACTGACTACAAAAACATCAGAATGCTCGGGAATGCGAATAAAATGCAGAAAAAAAGCATCCGTGACCATATTATAAATGTTTTCAAGAATGTGGAAAATGTTTGGAAAATGAGGAAGAAATTTTGGGTTCGGTTTTTCATGTGGAAAAAAACTTCGAGGAAAAAACGGTGACGCCGACGCAGGTGTTTTTGCACAGGCCAGGTAGCAACGTGCAACTTGAGGAAAAATCTTGGTTGCACAGATAAATTTTTGGTTGCTCACTCTAAAATCAATAAATTAGCTTAACTTTATCGGAGAACCCACGAAAGCAGTTTCCTTGTATTTTACTTGATTTGCGTCGGATTGAGGCTTTTTAAATCCAATTTTCTGAGTTTTGAAAAGAAAATGAAAAGGTCGGTGTGAGTCACTTTTTGTTCGGCACGTAGCGCCGACAATTTTTCTAGGATTTTGCTATTTTAGAATGCTGGAGAATGAATCTGTTCAACTTTTATTTCCTAAACATAAGGCTTCAGTGAATTCACTGAATTTTTAGTCGGACAGACCACAATTCAAAAACTAGGAAAGCAACCAAGAATTTCGATTCTTGAACCAGCAAGAATTTCTACTTGGACTCGAAATGTTTAAATCAGACAAATTTCAAAATGTTCTAAAAGATCGCAAAAAGATTTCAGGAAAATAACCGCGAAAATTCTTACTTGTCGTCAAATTCGCCAAAAAACAACACAGGATCAATCATTTATCCATAATATGCTGATGTAATTAAAAGCTATAAGCATTAGCTAGAAAGACATTTTCTAACCGCGCACTAGAATAATAAAGATAAATTATGAATGGATTAAAATCTGGCGCGAAGCGTTGGAAAATTTTCCATTTTATAACGCATAAAAATGCATCTCCGGACAAGAAACCCTATAACCTAATCAAAAGGGCAGTCAGGCTTCAAGTTGCACTGTGCAACTTAACAGAAAAAATCTGGTTGCACAACTCGAAGTTTGGTTGCTGTGCATACCAGGCCCGTATTAAGAAGGGGAAGGGGGGAATTCCCCCCTAAATTTTTTTACATTGAAAATTTTCAGCAATATCATTGTACTCATAATCAATTCCCAAATTAAATTTGCGTTTTAATTTGGAAAATTGTGAAAATTTTCCGGCGCTTCGCGCCGGATTTTAAGTATTCAATAATTTTCTATATTATTCCAATGCGCGGTTAGAAAATGTCATTCTAGCTAATACTTATAGCTTTTAATTATCAACATATTATGGATAAAGGTATGATCCTGTATTGATTTTGGCGAATTTAACGAAAAGAAAGATTTTTGTCGGTTATTTTCCCAAAATTTTGTTGCGATCTTTACAAAAATTTTGACACTTGTGGTGTGATTAAAACATTTTTAGTCCAAGTCGAAATTTTTGGTGGTTGAAGAATTAAAATTCTTGGTTGCTTTCCTAGTTTTTAAATTGTAGTTTGCTCGACTGAAAATCCATCGAACTTTATTGAAAAATTGAACCAAAAAATTAAATTCAGAAAATTGGGTTTTGAACCACTTTGTCCACATTTGCACTATAATGTGGAAAAAAAACCTGGAATGTGGAAAAATTTTTTGAGGTCTTTCCACAAATGTGGAGAAAAATTTGGGGTTTTCATATTGAAAAGGTGCATTTTGGTGCATTTTAGGAAATCCAAATCTCAAAATTTTACGGCTAGCATGTCCATACCTTCACATTACCATTTAATCTTTAATAGTTTTCATCATCTTAAACGTATTATTTAATGTTTTATTGGCAATATTGAATATTATATCTTTATATTTAATGAAGATCCGCATTTCTTCCTTCATAGATTTTTTGAGAAAGATCAACACGTCAACTTTCTAAACTTTTTGAAGCGTTTGTTCCTTTCTTAACGTAAATTTAATTCAAAAGCTTCATAAAAGTATTTTTGGGAAATTTCTACGCTTCTGACTCAGCTTTTTGGTCAAATTTATGAAAGGTTACGAACAAATTAATGGTTTTAAAATTTTCCGAAAGATAAATTTCTAGAAAATACGATTTATGAACACAAAAATTAAATCTAATTTTTGAGATACATGTTCAGAATGATTATCAGAATGCTTTAAAAAGCTCAAAAACACTCAAATAAAGCGTTTATGGGCATTTTCAAGCGAATCAACCGGGATTTTAAGACGAAAACTCGTCGTCAAAAAACTTTCCGCATGTGGAAAAAAATTTGACCTCTTTCCACATTTATGGAAAAAGGTTCGTGGGAAAAAAACAGTGTTTTGAAAGTTGAAAACCGATGTGAATCGAATGAAATACAAAAAACCAGCTTTGGGTACAGCAGCGCCGCCCGAAGGGCGCAGCTGCTGTACTCTAAGCCTAAGCCTAAAGAAAATTTTAAAGGAAAAATAAATGTCTGCTCACTGGTCACAGAAATCCATGCTCAAAATAAACAAACAACTCATATACAATAATTAGGCTGAAGGTCGGGAACCATACCTGTAATTGGGGGGAGGTTGCAACCCTCCCAACTTGGCCAACCATATACCCAACCCTCCCCCCCACCCAGCTTGGAAAAAATTTTAAAAATTGGAAAAAAATGTATATTTTTTGGCCTTTTTTGTGAAAAATTTCGACTTTTTTCGATCCCTCCCCCAACTGGTCGGACCTCTTACAGGTATCTCGGGAACCGACTTATAAAATTTAGCCCACATTGCAACCTGGCCTGTGCAAAAAAACCTGGGGTAAATTACGGATGGCAGTGGCCGCCGCAAATTTTTTTGTGCCAAAGACCATGTTTTGGCACAAAAAAACACTGATTAGGGACGCGCTTTATTGTCGAAAGTCAACGAATTTGGAAATCTAATTTGAGTTTATTTTTTCTTTAAAATTTTACTTAGGCTTAGGTTTCGGGTACAGCAGCTGCGCCCTTCGGGCGCAGCGCTGTTGAGGCTCTTCCAAATTTTGGCGCTTTTCCCATGCATAATTTCACTTGTTCTTTCTTCCATTGGTCATGAAAACCCCCAAAAACCGGCGTCAGAGAAATTTCGGCGTGGCCACCGCCATCCGTAAAAATTCCAAAACCTGAATGCAAGCACACATAAACTAACCGAAAATAAGTCGTCTTTACTGCAAAAATGATTTTCTTTTGGAAAATTCTCCCCTTTTTTGAAAATCCTGGATACGGGTATGGCTGTGTGCTGTGTGCAAAAAACAGCCTGCGTGCGTCGACGTCGATCGAACACAAAACATTGCGGAGCGAGATCTGTCATCAATTTGATTGGTCAAAAAATTTTATACCTTCAATTTGATTGGTCAAAAATTGTAGTCTAAGGTAAAGTGGGGTGACTTTGATCAGAGCGTGGCATTTGATAACTATTTGAGATCAGCGGGTCATTTTTGCTGTGTAGACAACCTCACTGCAGGGTTTGTCTACGCAGCAAAAATGATCTGCTGATCTCAAATAGTTACCAAATGGCATGCTCTGATCAAAGTCGCCCCACTTTACCTTACTCCTTCTTAACCGTGAGTCCAAGCCTAAGCCTTAACCTAATCCTGAGCCCAAACCTAAGCCTAAGCGTAGACCTAAGCCTAAGCGTAGACCTCAGCCTAAGCGTAGGCCTAGCCTAAGCCTAAGCCTTAACCTAAACTTGGGCCCAGCGTTTTTTTTGTGCACGGACATCTGTGCCAATGGGCACAAGAGGCCAAAAAAATCTGTGCCAATAACACAAAATTTTTTTTCTACTAGAAACATACTGAAAACTGTGGAAAAGTTTTAGGCCAACATTTTGATAAAAAGTTGACGTTTAACGCATTAATATTTTGAAAAAATCGTGCCCAACATATTTTTCAACTAACCATGTCAGTGAGATGAGAAAAAACTGTGCAAGTAGTTCACGACGAGTCAAAAAGAAATGGAATGCTGAGAAAATTTAAATACCTGCAGAATTGATCAGGAAGTTTAATTCAATTTTCGACTAAGGATCTTATCCTATTTAAGAACAAATTTAAGACTAGGATAAATAAAGTCGAGAATTGTTTAAATTTTCGGTCGGAACAATTTACCATTACTAAGGATATCGAATTTTCTATTTGAATGAATCAAGCACAAAAAGGAAGAATTTCAGTTTCAAATCCGAATGTGACTGAATGAACAGAGGAGATTCAGAATTTATTATTATCATTTATCATTCATGGACAGCCTATAAACTTTGCCTCAACGATGCTGATACACTGTTCGAAAAGAACTCGTTCGCGCTCGGGTCAAATAATACGAGTAGGTAATATAATATTCATTGACTAGGCGCGAAGCGCCGAAATTTTTTTTGCATTTTCCGTCCCTAAATCGTCTGAAAATCAAGAAAATTTAATGTTTGAACAGCCAAAAATTTTGTGCCAATTGGCACAAACGCTCAAACTAGGTGCCAAAAACCGTGTTTTGGCAGCACTGTTTTTTTCCACATTTACACTATAATGTGGAAAAAAAATCAGGAATGTGGAAAAAATTTTTGAGGTCTTCCCACAAATGTGGGAAAAAATTTGGGCTTTTCATATTGAAAAGATGCATTTTGATACATTTTAGGAGGTCCAAATCTCAAAATTTTCCGGCTTCACGCCGGTTATAACTTTAATAATCATAATTACTTATTAAGTAGTTCAGGCGCGGCTTTTATCATGTCTACCTTCACTTACCATTTAATCTTTAATAGTTTTCATCATCTTAAACGTATCATCTCATGTTTTAATTGGTAATCTTCAATATTTTATCATAATATTTAATGAAGATTCGCATTTTTTCCTTTTGAGAAAGATCAATACATCAAGTCTCTATGCTTTTTGATGCGATTATTTCTTTGCTAACGTAAAATCAATTCAAAAGCTTCATGGAAATATCTTTCGGAAATTTCTACTCTTCTTAAGTCATATCTTTTCGGAAAAGTTCATGAGGGTTTGCGAATAAATTACTGGTTTTAAAATTTTTCAAATACAAATTCTAGAAATTAAGACTTTGAAACACAAAACTCGAATCTAATTCTAGAAATAAATGTTCGGAAAATTGATTTTCCAGCATCCCAGTATGTCAATATACCCAAAAAATTTTCCGGCGCTTGGCGCCGGAACATACCTGTACTTGGGGCCCCCCAACTTGGCCAACCCTGTACTCAAAATCATTCAACCCCCCAACCCCCCCCAGTTTGGAAAAAATTGAAAAAATTTTCAAAAAAGTGTATGTTTTTTGGCCTTTTTTGGGAAAAATTTCGACTGTTTTCTACCCCCCCCCCCCAACTGGTCGGAGGTCTTACAGGTATGCGCCGGAAAGATTATCATCTTTTTTAGGCTTTCACTTGTCATCATAGAGGACCTCACCATCGATTTCTCGTGTAATTCAAGTCAATTACGCTCTTGGATAGTTTGCTAGAAAATTTGTTCAACAATGCTTGTAGATTAGGCTTTAAAGTCGAACATTTCAATTTTTTCTTCAATTTTAATGAATTAACTTCTCTAAAAACACCGGAAGGCTTGAAAAAGCTCAAAAACAGTGCGATAAAGCGCCTGCAAGCATTTTTAAGCGGAAAAACAAGGATTTTAAGACGCCTTTCCACATTTGTGGATAGAAGTACGTGGAAAAAAACAGTGTTTGGCAGGCAGTGGCTAGATGGACTCGAATCCATCTAGCCAAAACCCAAAAAATGGCTGAATGGACTCGAGGGAATTTTTACGGATGGCGGTGGCCACGCCGAAACTTCTCTGACGCCGGTTTTAGGGGGTTTTCATGATGAAGGGAAAAAAGAACAAGTCAGTGTTTTTTTTTGTGCCAAAACATGGTTTTTGGCACAAAAAAATTTGAAATGGCACAAAAAATTTTGGGCGTTTGTGCCAATTGGAACAAATTTTTTGACTAGTCGAATGCCGAATTTCTTTGATTTTTAGTCATTTTAGGGGCTGAAAACGCAAATTTTTCTCGGCGCTCCGCGCCGAGTCAATTACTTAAGTGTAATAAATATTAGTCAAGAGTCAGGAATCTGAAAGAATTGTATTCGAGAATAGATTTGTATGATCGCAACAAACTTTGACATTGTCAATGATTGAAAAATGAATTAGTTAACTTCCACTGTTCATTCAGTGTGATCGGAAACACTGTTTTTTCCACATTTGCACTATAATGTGGAAAAAAAATCTGGGATGTGGAAAAAATTTCTGAGGTCTTTCCACAAATGTGGAAGAAAAATTTGGGGTTTTCATATTGAAAAGATGCATTTTGGTGCATTTTAGGAGGTTGAAATCTCAAAATTTTCCGGCGCTTCGCGCCGATTATAACTTTAATAATCATCATTATTCATTAAGTAGCTCAGGCGCAGCTTTTATCACGTCTATCTTTATTTATCATTTAATCTATAATAGTTTTCATCATCTTAAACGTAGTATCTCATGTTTTAATTGGTAATCTTCAACATTGTATCATAATATTTAATGAAGATTCGCATTTTTCCCTTTTGAGAAAGATCAATACATCAAGTCTCTATGCTTTATGATGCGATTATTTCTTTGCTAGCGTAAAATCAATTCAAAAGCTTCATGGAAATATCTATCGTAAATTTATACTCTTCCTAACTCATATATTTTCGACCAAGTTCATGAGAGTTTACAAATAAATTATAGATTTTAAAATTTTTCAAGTAAAATTCTAGAAATTACGTCTCTTGAACACAAAATTGGAATGTAATTCTTGAAATAAATATTCGGAAAATTGATTTTCCAGCATCCCAGAATGTCAATATACTATATCTTTTTTGGGCTTTCACTTGTCATCATAGACGACTTGACCATTTATTTCTTGTGTAATTCATGTCAATTATGCTCCTGGATAGTTTGTTAGAAAATTTGTTCAACAATGCTTGTAGAGATTAGGCTATTAAGTCGAACATTTCAATTTTTTCTTCAATTTTAATGAATTAATTAACTTCTCTAAAAACACCGGAAGGCTTAAAAAAGCTCAAAAACAGTGCGATAAAGCGTCTGTGAGCATTTTCAAGCCAAAAAACGAGGATTTTAAGATGAAAAAAAATTTTTTCCACATGTGGAAAAAAATTTTACCCCTTTCCACATTTGTGGAGAAAAGTTCGTGGAAAAAAACAGTGATCGGAAACCGAAATTTTATTCTTTTTGGTGTCTGATTCGAACAGAAAAATTTACCTTGTTGGCGCAATTTTTCAACCAAAAATTTACGCGACGTGACTTCCGTTCTAGTTTTTTTCATTAAAAATCATTATGGACATCCTTGATTTATTTACATCGGTGTTAAGAAGAAAACCGTAGCCGAAAATTAAAGAAAAATATAAAATGCCTGAAAAATTGTATAAAAATATCTGAATTCTCGCAGCATCTGATTTCTTCCCGAATCGTATAAACTGCTTTCTTCATCAGTTTTTCTTATCGCACCGACGTGCTTAAAAAAATAGAGTTGACACAATTTTTTTGCAAATTAGTGCGGCAAAAGTAACCTTTAGTTATGTTTTTATCGAACTTTCGGCATAAAACTTTTTAAAAGTTTTCAGTATGTTTTTTGGCTGAAAAAAATTTTTTGTGCCATTGGCACAAATTTTTTTGGCCCTCTGTGCCAATCGTCCCTAATCAGTGTTTTTTTGTGCCAAAACATGGTTTTCGGCACAAAAAAATTTGCGGCGGCCAGTGCCATCCGTAATGTACCCGACTCGAGTTCATCTAGCCAAAACCCACAAAATGACTAGATGGACCCGAGTCTATCCAGTCAAAACCTAAATAATGGCTAGATGGACTCGAGTCCACCGTCAAAAACACGCAAAAACGGCTGAATGGACTAAAGTTTTCCCTTAGTACAGTAAATGTGTGAATATTGAAAGCTGTGACATAAATTTTAAAACGTGCAGATCTGAAAGTTCAAGTCACAAGTCAAACATTGTGAGTAAATTTTCATAAGGTTCGCGTGTGTCTGCACAATGATGCAACTTGTTGCATGAAAGTTGTTGATTAATTTAAAAAAATTTTAAATTTAAAATTGGAAAATTTCAAAATTACAAAATTTCAGCATTAAAAATTGAAAAATTTTTAAATTTATATTTGAAAATTTTCAGAATTTAGAATGAATAAATTTAAAATTGAAAATTTTTTAAATTTACAATGAACAAATTTAAAACTTGAAATGAACAAATTTAAAACTTGAAATGAACAAATTTAAAACTTGAAATGAACAAATTTAAAACTTGAAATGAACAAATTTAAAAAATTTTGGAATTTAAAAAATTTTAAAATTTAAAAAATTTTAAAATTTAAAAAATTTTAAAATTTAAAAAATTTGAAATTATAATTTAAAATTAAAAGATTTAAATTTGAAAAATTTAAGTTAAAAAAATTTAAGTTAAAAAATTTGTCACATGCCGACCAATTTTCCCAAACGTCAAGTGATTTCCATCATGCTGATATTTTATGTTTTTCGCCACTTTTTATTTGACAGTTACTTACTTCTAATGTAATGCCCGGTTTTTCTCTATACTTTTACTTGAGTCAAAAACGTCAAACTTCCAACTGTCCACAGAGACGAACATGACATGTTACAAAATAAAACAACGAAGGACAATGATATCAAATAACACAACTCGCCAACTGCTTTCTTTAGCGTCGATAAAAAAACGAATTTAGGCTTCCAAACGCAGTTTTTATAAAAACGAACATGGATCAAAATCTACCCTTTTCACGCTTCTCTCTGCTTTTTATACTGCTTCCATTTGGCCAATCCCTTGATCCGTTCCGAAATCTTTTTCCACCAATCGTCACTTCCTGCTGCATCCGCTTTTGTGTACTGTATGCTTACCTAACCACGCCTTCCATGCTTTCTAAGTATCGTATGCTTACCACGCTTTTTGTGTTAGGCTTGCTTCTCTGTCTATGTGCTTACGGTGGATTTAACCATGCCTATGTGCTTTCGTATTAATAACGCGTGTATATATGCTTCTGTATGAACCACGGCTACTGTCCCACTTGAGACCGGTGTCTGGGTTGGGGCTTCTACTTTTATGGGGCAGGTGTATTTATGGTTTTGGGGAGAATTGGTATAGCTATGGAATGCGTGTTTTCATGTGAGTTTGGGGCCAGGTGCCGATGTGCAAATTAATTATATAATGTCTTTAATTGGGTCAATAATGGCTTCTGGGTGCGAGACATTCAAAACAGAACACTTCAAATGAATTTATTGGGAATGTCAATATGTGAAACTCAGACATCCTTGAGATGATAAATTATGGAATAAATTTATATACAGTAATAGGATACACATATCGTACATTGTGAATTTACACTGATGCATTAGCATCATTAGCATACATTACATTATTTAGCATACATTACATTATTTAGCATACATTACATTATTTAGCATACATTACATTATTTAGCATACATTACATTATTTAGCATATTTGCTGGGTGAGCAGAACCCCGAGCACAAAAAATTTGCTCGTCGAGTATGCTTGGGGTAGCAGAAAAATGTTCTACTCCTCCGAGCATGCTTGTCAAGCAACATATGTTATAAGTATAGACAATGAAAAACTGCCTATAGGCAAGGCAAAACTATGTAAAACTGTGACTCGGTTTGCATTGTATATAGTTTAAAATAAGCTGTGTGCGTTCTGCATGTAGATTTTTTTGTTGTGAAAATTTTTTTGTCATGTCTATTCGAAAACAATTATCAGAAGATGAAAAATTTAAACTTATTGAACTTGTTCGTGAAAAAGAATTTCTGTGGAACGTCCAATCACTCGATTACAAGGACGTCAGGAGAAAACATTGTGCCCTCAAAGAAATTCAGGAGGAACTAAATATTCAAGCTATTGATTTTATGTTATACATCGAATGAAATATTCATAGGTATGCATTTCAGGTATTGATGTGGCCACCGAATTCGGTATTTTGAGAAGTTCGTATCATCATGAATGCAAGAAAATAAAGATGAAAAATCCATCCAGTTCAGCAGCATCTAAACCAGACCAAATGTGGAAATTTTACAATGCCATGACTTTCTTGGATACTGTTCCAGTTTTACGCCAGTAAGTTGCATTTTGACATTATCAATTTTTCAAAAAACTTTCAAAGAAATGAAAATAACCTTTGTCTCCCTGTACTCCTAGTGTCCTCTTACCCCAAGAATGCTACAAATCTATGTATAAAATTCCCATTATTCCACGTGTCCCATCATTTCTTCCCAAGATTCCATAAATTTTCATAAATTTTTAAAATTGCAATAAGATTGAGATAATCTTTTGCTCTGCTATCTTCCTCTGACAGGTATGTTTATTCAGAATTTTAGACAACAGGGAAAGCAGGTGTTCAGAAGTTGTTGCAGTTTTTTATCGAAAAATTTTTTTATAAAATGATGAAAATTTTTCAACTCATAAGCTTTTATTTTGTAATTTAAGTGACCTCTAATGAACATTGCATGATAACTATTTGGATAATAATTCTCATCATATCTATAGCTGATTTTAAAAATAATTTTTCGACAATTTAAAATGTACTAAAAAATTATTAGAAAACTATGACAAAATGGAAAGTCTTGGAAAAAGTTCAGGCGGGTGCTTGACGATTTTTTCTGCCAGGAGGAAGGTGGCCAGGGTCTCAGGTATGGGGGTTTACCCTCCCCCCTACCATCCCCTATGTGCATGTATGCAGGACACAATCAAGAAGTAATATACATTATTTAATGCGTAGGACGGTATAAGTGTAGTATGTGCACTGGACTTTTTTGACGTTGTTTTTTCCGCAAGTTTTTTCGTCTCCGGTGGGTTTCGAACTGCAGACTGTTGCGTACGAAGCGAGCGCCTAACCGATTGAGCTAAACCATCCAACCTAACTGAGCTACGATTTAATTCTTATACCATGAATAAATAATCATAAAATAAATGGTGCACCGACAATTGAGCACCGGACAATTGAGTGCCGACAATTGAGCGCCGACAACTGAGCGCCAGACAATTGAGCGCCGTGACAACTGAGCGCCGTGACAACTGAGCGCCATGACAACTGAGCGCGAGACATTTGAGCGCCGACAACTGAGCGTCAGACATTTGAGCGCCGACAACTGAGCACCGACTATTTAATGCATTATAATTGAGCGTTTTTTTCATTTACTGAGGCCTAAGCCTAAGCCTAAGCCTAAGCCTAAGCCTAAGCCTAAGCCTAAGCCTAAACATAAGCCTAAGCCTAAGCCTAAGCCTAAGCCTAAGCCTAAGCCTAAGCCTAAGCCTAAGCATAAACATAAGCCTAAGCCTAAGCCACGGTGCTCAGTTGTCGGCGCTCAGTTGTCTGGCGCTCAGTTGTCTGGTGCTCAATTGTCTCGGCACTCAGTTGTCTTGGCGCTCAGTTGTCACGGCGCTCAGTTGTCTGGCGCTCAGTTGTCGGCGCTCAATTGTTGGCGCTCAATTGTCCGGCACTCAATTGTCGGGTCATGAAAATAAATACAACTAAACTAATCTAGTTTAAACTAATTTTTGTAACAAAACTCGTGAATTGACAAATCCATGACAAAAATTGTTTTTGACAAAAAATAAAATTTGTTTTTGATAAAAAATGCAAAATTTGTAATCTGTAAAGTGTTATTTTTACTTTTTAAAGCTGTTAATTGTGTAGCTTTCATAATACTTTTTGAGTTTTATGTGAAAAGTGTACCGTAGAACGACATCGGCTTACTGTAGGAAAAAATTGACATGACTTTTGAACTCCATGGTATCGATTTACCTAGGTTACTATGTTACATATGCAAATTTCACAATGGTTCACAAAATATGAAGTCTGGTGCACGTACTACACTAATACCGCGTAGGACTATATCCAACATGCCACCAATGGAATGTCAAGACGAATCAGAAGATCCAACTTTTGCTGAAAATCAGTCCCTTCAAGACGAATGGGAGGCAAAATCTGATCTTACTGAAACTACACCGCGGTCAACATCCGATCGTCCGGTTATGAAACGTAAGCTGGATGATGCTCTTTTGAAAAGTTCTTCAGAGATTTTGCAAGAGTTACAATCAATACAATGGACTCAAGGCGATGATGATTATTTTGGTGAGCCTACATTCAGTCAAATTTATGTTAGAGATCAAGACACATTGTTTTAAACTTAAGACCAACCAATATTGGAAATATTGCACATAAAATTTTAGTTGCATGTAACTTAAAAATGTATTTACAGGTTTATTTGTGTCTGCAACTCTCAAACAATTGCCACATATCATCAAGGTACGAATCAAAAGAGATGTGACAAATCTATTGTATGACGCGGAAGCTGGTTGTAATCAGTCTGGAGCTTCAGGATACCCAAGTCAAGCTATTATACATTCAACAACATCTGCAGCTTTAGTTTGTCAGAGTCAACCCTGCGTGAAACTGGCCACTTCTGCACCTTCCCTTTATCAAAGTCAATCCCGTACGCGACCAGGCATGAATAATATACTTGTTAATGACAATGGAATTTTTTTAACCTTGAACAAGAGTTCTGATTTGATGTAGTTTCATGGAACCGTAAGATACTTTGTTGACCAAATAAACTTTTATGCATATTGCCGAAAAATTAAAATAAAGATTGGCAACAATAAAACAGTTGAAATATGAGAAAAGATGATACTGAATCAGCAGCTCAATGCAAATGCATCTTGCCAAGGAACACTTCCACTGGGTGTCTGGAAGTAGTCAAGAAACTTTTCCCGAATATCATGAGCTATCTTTGAGTAGTAATTGCTAGATCGCAATCGAGTCGATGTTTCTGGTTTGCAAATACAGCGCCATTCTCCATACAAAACAATACCATTTTCATCCTCAAAATCAACAAATCCAGTTAGAACATATCGACCAGTTGGTGGTGTTATGCTATCCATAGTTTTTAGATAATTGTGCGGCACGATGCAAGCTTAAACGATTTTATCTACATTATTAGGACTTGCATCGATTGTATTCAACAATATACGCCACCTTGCAGACATAATACCGAACGCATTTTTGACAATTCTCCTTGCTCGAGATAATCTGTAGTTAAAAACTGAACGTTCCGGTTCATCTCTAGTTAACTGGGATCCTGGAAAGGGTCGCATTAAATTTGGATGAAGCGGAATGCTTCATCTGCAACGAAAACATGTGGGACACATTCAGTAGATCCTGGTAATGCTGTATCAGCCGGAACAGAAAGCTTCTGTTGAATGATAGCTTTCCCAAAACTGGACTCTGAAAAAGTCATAGCATCGCCTTGTAGACCGAAACCTCCAATGTTCACCATTGTGAATTTGTAATTAGCATCCACACAAGCCATCAGTATTATTGAAAACTGGCCTTTGTAGTTGTAATAAAGGCTACCTGACTTTTTTGGACATTGGATATTGATCATTTTACCATCGATCGCACCCAAGCAATTAGGAAAATTCCACTGACTCCAGAAATTGTGTGAAATTTCCTGAAAGTTACAAATTTAAAATATCTAACTAGTCAATAGTTTTATGTAGATATATATAAAAGTGTTCAATACACGATTTCTGAGAGGTTTGACTTCCCTATGATAAGTTAAAAATTAATCATATCTCAAAATGAGATATTTTGGATAGTTTCATGCACTGAGTTTCATGGTATCGTTGGTTTTGCTTAAAAATTAAATTTCACGCAGCCATAGTGTGATAAAGTTTGAAAATTGATTTTTGGGCATTTTTTAGGGTCTTGCTAGCCAAGAGATATTTGAGGAGTGATTTTGTATAAACTTTCATTGAGTGTTTTTGTATAAACAGTGTTTTTGTATAAACAGTGTTTTTGTATAAACTTTCAGAATGTGCAGACACCTATGGCTCAAAATGGTGCACAAATCTGAATGAAATCTCAACACAATATGTTGAACATTAGAAGCTACAAAAATGAAAAAAATCGGTGGCATCCTATGGAAGATGTCAAAAAAGGCCCAAGTGGCTTTCTCATTTGACTTTGAAATCTTTTTTAACATTTTAAAGAAGCTGTAAAAGAGCTTTTCTGCATGTGATGAACATTAGGCTACGCTTTTTTGAGCTGCAATATTTTGCAGGACGTATATAAACCAAAAAGTGTCAAAAATGTAAAAATTCCATAGTTTGGAGTACTGTAGCTATGAGGATTTCGACTTCCATACAGAACGAATGCCGCCGGGTCTTATTAATTTTCGAATTATATGAATCAATTGAGCAGAAGGTCGAATCTCTCAGAATTTGTGTCTCAAAATGCGTGGATTTTTTCAGAAATAGAGGAAGTATTAACTATTGACTTATTTTAACTGATCATACAATAACAAAAGTATGAAGAAATGCTCCTGTATAATTTTCTAATCAGAATTCTTATAATTTTTTAAAATATAGTAGCATATTTCCTACCTTGAATTTCCCACAATCAGGAAAGGGAAGAAATTCATCCCTCAAAGTATCCCAAATTGCGTCACACGTTTCGTAGAAAATTTGATTTACTGTGGACTTGCCAAGGTAGTGCCTGATTGCTGCACTTTGCTGAGTGCAACCAGAAGCTAAAATTTCCAGAGTCAGGGCTAGTCTCTCTATCGGAATAACAGGCGTCTTTGCAGTAGGTGCGTGACGAATTTTGGAATGTTATCGTCGAAGTAAATCATCAAATCGTGGCCCCGACGTGCAGTAAATTTGAAAAAATCGCTCTGCATTATTATTTTTCAAGTCGGAAAAAAGTGTGGCATGTTGACCAAACTGCGACCTCGCCCTATTCATAGGACGCACTGACCATCGTCTTCGATTTCTTTTGATCAAGCAATTATTGACGCGCAACAAATGGGTAAGAACGCGAATTTTCAAGGTTTTGGAAAAATACATTTCAAAACGCAAAACTCACAGACCGATCAATAAGCAGAAATGAAATTTGTCCCTGTGAAAAATTGGCTCGCGAAGTATGAACCAACTCCGAGCATGCTCGCCGAGCAAGATGCCGGCCGTGCATCCCCGAGCATGCTCGCCGAACATGCTCAGAGCTGTGCTTGGAGATGCTCGGTGAACATGCTCGGCGAGCATGCTCAGGGTAAATTTGCTCGCCAAGTAGAAGTATGAACCAGGCTTTAGACGAACCGATTCTGTTAAGTATTCATGCCAAGCAGTAAAGGTCATTGGTGGAATGCATCAGCAAATAAACAGTATAGCCTCTTCTTCAAGATCCATAATTGACAAACACAATCAGTAGGCTTTCTTTAATCAGATAGTGTCACGGCCCAAGTGCAGAATGTGACTCGGGTTCTTGTTCTAAGGTGAAACTAAGGCTAGCAAGTTTACTAACTTACTTTACTGGTGGCAAATACAATATGGACTAAACACTGACTGCTCACATAAGAAGATACACAGCTTATATACATATCAAAAATGGGTTAAACTTCACGGATGAATAATATGAATCAAACTAAGCATAAAAAAATGTACGTAGATACTGTAGTCCTAAACCGGATACGAGAATACAAAATACGGTAGGAAAAGGCGTTACAGAAATGTACAATTCAGGGCGTAAAACTGATTAAAAGAAGCGTAGTAGAAAGATACGATTCAAAACGATTCATCAATGTCAAATAATAATATCAACAGTGTTTATTGTAATGTATACAGGGCTTCCCTGACACGCCGCTCCTTATTTTAAAACGTCCTCGTTTGACAAGTCCTCATTATCGGATTGTTCGATGTTCGGATCAATAGGATGCATGTTCGTTATTTCATTTCGATTTTCCGGACCATCCAATTGTCTTTTACGGTACGGTTTCGTACGATTGGCCTGAATAACCTCACGAACTGACGGATCGTCGACCAATTCCATGATGATGTTTGGAAGAACGATGCCTGTCATTCTGTATTGACCTTGATACATCGGCATCAGCTTCTTAATCAACCCTCTTCTGACCACTTGTGACTCCTTGAGAACCCAATCTCCAATTTTGTAGGTAACATGACATGTTTTTTTACAATAATGAAACTTGTACTTTTCTTGCGCATTCTCTACCTGCCTTTGGATGACTGTCAATGCATTCCTAAAATGTTTCTTGATTTCTTGCTCGTATCCTAACAAATCCATCATATACAATGGTGGTTGGTAGTTCAAAGCAGCATCTATTGGTAAAGCTGGATGTCTGCCAAAAATCAATTCAAATGGCGTGAAGCCAGTTGACTCGTTCACATGTGTGTTTGCTGCAAATTTAGCAAAGGGTACATCCAAATCCCAATCTGATTGATCATGGTTCACGTACATTCTCATTCTCACAACCCATGTTTGATTCATTCTTTCTATTTCACCATTTGCCATTGGATGATAAGCTGTAGTGTGTACTTTCTGTGTATCACAAATTTCTGTTATTTTGGTCATCAATAATGACACAAAGTCTGACCCTCTGTCTGATTGTAAGATCTTCGGACAACCATGCCGACAAACAATTTCATTGATAAACAGTTCCGCTATCGTATGCGCTGTTATGTTTTCTGTAGCAAAAGCTTCGACATATTTTGTGAAATAATCAATGAATACCACAATGAATCGATTACCCCTTTCGGTCAATGGAAAAGGTCCCATACAATCTATGCCTAGTCTTTCAAATGGTCCTGTTACTTTTATAGGCTTTAATTGGGCAACTATCTTCTTTCTAGCCGATTTATTGATCTGGCACAACCTACATTCATCACAGAATCTGAAAATAGTCTTCCTCATTCCTGCCCAGAAATATCTCTTACTTATTTCCACATAAGTTTTCCTTGCACTGTAATGACCTGCTAATGGATCATCATGATATGACTGTAAAATCAACATTATCAACTTTTGTGGCACAACGATTTTCTTGCTGTCTTCATGAATCTTGTACAGTATCTCATTTTCAATCACAAATTCATCAGTATCCATTACATCATGTTCATTCAATTTCTTTATGATTTCTTGTAATTCATGGTCCATTTTCTGCATCTGGCTCAAATCTACGCCATTACTCTTGCCTTCTGTAATTGTAGCAATGGTTTTATCTACCACATCGTTTTCCTCGATGTCAAAATGTACTTTACCCAAAGGATTTGGCAATCTTGACAAGCAATCAGCATTCTGATTCTGGTACCTTTCCTTGGTTTAATTATCAGCTTGTATCCTGACAAAGCTAATCCCCATCTAGCAATTCTTGAAGACGGATTTTCCTTTTCTAACACCGCCTTGACTGCTGTGTGATCAGTTTCCACTGTCACTTCATGTTCATACAAATACGGTTGGAAGTATTTTGCAAATTCTACAACTGATAACGTCTCTAGCTCTGTGATAGGGTAATTCTTTTCGGATTTCTGAAGTACTCTACTAGCATAGGCTACTGGATGCTCATTACCTTCACTGTCCAACTGACATAAGATAGCTCCTATACCTTCCAATGAAGCGTCGGTTTGTAAAATGAACGGCTTATTGAAATCTGGATGCTTCAGCAACGGAGGAGACAAAAGTTTATGCTTCAATTCCTCAAATGCTTTCTGACAATCTTCCATCCACTCAGAATTCACGTTTTTCCTCAACAATTTTGTTAAAGGTTCCATGATTTTTGCACAATTCCAAATGAATTTTCTGTAATAGGAAATCAATCCAAGAAACGATTTCACTTCTTTTACTGTTCGTGGTGCTTTCATTGTTTCAATTGCCTCTAGCTTTTTCTTATCTGGTAAAATTCCTTCTTCTGAGACTCTGTAACCCAGATACTCCATCTCTAAGTAACTGAACTTACATTTGCTCAACTTCAGCTTCATGTTTCCCTCACTAAGCCTATCTAGCATTTGTGTTAACCTTTCTACCATTTGCTTATGGTCTTTAGCAAATATTAAAATGTCATCTAAATACACTAGACATGTCTGCCATTGTAGACCTGACAACAAAACATCCATCAGTCTCTGAAAAGATGCTGGTGCATTACACAAACCGAAAGGCAAGTAGTTGAATTCATACAAGCCTATGGGTGTTGAGAATGCTGTCTTCTCTTTATCTACTTCTGCAATCGGAATTGACCAATATGCATTTGCTTGATCTAACGTCGTAAAATATTTCATACCATTCAGTGTATCAAGAATGTCATCAATTCTTGGAAGAGGATAAACATCTTTCTTAGTTACCTCGTTCAATCCACGAAAATTGATACATATTCTATGTTTACCATCTTTCTTCCTGACAAGCACAACTTTTGTTGACCATAGAGAAGTACTTGGTCTAATTACTCCATTTCCTATCAACTTTTTCACTTCTTCAATTACGATTTCCTTTTCCTTGGGTGATGTTCGATAAGGAAATTTTCAGACTGGCTTACTGTCTCCCATCTTTATGTTGTGTTTTACTAACTTTGTTCTACCTGTATCTTTATCCTCAACTGCATAGAATGTCGGATATTTGCATAAGAGATCAACAATCTCCTTCCTCTCCTCAAGAGATAGCTCACTAGCTATTTTTGCATTTTCCTCTATCCATTGTTTCTTGTTATTATGGTTACTCAAACATTCCATGTTCACAATTTCTTGTTCATAATCAGCAAAAACTTTTACGTCACCAATTGTCTAACCTTTGTAGAGTGTCACTCCACAATTTTGAGTATTCATTACTTGTAATGGAATTAGTCGGCTTTGGATTGCACTAACTGATCTGGTGAAAATCACATCTCCTACGTTCTTGGGTTCAAATATGATCTTAGCAGCCTTTCTATAGATTTCTGACACTAACCCATAAACCATTCTTACAGATCTTTCCAGAATATAGACGTCGTGCGCCATCACCACTGCTCCTCTTTGTACTGGTGGATTATATACCATTCCATAACAATCAATTCTTTCTTTCTTGAAGGTTACTGTTGAGTCTGCCCAATTAAATTGAACATTTTTGAATCTATTCAGAAAATTTGTGCCCAGGATGACATCAGCTGAACAGTTCTTCTGAATGTACATGTTTACAGTTTCCTATACATCTCCGTATCTCACAGTTACCAATGCACAACCTTCAACTGGTATGTGTGTTCTGTTAGCTGTAATGGGTCTCAAAGTTGTTTCACAAATTTTCATTCCTGGCAACCTGCTCATGATATCATCATCGATCAAAGAGAAAACTGCTCCTGTGTCGATCAATGCACTAGCTTTCAAGTTATCATTGAGGATTATCGTCACATGAGGAGTTCTCAGACATCTCGTTGAACCAACTAGCATTACAGTACCACTATTTTTTACGTTTTGACTGGTGGAAGCAAGTTCTGTCAACTCTACTTCCTTTTGATTGTCATTCACATTGGATGTAGTTCTCCTATTTCTTCTTTCCTGTCTAGCTCTAATTTGGCTTAATCTTAACAATGTATTTCCAAAGCTTTCCCGTAAGCTTTGTGTATGATTAAAATTTATTGCTGGTAAATATGAACCTCTGCTCTGGCATCTATTAATGATTACCGAGTAGAATATGAATCCAATGATTAACAGAACCAGTGCAACAACAAGTGCATTGAAAATCAACTGAATTGGTCCCTTCAGTAAAGTATTCAGTCCTTCTTTCATATTTCGTCTCTCTGCATCAATTACATGTTCTAGTGCTGATCCTGCACCTATGGCACTTTTCTCTATGCCGGCCCCTATTCTAGAGAGTGTTTCATACAAAGTACCTGGCTGTAGTGACATATCTGCCTGATAATTCACTACATTTTTAACTATCCCTTCCATTTCTTGCATTTTGTGTACATAATGCTTTAATGATGAAAATGCCATAGGCAAATTTCCTAGTTGATCATAGAAAATTGCTGGGCTGTTGAACTGAAAAAGTTTCGTTTATCCTTTCCAAATTAGTTCTATCCGAATCGTACTAACGTGTACAGTACCAGATTTTGTTTTGAAACCTGCCCCATCTCGAAAAATTCCTGCTGTCTGATGATGACAGTCTATCACAGGACTATCTTTTATCAAGTCTACTGTACCGGGTACTACAAACAAAAGTTTATCATCAAAATGCACAGGCAAATATTTATAACACACATTACCGACTTTATAGGTGTCATAAATTTTACTTATGTTTACTTGTCGACAGGGCCATACTGTCAAAACTTCTCCTGTGAACTCTGCCGTTATATCATTGCGCTGCAATAGTGCTCTGACACCTAACATTGCAACTACATGTACAAACTGCCATATCAAATGTAGATACCTTTGTACGTGATGGCACAGTTCCATCCATGTTTGTCGGAAATTATCATTTTCCAACCCGATTATTTTGTATTCCAAATAGTTTAGTTTCACATTTGTTGCATCATAATCACTAACATTTTCCGACTGTCCCATCAAATAGGGTTTTGGGGTTACTTTGTATTTCTTCCCGTGTATTTTCATGACTATTCCCTGGCTTGTCCACAGAGCATTTGTGAATTGATTCTGACAGTAGGGGTAGGGATCCTTCAACTCCAAGGCTATTTGTAACTCATCAACTATCACATGCTTGTTGCTCAATATTGACGTGTATTTTCCTTTATAGATCACTGGGCATACGGCCTGAAACTCGGCAGCATCCCAAAGGATTACACCATTGCGTGCCTCACAGCTGCCATCTATGGCGTGGCAGCCGCCCAAATCACCAAGGTCGGTACTAATGTTGTGTCCATTGAATGAGGCAACCTGTCCTTCCTCAATCATGAAATTGCTAACATTCTGGCATGCTTCCGCACAACACCATTTGTAGTTCACCTCAAGTGATTTGTTTGTACTCCAAAATCCTTCAGACATCTGAATGAGTTTTCATTTCCGTAGCTTTTTGTTCGAAAAGCTGTTTGACAAGCTTCTTTGCTGACTGACTCAAACAATGTTTCATCATTCAAAACCCCTTTTGAACCAAAGAATCTGTTGAAAGTACAAATTTTCCTATTTCTGACAAAACATTTGTATGCTTTGGCTTGCAGAGGGTCAGTTCTTGGAACAAAAATGCTCACATCCACCCTAAATGGTCTCCTTTCCTCTTTCATAGGGGGCTTGCATTCGACTGTCTTAGGAATGTCCAAAGCATGACCACTCTTGGACACACCACAAATTTGATAAGCAAAGCAAGTTTTACTAAGAAGCAACAAAAACACAATTGCAACACTTGCAACACCAACTTCTGATCTAATCATCACCCGCATCATCTTCGCAATCTGCAAAAGTACTATCACTGTCCACCATCTTATGAATTCACCTGTGGCAAAAATACTTTTCGCTTCATCATCTATGTGATGGCTGCCATCGTCCGAAATCGATTCGTTTTCCGAAATCATTGATTCTATTCTGACGCCTTTGGCAGTCCTACGCTTAATGTTGGTTTTTTCAGGCATTATCTTTCCTTTACTTGGCACAAATTCGGCCGGTTTCATTGCTTTGATCGATTGATCTCTTCCGCCTTCATGGGTTGGGCATTCGACATTGCAAATGCACAATTTGCGTTCTATATTCAAAGAACAACTGTCACTCTCGTAATCATCAAAATCACGTTTAAATTTTCTTTTCGACCTATTATTCTCACAATTTTTTAAAAACTTTTCATTGGCTTTACATTCATTGTTATAGCCATTGAAGAATTCTTCAAGTTGAAATCGATCAAATCACTATAACTATCCGTTCTATTGCTGTTTGCAAAACTGCTGAATCTTCCAAAACTACCAGTAACAAATCCTTCTAGTTTCAACAGTAACTCCTCCAAGTTTTTGTCTGCTAGTATTACTTCCTGTTCTCTAGCATAATTTTGATGAAACTGGTCCAAATCAAAGTATATCACTTCCTTCTCTTGTTCAGATTTGGCTGCTAACTTTGATGCAGTGCCTAGCCAAACGCTTTTTGTTTCACCTTGGTTGTACGATTAGTACTCTAATAGTGGCTGATCCTCCTCGAAAAACCAAGTCAATTCAAGTTCATTGAATCTTTCAATGAACTCGTTCATGTTTTCATAGGGGCCCAACGCCTCCTTGGGTGGCAATGGCAGATTTGGAGGCTCCTGCCATGGCTCTTCATTGTCTCCTACTAGCTGAAAGCTGAATAAGGGTTTGACGTTGCTGTTGTCCTCCATTTCTATAACAAGACATGTTTCGTGGCCATATCGTTTTTCCTCAGTTTCAGTAGACAACAATGGGTCATCATAATCTAGCTCATTTACATTGATTTGATTCGACCTCCTAGGGGATCCACCAAAAGGTTTCTCCCTTGTCTGAAAAAATGTTTGCCCTATCCTATGAGCCTGCATGGTAGGCCTACTTTGAAACTTCTTACTATCTCGTCTCTGGCTGGCCCATTCATTCTGTCTTTTCGGGCAATGCTGGGGGATATGACCAAGGTTGCCACAAACGTAGCATTCTGGTGCTTTGCAATCAGCCGTCACATGACTGTCGCCTTTGCAATGTAAGCAACGCGGCTGATCGTTCTTTTTGCTATTTTTTTGTACAATTAGTTGATGCAAATCATGCAGCTCTTTGCGCAAATCGTCCATTTCCCTGTTATTGTTTGAAGAAACAATATTTTGATGAGGTATCACTTGTAGATCCTCCCGAAAGATCTGAGATTCAGCGTACCTAGCTGCTTTAGCTGCCTCTGTCAATGATGGGAAATCCCTGTATTTCAGTCCTTCATAGATGTTCGACTGAAGACCCCTTATAAAAATCGGTTTAAGGATTAGGTCCCTAGCATCTTCTCTCAATGTTGGGTATGCTGACCTAGCCATCGTTCTCAACTTATCTAGGTACTCCGTCACACTTTCTGTCCTTTTTTGCTTTCTGTCATAGATGAGCTGCTGGTGGACATCACTATCCCAACCTTCTGGGTACATTTCCTTTAACCCTGCAACTAGCCCATCATATGTGTTTTGAATACCAGGATTCTTTCTTAACTCATGGAAAGATGCCAATGCACTTCCAATCAAATTAGATTCTAAAAATGCAACCTTGTATGCATCATCAAAATCGCTTATTCCTTGCAGAGTCATGAACTGCTGCAATCTATCTACCCAATCGCTCAATGATTCTCCAAATGAACCTGAGAAGGGTACTAGCTGCCTAAATGCCATCATTGACCTGAACCTCATTAGGGAATTTCTGACCCCTAAATTATGAGTATCCTGACCCTGTTCAATTTTCAAACTCAACTGCTCTAGCCTATCTGCTAATGGAGCAGCAATATTTTTAAAAGCTTGCTTAACTGTCCATTCCAAAGCCTTTGCTTCTTCTATCATATCTCCAACCTTACTTCTTGTCTGCCTGGGGGTGCTTAATTCAAGCTTTGCCTGGTCAATTATGTTCCGAAATTCGTCTGAAACTGAAGACTGTCTACCTTTGGATAATGAATCCAGATTACCCAAAACTTGAAAAGACTTATTAACAACTCAGAAGTGCTTAACTCAAGCTTACTTCGACTTACGTATCTGTTTTCCAACAAATCTGACCACTACCTTCTAGTCAAATGAGCATACACTTGCTCAAATCTGTCTACCGAGTACTGTCCGTAAGTGAGACTTATCACTTGACTTTGACTCAAGAGCACACAAAGGCTCAAATCTATCTGATGAGTACAGTGTTGAGTGACTAACTTAACCCACCAGGTAACTAACCCTTTTCATTGTGAGAAGTTCCCTAAAGCCACTTAATCTAACTTCTGACTAACTGTCCTTTTTTCTTGAACACCTGCAATCAGACTTTTGTCTCAGACCCTTTGGTCAATGATCAACGCCAAGCTTCATCAACCTTTGAACTTAATCTACCCTTTCAGACACTCTGGTCCGAAAAACAATCTGACTTTCCGACTTCGGAATTCCTTCCTTTCCTTTCTTCCTTTCCTTTCCCAGACAACCCCCCAAATTTCTCACGGCCCAAGTGCAGAATGTGACTCGGGTTCTTGTTCCAAGGTGAAACTAAGGCTAGCAAGTTTACTAACTTACTTTACTGGTGGCAAATACAATATGGACTAAACACTGACTGCTCACATAAGAAGATACACAGCTTATATACATATCAAAAGTGGGTTAAACTTCACGGATGAATAATATGAATCAAACTAAGCATAAAAAAATGTACATAGATACTGTAGTCCTAAACTGGATACGAGAATACAAAATACGGTAGGAAAGGGCGTTACAGAAATGTACAATTCAGGGTGTAAAACTGATTAAAAGAAGCGTAGTAGAAAGATACGATTCAAAACGATTCATCAATGTCAAATAATAATATCAACAGTGTTTATTGTAATGTATACAGGGCTTCCCTGACAATAGAAGCTGTTGGAGCAGTATCACTCCTGGTATGCACAACAAATTATTTTTTTATCTATATGTATGATATGTGTAAACTGGATTTTGGTAGTGAATTGGTTTTTTTTGCAGATGATGTCGACATTTTTAACCTCATTCAACTCAACGGTTTTGTAATCTGACCTAAACAAAATTGACCTATGTATAAGGAAAATAGATTGAATATTGTGTTGTATTGTGCTGCATGTTGGTAAAAACAATCCGTGTGTAAATTACTATCTTGAAGATGGTAATTTCTACAGACCATGGGTGCAATGCAGAATTTTCTAAAAGGCATAGTTTTAATAATTAGATCAAAAAAGTGTTCATGGCTGAAAACTTGTGAATCCCAAGTTAAATTTTTAGAGTGACAGTGTGGCTCGAAAGTAGGCAGCTTTAAAGTTGGAAATTCTGCAAAAAAGTAGGGTCCACAAAAAATCTCATTGCCCCTGCAATTTTGAGAGTTGGATAAAAAATTTTGCGGAAGTTAATTTCGGAATTTGGACTACATTTACATAGATTTGATTAAAGTCTGAAATGCTCGAGCGGGGACTTCAGAACCACTTGGTGTGGAATGACCCTAGACCAATATTAGAATATGAGACAGTAGTTTGGAATCCTTATCTCAAGCAAAATATTTTTTGAGAAAATTCAGGGGAGACTCACTAAGAAAATACGAGGTTAGGAACCTGGGTTTAAAGCGATTAGACTTATTACGGCTTCGTTTCGATCTCAGCATGGTTTGTAATATTATTTGTTTGAAAGTTTTGCCAAATGGACGACTTTTTCTTTGTCATTCATAATTCTAACTAAACTATACTCTGAGGACTTAGAGCCAGAAAGCTCTATCTGCAAAAAACGCATTTTGAGAAAAATGAAGATGAATGCAAAACCTTTGTGAAAAATTCAGTATTCAAGGTATCAACTTGAAATTTTGACATAATAACATACATTAAGTGACTAACAAATCATGCATGTGACACGTAATGGGTAAATGCATTGCCATTGGAACCATCACCAAACACTGTTTTAAAAATAATGCTCGACTGGGATGCGAACCCTGGTCTCTGTGACTATAGTGCAGCGTTCTTCCGATTGAACTACCGAGCCAGTGTTGCAATTGTTATGAAGGGGTGATGTACGGTCCTGCAACATGTGACATTCCACCCCTTGAAAGAAGGACGACCTCGTCCATTGAAGATGCAGGTTCTGCGGCCCACCAATGTGGGACCAATCCAAGCCTCACCATGACACATAATGGGTAAACGCATTGCCATCATAACCATCGCCAAACACTGTTCGAAAAATAATGCTCGACCGGGATTCGAACCTGGGTCTCTGTGACTATAGTGCAGCGTTCTTCCGATTGAACTACCGAGCCAGTGTTGCGATTGTTACGAAGGGGTGATGTACAGTCCTGCCACACGTGACACATGTATGATCAATGTATAGCTGTTCCTTTCTAACTTATTGCAGATAGAGTTTTCTGGCACAATGCTTCATCATGTAAATTTGCACGTAGCATCATCTTTAGAAACAAGTACTTGTACATCCTTTACTTTACACTATCAAATTTTTGTGAAAAGACAAATAATTTTCATCAAATACAGTACCTGCACTATGATAAGAATCAATATGACAAGATTCATTATATTATGACAAGAAGCATCGAGATAATTGAGGTTTTCAAATGATAAACTGAAAAAAGACTGGGCAAATGGAGCATTGAACTACTATAATCTGTTTTTCTTGAAATGCTTCTTAATAATGAAAGTGGGAAGCAAGTAGTATTTCAGATTTTCAGGATTTTCTGATAAACAATATATCATATAAGACTGAAAATTCGTGAGCATACTGACCTAACCTTTAACAATTTTTCGAGTCAAAAATTTTACAGTAAGAGCTGTGTGTAAACGATTTTGACGACAGTACTGATTTGTGTCACTTTTCTATTTGGAAGCATTTTATAAAAAACAGACTATAGCTTCATTCATCGTCATCATCAAAATCACTGTTGTTGACACCTGGGGCCGTATTCATAAAAAGGCTAAAGTCTATAGACCAGTCTATAGACTAAAGTCGGGAAAAACGGTATTCCTAAAAAGTCCAAAGTCTAAAAGTCAGTCTAAATCGGTCGACTTTTAGACCAACACATTACCCTGCTACCCTAGCGGGCTAAACGTATAAATTTTTTTTCATTGAAATGGCTGCCTTTTTTAAAATATGGGTGTTGAATATCGGAGGATGTTCAGGTGGAAAAGAATTTTTCGAGATGTACGGTATGCTTTTTTTCGTTTTGATCGTTAAGATATATTGAACAGTACTGGATTGATTGGTGGAGATATTGAAAGTCCGGCTAAGAAAAATTGAGCCATTTCTGTGATTGTTCAAGTTTGTATTGCTATACGGTACTATTCTTGTGGGACATTTCAAATGATAATCGGTGACAGATAATATTAGTCAACAAACAGCACGTCGAAATATTCATTAAGTTACTGCTGCGATTTTATTTCATTTGCCCCAGTATATCAGTTTTCCAAATGGAGATCAAAGTCAAAAAGATTTAACTCAAAAGCTGGTTTTCCTGGTAGGCATTCATGTTTTTCCCTAGAACTTTGGAATATGGAAGGAAGGAATTGCAACGATTATTGCTTCCTCTGTAAATCTTGATCTTACGCTCATTATGCTGATCAGGGACCAATGAGATATTAATACGGCCCCTGGCTCAGGTGCGACGTTGTGAACAGCACGGCTTGAAGGCAAGTTTTTGAAAAACTGGTGGAATGTTGATGGGATAAGACTTGGCTGGCTTTCTGTGCTCTTGCACATTGACAACAGGTCGTTCTTTTTGGCCGAGCTAATTGGCAATAACTTCAAATACGCCTGTTTTAATTTGGCTTGACCTATTACTACTGGGCAGCCCAATGCATTACTGCGAATGTCAATGTACAATTTAATAACACTTCAGTTATGTACAATTTAATAAAATTTCAGTTTTGCCATAAAGCTCTAGCTGGCAGATAGTGTACTGAACTCTAAATTTTTTTTGCTAAAAAACGCTATCTGAGTCTGTCTGCAGATAAAGCAATATGGCATGACACAAATAGGTCATTCACAGAAAAAAAGAACAGTGAATACATCATCATACAAGATGGGAACGTAGATAGCGCCTTCTGGCATTGTTAGGATACGATTTCAACGATATAGTGGCATTGTCAACTCAAAATCAGCAAAAATGCAAATAGAGCTTTCTGCCTCTAAGCCCTCGACTATTAATTTTGAAATGATCGATGCAGTTAGGTCGCAGCCAAACTTTTATTTAAAATTATGGAAAGCCCGTTGACTTTAATCAATAAAATTTTCTTTCGTGGTACAGGGTTCTTGATTGTCACTGTTTTCAATTATTTCAAGATTATCGAATTTGATTTCCTGATCTTTAGTAAGATTACGTTTGCCGAAACTCCAACCACTGCGTCGCTCATTTCCAAATGAATGGAGTAAAGTCGTTCGAATTGGGATATTGTAAGTATCGCCATGATCTGTTAAAATATCAACTTTTTAGTCGGGTAGTCCGGGTTTGGAATTCTCCTGATGAAAGTACTGTAAATGCTAGTGGTGCAAAAAAAATTTTTAATGCATTAAGTGGTAAATCTGATATATTTCTTCGAGCTGTAACTTAATTCGTTAATTTCATTAACTGTCACGCCTTTCACATATATGTATTCATTAGACGTATTATTTTCGATCTAATAAATTATTATTAAATTATTATTATTATTATAATTATTGTTATTATTATTATTATTTATTATTATTATTATTATTATTATTATTATTATTTTTATTATTATTATTATTATTATTATTATTATTATTATTATTATTATTATTATTATTATTATTATTATTATTATTATTATTATTATTATTATTATTATTATTATTATTATTATTATTATTATTATTATTATTATTATTATTATTATTATTATTATTATTATTATTATTATTATTATTATTATTATTATTATTATTATTATTATTATTATTATTATTATTATTATTATTACAATTACGCATTTTTGATTTGACTCACATGGATTCATCTACTTTGATAAACGGTCACTGATAGTTGATCTGACGAGGCGTCGTGTGATAATTCACCAGAATAAAGAAACCTAATGGCACTTTCTAATCACATTTCGCTGAACGTATCAAACAACATTCCTTGTATCTGGCGCAAAGTAAATTTTACTCATGACTAACTTATAAACATTTACAATATGACAGAGCAGAATGGAATACAATGCTACGATCTATTCATACAATAATCGAGTGCAATCAAGACAATAACTGTAAATCAAGAACAGTTCAACGTTTCTTGTCGGTTTTGATCAATTTACGGTCCGAAAACTTTGGTCAGAGCGAGCAAGACTGCATAAATGATGCCGTTAGCGAAACAAAAAGCCTGAAAAAGGTAATATTGCCAAACATTTCCGTCACAGGTGTTTACACAGCTCACGAAACTTTGTTCAACGGTGTAAAAAATTGAATTTCATCAGATCAACGAATATAAAATTGAACTAGTTATTGGTACTATCTTTTTTAATCTTTTTTATGACAAAGGGAACAATGCCTTCAAAATGGTTTACATAGAGCTTGTAGTGTAGTATACCTTCTGAGAACATTTTTCAAGAGAGGCAGATTTCCTTAAACGAAACTTGGAACGCAGAGAAATGCTTTTGCAGATGATAAAAAACCTACAATGGACGTATAGTAATGATTTTTTTGTTCTACCTATTAGTACCAGTGAACAAACCGACCGGCCTAAAACCGCTTGTACCTTCAAACGTGTTATTCCGACTTGTGATTGTTAGAAAAACTCCACCCACGGAGTCTGACAATACATTTACATTTCTGCAGGGAGTCAGTCAACAGAGGACGTGGGCGGAAATTTTTCTCCTTGATAATGAAAAGAACGTCATTTGTCATCCAAGCAACATATTCTTCTTCGTCAAAAATCAAATGTGTGAAACTGTTTTCTTATCCGCAATTTTTAATGTTCTTTGGAATCAAGCATGCTTTAATTGGGAAAACGTGTTACCACTGCATCATTTTCATTCCTATGAAGACTTTTCTGTTCTTATCTGCTACTGATTTTCCTTCATCGTCTTCTGGATCATTGCTGGGGGTCGAATGTGCCGGGGTCAGTAAGAATCTGCTGAGGGTCAATAAAATCTGCAGGGGTCAATACATCCCTATCCCCCATGTGCATGTACGAGTCTGACCCCCAGCAGATATTGGCTGCTATGCTAGCAGTTCCACTCCTACTTACTGCTGCTGCAGCCCTTCTATTGAAGCGCTCATTGTTCGACCAGTCACCGTAATGAACCGTGGCGTATGTTTCCACACCACCGGCCACAAACCACATGACCATGAGCAGAAAATAAATAACGTACGCCTTAAAAATGCAGCGAAATGTTGTGTCACACATCAACCGTGATCAAGATTTCATCACCAATTTGCCACATGGGCAATCCCAGCAAAGTTTGCCGCGATTGCATCCAAAGCCGATCGATATCAAAAAGAGCAAAGCGAAAAATAGCGAGATGGTGCACGTTATGATTGTGAATTCTTCGCCCTTAAGCAACAACGGTGCATTATCGTTGTGCGGCGACAAGATCAAGCAATAGACGATGATGGTGAAAATCTAGAAAATATAAATCTAAATCACTCGACACTATATCATTCTTGAAAAAGAAAGTAGATCGAACTTCGGCACGAAAAGAAAATTAACATATTGTAGCTGAAACATGATAGAGTATATTTCACCTGTTACAGCAATACATTTCATCCGTTACAGTAATCGTCATTCATTACATCAAGCCTTCAAGACAGAACTTTTTAGTCGAAAAATTATTGAAAGTTATTTGAGAACGCTCACAAATTTTCAGTGATTTGGCAGAAAATCGTGAAAAATTCGAAATATTACTTTGACTGTTATTACGTACAAGCATTTCAAGAAAAACATTGTTATTTCCTATTCTCTGAATTCTGATTTTTTTCTTTTAAATTTGAATTAGTCTTTTAATACAACGGAGAAGATATTATTTATAATTCTACGACTCCAAATTACAGGGAACTCCTCCATCTATGTTCCTGAATCATTTGAATCCAGAGAGTAGATGACAAACCGTAATCGTGAGGCAAGTGTCCTGGCACATTTTTGCCATACTCGATTCATTCTGAAATGATCGATGCAGAAAAAACGCAGCCAAACTTTTATTTATAATTATGGAAGGCTCGTTGGCTTTAATCAATAAAAATTTTTTTCATGATGCAGGGTTCTTAGGGTCTGTAACGGTTCTCGCACACTGGGTGATAGCTTCTTTACTACCGACTGCGCCCTGCATCGCCTGTTGCGACTGCAGCAGTGCCCGTCACAAAGTGCAGGTCTGGGCCAGTGACTTGGATGAGCAACATCAAGTCTACGGGTTCAGAGGGAAATGCACGATGGCATTTTTTGCGCATCGTCACAGGTCACTCTTTTCGATCATTTCAAGATGATCAAAATTGATTTCCTGATCTCTAGTAACACTGCGTTTGCCGAAACCCCAACCGCTGCACTGATAATTTGAAAATGAATGGTGTATAATCGTGAATGCAATATTCAGTAACAAGGTCAGCTCTCTACACACATTCAAGACTGTGAAATTCATTGTATTTATAAAGAATCATGCTTCAAATCGTGAATATCTTCAATATAGGTAAATATGATGAGTTTGTCAGTTTTTCTCGGAATGATTACGGAAAGCGCGCTATTTCAAAGTTTTGAAGTTTTTTCTCGGAATGATTACGGAAAGCGCGCTATTTCAAAGTTTTGAAGTTTTCTGCTAAATCTCATCCTTATATGAAGCAGCCAACTCAACTATTCCCTAAAAACATGGGTAAAAAATTGTACAGTAGTTAAAGCTCTGTATAATCGATTCTGAAGACATTGATTTTCTCACTTTTTAATTTACAAGCACTGTACTCCCCGAACTTACTATTGACAGCCATTTTAGCAGTCCTTGAATCGAGTAGCAGTAAGACGGAGTTGGTGCGCAAATTTCACGCCTTTCGGCTTCCATGCTGTTAATCATATCAATTTTCTCAAATGATCAACAAAGAATTTCGCAAAAAATGATTTTGTGACTGCTTGTGTTTGACTGACGCCTATAAACATCTAACAACGCCAAAAATGTTTGTGCTCTTGAAAACCGAAAACTGGTTTTGCACGCACGTTTGTGGAACCGGTCGAGATTTTATTTGATTTCTCACTCCTCGTTCTATCATGCCCGGATCAGTGCCATCATCATTGCCAAAAAATTTACGATCGCTTGCGTATTACTGTTCATCCACTTTGTGATAGAAAAATTAAAATGTGGTCCTTCGGCAATTCTCGTATCATCAAAAAAACTTATTTTCTTCAATAGTCTAACAACTCAATTTTTCACCTATTTTTTGCAAAGTCACTGTTTGATTTTAGCCGGCTCGAAAAAAAGGCCAAAGGGTATGATGACATTACTTCTTATGTCATTGATACGTCACTTTTTTGAATGCGGCCATTTCGATAAATCATCCAAGTATTAAGTTTTTTACTCTACAAAAAGGAGAATCAGTATTAAAAAATGTATCCCACACGAGGAAATAGCTGTACATGCACGAAAACGATAGTCTTCTGACTTTCTGCATCGAAAACGGGAAAATGCGGGTAAACGACAATGGTCCGAATATCAGAGCGATTAGGTAGCAAAACGCCTGAGTAAAAACGAGCTTCTCGAGCTCATAAAACGAGGTATGGAACTATATTCCATCCATTTTGAAATGATCGATGCAGCGAGGTCGATCGTTGCAGCGAGATTTTAGACAGTAGCAAAATATCTGCGATTCGACGTTTCAGTATAAACTTTCTGCAGCTTCCATATTTCATTTTAGAAAGAATTGTAAGGAAAATTTATTTTATTGTCGTATTATTTATTTTTTGCAGTAATTTTGGTTATATTGTAGTTTTATTGTAGTTATTGATGCTTATTGTAGCCAAGATTTTAATCATGGCAGCACTTTGAATTATACATCACAGTTGGACGAAACTTAATCTGACGTCGACGAAATTTCAGAAAATTTGCGATATTTGCTGACTCAAATTCGTTATTGGTACATTTATTGCAGCTGACGCTCATCGTCTGTAATGGTATATCATGAATTTCGTAAAAAGTTATGGCGGCGTATGTTTTCAACTGCCGGCCGCGAACCACATCATAATAGCCACAGTGTTGAACATGGCTACCTGATGGAAGGAAACATTTTCTCTTAGAGGTGCAAAGTTATTTTGAAGGCAGAAAACATTGATCATTTGGTATGGGCAAGCGCAGTCGTAGCAAAAACTTCTGTCCAATTCGAAAGCGCGGATCGTCATGTAAATAAGGCACAGTAAAATGGTCACCACGCACGTGATAGCCGTGAATTCTCCGCCTCTGATCAGTAGATAATCGTAGGAATCTCCGTGCTCGGCGACGATCAAGTTCATGACGGTACAAACCAAAACCTGAAAGAACAAAATAAGTCACAAGTTGGCTGAAAGTGCTATGCTGTGTAAATGAACCATATCCGTCATAGTGGCTTCGGTAACCTGAGTTGTTTTATACCTACCATTTTTTTGTTCGCCGTTCTTTCCTCTAAAATTTGCATAAAAGTTTAACGAAGTTCAGTTATAGCCTTCTTTTATAAAATGCTTAAATCGGAAATTCCTACATATCCTACATGGAGGTTTAGTTGAAATTCGTGGAAATTTGTGATAGTGATTTCCATTTTTTGCATTTCATCAAGAATACAGACTATAAACCAAATGTCTGAAACCACATGTAAAAATACATTTCTATAGAATCCCCTGATGTCAGGAAAGTTTTTTATGTCATTAATCAGATATTGCATCATTTTCGCTTTGTAACGTTTTCACGGTTCGCCAAAATGTTACTCCGAAAGTGATGATGAAAATTCAAACTGCAGATTGAATTTTTTCTAATTAACATTGGTTTATTTACAACGACCTTTTAGCATTAGGCATCTTCATACTGGTCATGCAAACTCACCATTACTGACAGTACTTGAATAAAGGCCTGTTCAGAAGTGAAAAATCCTAGGATTTTTGTCGCCGACAATCAGCGACCGTCGCCGACTGTCGCCGATTTCTAGGATTCAATTGGAGACAATCGACGACTGCACTTCTGAATTGGGCCCAATGCTATGGGCGAACATAGCAGGTGCAACATTACTCGAATCGCTCCAAAGAAATCCAATGCACTAAACGTGCATGATTTTAGAGTTTACACTCAGAGGTACTTAGAGGTATAGTACAGTATAAGACACTAAATTCAAAGTTTTGAATTTAGTGTTTTGTAGATCATGGTCTATATTCGGGCAGGTGTCAGGGTTGTGTAGTCACAGAACAGTACGATTTCGATTTTCGCTATAATAAATAACTGTACCAGTTAAATTCGCGACATTTAGAAATTTATGCTCAAAGACCCAAAGTTGGTTTATGAATACGCTATTTACTCAAAATTCCTAATGGTTGGATTTAACGACTATACTACACCATTTACTATAAAACCCTATTCAGAAGTGAAAAATCCTAGGATTTTTGTCGCCGACAATCAGCAACAGACTGCACTTTTGAATTGGGCTTAATTCTCAATTTGTCGATTGCCTCAATGCTGAAGCAACATTTAAAATTATAGTTGGTCTTTCGATCCACACAGCACATTGTCTTCAAATCAATCGTGTGAACCAATTCCAAGCATTAAAATTGTGCAGATGAGGAAAGATCTGCAATTGCCTCAATGTAATATAGAATCTATATATTATATTACAGGCTTGACTGGATCTGAAGCTTTAAAGGCATTTTAGTATGTTTTACCTTGTTGGTCATTTGCAGATGGTGCCCCATGACTGTAACCAGAACCCAGTTTCATTGAACGGGTGTAAGCATGAGCTCAAAATAATCTCGAACAAAAGGACGACCATCTCAGTTTCAGCGATTGCATTAACATGTCCATAATCTCATGTTTGGTGTAAAATCAACGTCATCAGGGTTATCCCACACTCGATGTCGAGATTATCCCCAGCTCAAGCTCTCAAGTTGCACTAACATTTTCTCATAATTTTTTATGTTTAAAGCAAATAAATATAAAAATGTCCGCAATTCCCAAACTCAAAAATTCCCAAACTCCGCAATTCCCAAACAAACCTCAGTATTAGTTAACTCTGAAGTGAGGATTGTTAGTGCAACTTCAAGAAATTAATCTCGACATTAGGATTAGCTGAAACTGAAGATCAGCAATTTAATCCCGACATTGAGATTATCCTCAGTCTGGGTTAATGCAACTAACCTCCATTTTTTATAATGCTTAAGGACGCCTTTTAATCACAGGCATAAGTTGTAAAGAACAAAATGACTATAATTTGTCCATCCCTCTATATTTTTCAGCTAGAGGGAGAGGCACAGTTTCGAATCAGTCAGGAGCTAGAATGCTATTGGTTTACCATTTCTATGCATTTGAATGAAGTCAGTCATCAGCATGATTGGATATAATTTTCATTCAGAAAAAATTTTACTGTAGTTGACACAATTCTATGGGAAAGACAAAATGCATGAAGCTGCAGAATATACTTTTTCATATACATGGAAAATTTTTTAATGAGAAAGAATGAAAATCTAATATTGCAAAACTGGATTTTTTAATCTTTCACCTAAGTTCCCAAAAACCTAATTTACCCCTTTTTCTAGCTTGGCAACTATCCAAGCATGTCGAGTTGCTGGCAAGTTGGGGGTTGCTGGCAAGTTGCAATGGGAAATCAACATGCAAATTGATGAATTAGACGACCAGGGGCACAGACATTTGCATAGAAGTGGAGCGCCACAAAGAATAAGGAAGTGATAGTGAAAATCATTCTTTCTCTATTAATTGTTTTTATTATATTTCTTGGTAAATAGTCCTGGTGTCCAATAAACCTTTCATCAGCAATTTAGTATTAAATTTGCATAAATATTTAGTGGTGTACCCACATTCTTTTATTATTCGCCTTATTTTATTGATATTCTATTTATCTAGATTCAATATTAATCGTCTGGAGCGAGGGGCCAAAGGCCCAGGCACGTGGCTTGCCGACACCAAGCCCAGGAAGACCTTGACAGGGATCCTGCAGGTAAGTCTATTCCTAAGGAGGAAACTCTCTCTCCTAGGAGATTGCGTGGGTCTGTTGTTAGGCCCCCTCAATCAAAGGTAAGTTAACAGTTGTTCTTCCCAGGTCTGGGGAACTGGACTGTTGCGCGATCTCCGAGGCCTAGCCAAGGAATTAGCTCTAACAGGTCAGTTCAGACCAAACCACTCTTTCTTTAAACCCTAAGGAAAGACCTGCACAACAAGCAGGTTTATTCTCCTTTTCTGTCCCATCGGGACATTTTCCAATAAACTGGTCAATTAGAGATCATTCACTGCAGTTTGTAAAAAGAATTCAGAATGTGATATTTTTGATATTTTATTGATATTTTATTACAATCAACAGCTATTACATATCTATAGTCTGTTTTTTATAAAATGCTTCTAAATAGAAAAGTGACACAAATCAGTACCGTCGTCAAAATCACTTACATAGAGATCTTATTGTAAAATTTTTCACTCGAAAAATTGTTAAAGGTTAGGTCAGTATGCTCACAGATTTTCATTCCTCTCTGATATATTGTTTATCAGAAAATCGTGAAAATCTGAAATACTACTTGCTTTCCACTTTTAATTTTTAAAAGCATTCCAAAAAAACAGACTATAGGGTCCAAGAGCATACAGTAGAACAACTAACTTTTTCTTTTCTACGCAAAATACTATCCTGACCTCGGGTCGATTCCATTTCCGCTACCTAGTGCACATCCGCTACCTAGTGCATATGCGCTACCTAGTGCACATCTGCTACTTTCTGCAAAGGAATATAAGTAAGGAGTCAGATTTACAGTAAATAATGTAGGCATTATTAGGCTCATTTAAAACAACTCGTTATTTTTTACCAATTCATGCATACACCATAAAAAATGATTAATTTCATTCATTGAAAATTGGAAAACAGGCGTTTGCAAAACATTTGCATCAACATGTTCTACTTGCCATACATTACCCATATTTTCAGTGAAAGTGTTTCATAAATTAGGAACAAGTTTTGGATGAGTGTCAGCTGATTTGTTTCCAATTTTCTAATTTCTGTCTTTGTATTTTATTACATCAATTTTAATTTTTAGTGATTGCTTCGTTTTGAATAGAGGATAAAACACGCGAGGAATCTACAATATTACCTGTGCAAAGATTATGATGGCCAACGTCAGGATTTTTGATTATTCGACCATTAATCATCATGATTCAACACGGTCTTCTTCGGTTTTTGTCGCCATTTGCCGTTAATCTTTCGCATTCGACGCAAACCCAGTATTAAATTTCGCCATTACGAAGAATTTTCGAAGTTTTCTTTCGAAATTCATAGATCCGTCCTTGATCAACTTGAGACGCATATTGAATAATATTTTTTTCAATTTTGAACTCAAAACTATATTTGCAACACCGAAGTTCATAATTGTAAACGCTATGAATGAGAAATGTCCATCTGGACTGATTTTTCTGTGCCTGAGAGCTTGTGTGGTCACTTTGATAGGTTAATTATATTTTTCACTCGCTAGAATGTGTCTGTTTGGTCATTTTGATGGTTTTATTACACTCCTTTACTCATTAGTGACTTATATTTTAGTAGACTCTCCGTAGTATTATGTCTTTTTAATCATTTTTGCACACAGTTCCATAAAAGTGACAAAAGAAATATTTTCCACAACACAGATTGCTTACCGTCATTCATGTTTTCATTTTCTTTTAATCATTTTTGTCTTCGAAAAACCCTCATGAAAATGATAGCAAAGTCTTTTTTGCATTGTTTTATGTCTGGTAGTGGATGTGCACTAGGTAGCGGATGTGCTCCAGGTAGCGGATCTGCTACCCAATCGCTCACCTCATTGCCGCAGCTACAATATGTCTCAAATGATAATTTTGTTATACCTTACTTTCTGTTACTATTCTAATCTTACTTTTGTTTTTCAACCACTTCGAATGGAGCCTGGTGACATTATTATTTCATAAATTACGGTACTGCTTGTGAAGAACCAAATTGAAATTCAGGTACTATACATATTATTTCATAGGCAAATTATATTTTCAAGTTTTGAATAAAAATGTCTGGTGAAAGCTTTGTGTCATTTTATATAATAACTTTATGCATAAATGGATAAAAAGTTTTAAATGCACTTACAAGACTCATTAGAATACAAACTTTAAGTCAGATTTAAACCTTGAGACACTACAACTTACAAAATCTAAAATTCTTAATTTTTATAAATCATTGCCTAAATCGAGTTCGAAGATTTTCGTACAACTTTAGTCAGTTTGCTTACTTTAACGACATGATTTCGCGAGGAGGTCATCAGTTCAATACTATTGAGAGCACTTGACGACTGATTTTAGAAAACAGGAAGTTTGATACGGATTGTAGATTATACGCTTTACTTTATTATTGAAGTTCAATAAATTTTCATTAATTCATTTCCTACAGCACAGAAAAACACGCTGATTATTTAATTACCTACTGCACGGATTGTGAAATAAAACGTATACGGATTTTGTGTCCCAATTACAAATGTTACATATTCCAAAAATTTAGATCAAACTTAGTTTTGTAAATTTTGCAATATATACAAAAATGTAACTTTTGTCAACCGGGTCTTTTAGTATTTACTGTAGTAACCATCGCATTTGATGAGCAATTACACAAAATGCGCAATGTGCATACTGAAAAGTAGACATTTTCCTATACTGGATTAAAAACTTTTTTGTTTCGTTCCCGTTATTTTCATCCCGGCAATCCAATCCGTTTTATTTTTATTTATTTATGATCTTGTGCCATCGGGTATACCTGCCTGCCAAGCCAACGCAGTTGTGTTGTGGTGGTAATTTTGTGGTGTGGAAAAATTTCCATTCCACCGGTAGCAGCAGCAACGGCAAATTGTGTATTACTAATGGTGAATATCACGCAAAATTTTCTATTCCTTTTGTACCGGTAAGGTTGAGGGTACAAGTGAAGTATATACAGGTTGGTGTGCAGTTTTGATTGACGGAGTTTGTCCTTTTCTATGACACAAAGAAATTTTTCCCCTAGTACAGTACATAGAGGCCATTGGGCAATACTTGGTACATTGGGGCATAATCTTGTTTATCTAACGTGATAAACGGTTGGTACTATATTTATTGGACAACTTTTAGTCATGTTTACCACGTATGTTTACTGCTAAGCAAGCCTACATTCAGGAGACCCAAAAATTTTTGTGCTTCGTAGTGCAACCTTGACTAATATAATTTTTTCGATTTTTGAGATTCATTCTAAAATTCTAATTGGCTATCAATGTTACTTATCGCAGTTTTGTAGTTTTTTGTCGTTAAATCTGTGTTCCGTTTCTTGATTCTAGGAACGTGATCCATCAAAGTTCACAAGTTTTCTGCTTTCTCAATAAATCTAGTTTTGTCACAGCAGATAGTTTAAATTTTATTTTCATGCGAAGGCGTCAGGAGCGATACGTTAAAAGACAATAGCTGCTTGGTAAATGCTACTGTAGTATGTTTTTCTTGAAATGCTTCTAAATTATAAAAATGGGAAGCAAGTACTTTTTCATATGGTAATGATTTTTTGACAAACCGCAGTCACGTGAACTGAAAATTTTTGAGCACATTCAACCAACCTCTAACAATTTTTGAATGGGAAAAATCTTTCATAGTATGCCTAGACTTCCACACATAAAAAGTAGCATCAACTAGACTTTAAGCGTATCAACCAACTACTACTATGACTACTACAAACTACTACAAAAATAAACATTTTCTAGGGTAGATTACGCACAAGCTAGGTTTTAACTACGGCTCACTTTTCCCTACTTCAAAGAATAATACTATCTACTGAAAATAAAGTCAATGATTTATCAATTAAACTACCGAACTCGCTAAATTTTCAACTTGAACCGTTGGAACTATTATAGAAATGATTTATCGACTGGTCTAGAAAATTATGAACTACTTACTGTATACTTCAGTTAAATAATTTCATTAATCGTGCTACAATCACAGATTCACCAGATTATACTGCAGTGGTTGCTTGTAAGGGGAGCTTATGCAGAAAGTCAATAACGTTTAGAATGCGCATTGATCATTAGATCATTGGTTCCTTTTTAGATGCTTCATTTCGAACCGTACGACTCATTTTCCCTAATAAGGAAATTCCTGCAATTCTTGATGGCTTTTGTGAAAATTCAGAAGATCAAAATGTGGGAGGTCAGCCAATTTTAATTTACACTTTAATTTTATTCGGAAAAGAATTTCCTAGTAGCATAGTGAATTAGAATCAAAATTCTTCTTATATCCCTCAAGTAACTTCAGCTTGGAGAAATATTTCTACGAACTGATAATCAGGAGGAAAGTTTTGTGATTGTTGGTGGTCCACGTTCAGATTCAGTAGTCCGAGTTCACCCTAGCATCGATAGCACTTATTAGGGGAAAAATTCCAAAGGTGAAATTTCTGAAATCACTCAAAAACGAGCTGTGCTCTAGTCAATCGTCAGAAGTTTGTAGAATATGTTTTTAATATGCCTATTTTTCTCCTTTCTATGTTTACTCAAAGCTTATTCAAAAAAATATTCTTTCGCTCTGTGACTGCTTTGAAGGAAACAATATAAGAATTTACTATTCGACTTGGCCTCCTTTTCATGCCTATTGCAAATTCACATAAAAGTTATTGCTTTTCACAGTTGACCTATGCTGTACCAGATTTTTTTAGTTTACGATGCTTTTTTTCCTGTATTAAAGTGAAGGAGAAATCAATTATAACACGCATGAATTCATTTTGTGTACTTGGAAAAGGAAAAAACTCGTCAAACACCGCCTTCCCATTATTACGAAATTATCATTGTGGAATATTTTAAGGATTTTTTATGAACATTCTTCATCATCCTATTCATCACAGCATTACCTTGAGCGACGGTGGCGGCATAATAGCCGGTAAATTACAACTTTTTTCGTGGAAATTCTATTCGAAAAAAACTTCCGACGGCCAGGTTCCATGGAAGAGACTTAAGCTTCAGTTGGACTGCGCTTTTTCGGCAGTGGTAAAACATACAGAGTTGAGCTACATCTAAGTTGGGCTTTGTCTAGAGAAAAATCCCATCGCCATCCCTCCTTGAAGAACTTTTCTCTTATAACCAGTACAAATAAATCATTATTCGTTGAAATGCTGCCACTTCTTTCAAGTACAGAATAATGTGAATTGTCATGAACTTTATAACGTTTACTGCCTGTGTGTGAAAATATGGATTTCATACTAATCAGAGAGCTCAGAAACTATAGACTTTTAAAGAGCTAATTTGAATGATATGATTAACTCGAATGAAGATAAGTTACTGGATGAATATGCCACGAAAAAATTTGCAGATCTCCAGCCAGGATTACGTAAAAAAACAATTATAAGGTTGTTACGCTGTTTATTGTTCCATCAGCTATGTTTCACATCAACCAACCAGATGTAGAGGCAGCCCCAGACAGAGAGAGCATTCCAACTATCACTTCTCAGCAATGGTACAAGTACCTGGGCATCGAGAAGAGCCTTGGCGTGAACTACCCCCACATGTGGGAAGGGATCAAGGAAGCAATACTTGCCAAAGTGGCAAAGATCTTCAATTCAGACCTAACGGTCAGGTAAATAGTGAGGGCATTCAATGCCGTCATCATACCTAAAGCAGAATTTCTATTTGCCAATGAAATTTTCGGAAAAGGCAAGTTTGTGTCAAACGTAGCTCAAGCAGCAAAACTGGATAAAATGATCCGAGAAATACTGGTTCAGTGTCACTTTAGGCACAGAGGAATCATTATCGACAGGCTGTGTCTGAGCCATACATATGACGGAGCCCCAAGGTCTGGGAGGGTTGGGCCACTTTTTGTGGGCCGGGGGTCAGTAATTCCCAAAATTTTGGGGGGAGGGGTCTCTGAAGGGAAAAAAATTCGATTTTTTCACGAAAAAAGTCCGAAAAACAGTTCAAAAAATAGTAATTTTTGTCTAAAAAATGATAAAAAATGTATTTATGGTGCGAAGCGCCGAGAAAATTGACGTTTTTGACCATTTTTTGTTCAAAAATTGACATTTTTCCGACCAAAAGTATGGGGGTCCCTAGGGCTACCCTATGGCTAGCCATAGGATTGGAAAATCCTGGGGGGGCGGTCGCCCAAGAGCTAGCCATATGGTCGACGATTTCTGGGGGGAGTTCCCATAGCACTCCCCCCAATTACATGTATGATCTGAGCACAGAAAAAGGGGCATTGGACTGAAATCCATTGCGTCGGCCGTGCACGAGTCAGTCATTTATATCTTTTGTTACTTGGCACTCAGGCCCGAGTTTGACACAAGTTGGAAACTGATGGAAGGAATTTCTAAGGGACGGGGCAAACGCTCAGTCCTGAAGGACTTCCAGCATGCCATGAAAGACCTTGGAATAGAAGTAAGTCGGGAAACCGATCCAAAGCAGCTGAGCTTTAGTGGGATAACCTTCACGTCCCCAACTAATGCAGCAAGGCACATGGTGAAATTGTTCCAAGATTGCGAACAGAACAAGCACCTGACCAAACTAGGCTCCCTAAGAATAGTGAACAAGATCTTTCAGAACCAACACCTGGATCTGCATCGTAGCTTTTATTGGTTACATACAGCAGGGACGTGTGAAGTCCACAGTTGCTTATAATATATTAGCAGCACAAGAAGGGCAACTATTGCTGAAGAATGGTCCTGCCAACAGGAATGAACGAGACCAGGTTTGCGGGTGGTGTCACTCCGACAAAGAAAATGCGGAACACATTTTGTCAGTTTGCCCATACTGGAGAACGAACCTAATGGTAAAACGCCATAACCATGTGGCCAGAAACCTGTACTACCGCCTGTGTGTGAGGTACGGATTCGAAACCCGTCACTACAAACAGGACATAGAAGTGCACAGAGCGCTCGGTGACATAGAATTGTACTTGAATCACCAGATAGTTACCACGCGCAAAGTGCGCCACAACAGACCCAACATGGTGGTAATCAACCACATCAAGCGAACTGTAAAGATAATCGAAATTGCAGTGTCTTGGCACGACAATATCAAAATGCAGGAACTCCGCAAATTTGCAAAGTATGCGGTAATTCGATGCTTGACGAAGGGCACCCACTGGAGGAAAGGACCTTTCCCCCAGGAGATAACTTAGCTGGAGAAATGGGTGCAGATCTTAACTACCATGTCCACACTACGAGCATCGTGGTTCGGAGTTGCGGAGAAATTAGCATAAACATGATGGCAGTTCTCAGGTCCCTTGGCTTACAAGCCAGAGAATCCGAGGCAGTCATCCAAAGAATGGTATGCAGCGCAGTAATAGGTTCTGCGCGCATCATCAAAGCTCACTTCTCAAAGAAGATGGTTGATAAGTTAGGGGCAGTGGAATCACAACATCTCGTACTTAGCGGTCCGTGACTAGATTACGTCTCATGTAGTAGACCTTCGCCCGGCTGCTTGCAGCTCGGGTTTAGACACCACCTGTAACAAGGTGACCAGAGGTGAGATCTTCGGTATAGTCCTATGTGTTATCCAAGGAATGTGAAACATAGCTGACTGGAACAAAAGACTTTGCAGTTGAATGATCTACTAAGGCAAAATTAAATTTCATATCAGTAACTATTTGCGAAACAGGTAACATCTTCAATTCAATACCATGGGTTTGACCGAAATTGTGTGCCTTGTGGGCTGGGCCAGGCTGCATTTGTTCGGCCCACGTAGGTCATTATTTTTCTGTTACATGATAAGTGACATTCGATTTCATGTCAGAAATCAGAAGGCTTTCTATCTGGTCTAAGTTAAATTTTTCACCAGAATTTGAAAAAATATATCCTCATCGTCATTATAGATGAAAGTATGAGAACCGAGGACTGACGTCTATCAGCCTGGCGTAAAAACATCCTTTTTCTTTTTCTGTAACGACTTTTTTACTGTAGTTAAATATTGCTATTGAGACTAAGGTTGGCGTAATACTTTTCCATTTTCACATTGGTGATATTGCGTTTTCTCACTGTATGTACTCCGTAGTTTTGAAATTATCACCTTAGGCCCAAGGCTAAGAAACGCTTCACTATTTCCCACCAAAGTAGAAATTATGTATTCTAAGTAAATCAATCTTCATGCTCCAGCAAATACATAATTTTATATTAAAGTAAAGAAAAAACTTTTTCCTTCCCAACGATATTTGGCCCATGAATTCATTCCCAATAGTTGGGACGCTCTTTATGTTCATCGATAATAAAATTTGCTACTTTCGAATTTTTTGGAGAGCTTCGGCGAAACTGGTTTATTAAAATTTGAGACAAACTTCATGGGAAAATTTTATGCCAATAGCTTACACGTGGAAAATGTTTCTTATTTTACTCAAAAAAATGAAGGGTATAATTTGTATTTTGGTATTTTTTGTTTATTGCATAGTTCTTCCATACGTCCTATGATTTTTTCTGATGACTTTTCTTGACCGGGCAATGCTACCAGGAAATCTGAAAACGGGGAAATCTCACGAATGGTCTTAACAAAATGTTTGAAAGGATTAACTGTAAGTCTATTTTTTAAGCTATGCGTTTCTTGGAAACCGCGACTTGTAAGCGTAGACTGGTAAGGTAACTCGCATTTTCTTCTGAGAGAATTTTATGAAACGATTTTGGAAAAATGAAGTGTGAGAAATCGCTCAAATTTAAAGTTTTTTCTTTGTTAAACTACAGTAATTTTACCAATAAGAAAATATCAGGCCTTTTGATAATGAACCTATTGTGTTTTTTATCGATTTTTCCAACGGAATACGAGAATGACCACTTGAAAAAATTCGATACCACTTGAAGAAAATTTTTTTGTTCAAACAGGAAGTACAACATTTTCCAAGATGCATTAGAAAAAATTTAAGATGTAAGATTTTTTGATGTTGGACTTTCTCTTCAAATGCATCAAAATTTTTCAAGATGACCTTGAAAAACATCAAGATCGCATCTTAAAAAGATCCCGTCGTAAAAAAATTAAAATCCCATTTTGAAAAAATCAAGATTACACCTTGCGAAAATCAAGATTGGCGGCACATCAGAGGATAAAAATTCCGGAAACTTTGGTGTCAAAGGCGTTGTTCCGCCTCCTATGTTTATATTTACCAGAACATTTCAATGTGAATTTCTGAGGTCAGGGCTTGCCGGATAACGGCGCCCTGTGTTTTTACAGGGATGTTACAGAAGGGGAACTTATTTTGCGCGGAGTATCTTACGGACATTATTAGTTTTTCATAGAAATGTTAATTTTTGAGATTTCTCAGAAAAAACGTCAAAAATGCTCGCATTCCACCCTGAATAGAAAATAATTTAGGTCAATATTCAAAATTTTTCGTTTTTGTCAATTTCCTAAGTTGGTGGAGAACTGCGATAGAACAGCCGAATCAAATTATTTTCCGAAATTACTGCATTATTTGGTCAAAAACAAACATTTTAGACTTTTCTCTGCGAAATTTCCAGAAATAAAATTTTTGATGGAAAATCAATAATTTCCATACGATTTCCTGCTCAAAATAAGTTCCCCCTTTGTAACTCCCCCCCCCCCCGTAAAAACCAAGTCCTGACCTCGAAAATTAACTAGGTAGGATTCTGGTGAATATAAACATATGAGACATGTAACGGAGCCCCGATGTCTAGGGGTCCGACACTTTTTGGGACCTTGCATCACCGAATCCCCAAAATTTTAGGAGAGAGGGGTTCCTGGAGGAAAACAAAAAAAATTGATTTTTCGCCGAACATGTCCGAAAAACGGTTCAAAAAATGCTAATTTCTGTCTAAAGTAACCATAAGAAGTGTATTCATGGCGCGAAGCGCCGAGATAATTGACATTTTTGACCATTTTTTGTTCAGAAATTGGCATTTTTATGAAAAAATTGACATTTTTCAGTGTTTTTCTGACCAAAAGTATGGGTTATCCCTATGGCTACCATATGGCTAGCCATAGGATTGGCAAATCCTGTTGGGGGGATTGCCCAATGGCTAGCCATATGGCCGACGATTTCTGGGGGTTCCAATGGCACTTGGACCCCAACAGCATGTATGGGCGGAGCAACGCCTTTGATTTTCTAGGTTCAGAAATTTTCAGGCTTTGATGTGTCGTCAATCTTGATTTTTCTCAGGATGGTATTTTGATTCTTGAAAAAATTGCGATGCACTTGAAAAATGTTGTGCATCATGTTCGGAAGAAAAGAATTTTTTCAAGTGGCCCTTCTCGCATTCCGTATTTTTCACATTTTCCTCCTATTATAGCCAAAAGATATGAATCTTAATCGTAACGTCTTATCTAAAACTCAAGTGCCCAATCATCTGATGGACACTTTGAGGTCTCTTTTTGACCATTTGGACGAAAAATATGGTTCTATGGCGGGGTTTATAAAATTCAGCGACGTGGAGTATGATTTTGGGCTATTCGCCAAACAACAGCAACCTCGGAAAGCCAAAAATGACCGTAAATTAACCGCAACCGAATGGCCTCTACTTCCGGTCAATTTTTTAGTATGCTTGCAACGTATCACCCCGGCTAATAATATGGTCACTTTCGAACGTATGTCCACAGCCTTACGTTTAGCATTGGCTGAACAGCATAACAACCAGTTTACTGTAGCTTGGACGCCTATCCAGCCGGCCAGACCGGACGCCGCGTCTGGAATGGTAATGACCAGTGGTCACTATTCAGACGCGAAAGGTAATTTGCCTATTTTTCGACAGAAGCCACGATGAATATATTAATGTGTTGTCTTTCCCTGCTCAGATGACGTAACCTTGAAACACGATAAAATGACCCCAATTTCATCTTTTACTACTTGCTATGCCAGCGACTCGAAAATTGTGCATTCCCAAAATCAACGAAATGGTTTCAAACAAAATAATAATGGGCGGTGTTCATCGGATATAGAATCATCGCCGTCACCTGGTGGTTCTTCGTCGGTCAGCATTTTGACCACGACCTACAAAAACGGCAAAATTGGGTCTAACGGTCAACAACAGAATGGTCACCTGCGAAAGAACGACAGTGTTTGTTCTATTAGGTTAGATAGATAACTGACCATTTGCTATTTTATTTTGTAACGCATGAGTTGTTTAGTTGGGACCAATCGCCGACTAGCAGCAATTCGATTTCGTTTTCCAAGCGGCCGCCAGCCTATAATAGAGCCATTTCGCTCTCACGTTTGAATTTCGATTCGTCCGACATGCCTAGCTGTGACTTCAAAAGTAAGCTTTTGATACTAGAAGATTATCTTTTGAGAAAGAAAAACGAGAATTAACATTGAGTTCTGGCATTGCACTTGTCATTAGTGCGTTCAATAGTTCATAGTTGTCTTTGTAATATTGCATTAATTATTTTTATTTACACCATGATTCGCGCAAATGAGCTCTCATAGGGTAATCAAACATGCACCATTCAAAAAAATTTTTAAACAACGGTAGTATCCATGTCAAAAACTAATTGCCTTTCATTTGCAAACAGTTCAGAGTTTGTTTTTTCAGAAATAACTTCTTCGATATCAGTTGTTCTACCCATTGTTATTAATCACGTTTGCTCCTTTTGCAGTTCATGAAATCAAGTTGTGAGCGATTTTCATTATACTGCACGTGTATGCAAATTGCAGTTCAAAGGACAGCTTTACTCAACACTCAAACTGGAAGATAGTAGGGTTTATGTCTGAAAATTTCATTGTGTTGTCTTTCACCATCTCCACTTTCTCCACTGTTCTATTCTCGTTGTAAATCATGTGTCCGGCTCGTGGTACTTATTCTAAAGCGCCCCGGTCCTTTTGTGGCTCTTTTTATGAAAGTTGCTGCGAGAGCAGTCTTGACAGCACAGACTTCCTGCGTATCGCGACATTATTTACTACATGGTCACCTGGCAACAATCATGATCCAGAAGGCTGGCTGATGAAAATTTATTGAATGCTGTAATAAACGTATTATCTGTCTTCGTGCGTTTCGTGTCATAATTATTGTTTACTTGACAATTCCTTCTTTGTTTGCATTTACCTTGATTGTATTCCGTTTGCTGGTTTATGCCATCCTTCAACTTTCTCATTGTTTCTCCTTTTGATCGTTTACTTTTTTAGTTTCTTCCATATCTACCTATTGCTTCCAAGTTTTTTTTCTACCTTTTTAGGTTCACTTTTCTTACTATAGACATCTTTATGCGGTCTCGTGACCATTCATGAGCAGCCCAAGTGCTCAGAATAAAGTCAAAACGGATCAGAATGCTTTAAAACTTCGTTTTTAGGTGCTTCTCAATATGCTCTTTCAGTTCCAGCAAAAAAATTAAACTTTTTTCCTGATAATTTTCAACAATTTTTACATGAAATTTATTTGATCAAGTCTTTAAATAGCACTGAAATATTTTAGAATCATATTTTTTTATTCTTAATATATTTGTTTGCAATCTTGATTTAGGAAAAAATTTACTTCTAAATTTCGTGGTATAAAAATTAAAAAAAAGACAATTCTGTTCGGGGTCAGCCAGGATTCTGTCAGGGATCAGCCAGGGTTTCACACGGGGTCAGGACCCCTGGAAACCCCTCCTCGAGAACCTTTATGCTCGTGACTAATTTGCATTACTTACATGTTCACTGTTTGCCTCCTACGTTCTCTGTTATTAATCTTACATGTTTTCTTTGTGCTCTTCCTGTCTTTCCGTGTTTCTTCTTATTTTTCGGTGTTTTCTACGATTAATTGATGACACATTTTTCCGTATCTGCACATTTGAAGATTAATCTCTTTCATTGTTTTTAATCGTAATTTATTTCCTAATTTATTGTTCGTCACCTTTCTTGATTCTTCACTTGCTTCTTTCCTATTTAGTTGTTTGTTGGTTATTTCCGTCTCACTATATTATATGTTTCAATTTTCTTTTCTTTAAAGCAACACGTCTTGTTTCATAGACGCTTTTTTTCTTGATCTGATGTTCTATCAGTTGTCTTTTCTACCACATTAGTCTTCTTTGTTATTGGTTCATTTTCCCAATTTATTTGAATTATCAGAGTTTCTTTTGGTCCCTACGTGTTTGTCTTAGCTTTTTATTTCATGGTTTTGTTCATCGTTTTATTATTTGGTTGTCTTTGATTTATTCTTTTTCTTTCATTATAATTGTATTTCAGTTTTTTCGACCTTTCCAAGTTTCTTACGTTTTCAAACTGTTTCCTTGTATTATGACTGGTTGACACTACTCGTTGCTTCCAGAAAATGGCGTTGATTGTTACTCAGTCTCCAATGTGTCAGTGATTTCCGCACCGGCCCCGCCGCCTCCACCGTTTGCTTTTCAACCGCCCAGAAAATACAACGAAAGATTGGTCGATGATGGCAGACCTCTAACAGGATACAGGTCCGATAGCGCCAACGGCCGCGTGGCACCGCGTAGTCAACACCGAGACCAAGGTTTGGACGATTACGCGGTCGTTTTGCGTCAAAAATCTCAGTCGATGAATAAGTTGATGCAAGCGAAACGGCATACTGTAGTTGATACGTCGCATGCATCAACGGTAAGCATGACGATATCAGATTTTTTAAAGAGTTGAAAATGATCGACGAATTATCTCCACAGTTTTGGAGACTTTTTATCAACATTCCTTGCCAAAGTAGCAACGTGCAGAAAATACTGGGGGGGGGGGGTGATCCTGATGACGAGCTTGTATTTTCTTGCTAGAATTTTTGCCTAACATGTTTAGAGTAGCATTTTTACTGCAGTCCTCTTTTTTTACTACAGTTTTTACTACAGTCCTCTTTTTTTTGACGTCGAGTACGTACTTTTCCCGTTCAGTCAAGGTGGAATTGGTCGTCTGCATCAGTTTTGCTTTACTATCTGTGCATCAAAGAACCAGCAAAATTTTATTCAGGATTACAAGTATATAATTTTATGACCTAAACAACTAGCTTTAGTCATAAGAAAAATGCCCACCTTTAGAAGACTTTATTATTCCAATGTTTTTACACTCGTGCTAATAATCAGCTTGCATATGTAAAAATTCGAATAAAAATTATTTGGAAATCACATTCTTCGCCTATATTGATTTTTTATACACATCCTCCTTTACTAAGATATATAAAAATATAAGGCATAATTTTTAGAAAATCAATAATTTTTGACTAGCATCGTCTTAGAATCCGTCCATCGAAAAACAACTGTACGTGATTTTTTAGCTTAAAAGTAACCGACTGCTCCAAGAAGAGAAAGATTTATTGTCAAGAAGCGCTCAAATTTGCAATCGTCTCTCCATTTGGTTCAATGATCGCCTCAAAAGTGTAGAAACTCGTAAGAGACTTGTGGAAAAATCGATGCCACTGGTTAGCCAGATGATCAGTTATTTTTGCTCGTTTTTCTACATAAATTTTTTCACTTACAGGACAGCGCTGTCAATGAAGAACGATTCAACTGCTTGAGAATGCATATCACCGAACTAAATCGACGAATGGCTGCTTTGATGGAATCTTCAGAAAAAGTATAATTTCTTGTTCCGTTTTGTTTGATATTGCATTCGCGCTCCTCAGATTTTCTTTTCTCTATTTCTATATTCAATGATATCTGACTTTCGAAGAGGCTGTTTAGGGTCACTCAAAAAGAGCGCATCCACTGGTCCAGTATATTGACGAAAGATTTCGCAAAAAATTGTTGTGTATTTTCAGTTCCGGATTTTTTATGCCTGTTTTTTAGAGGGAATTTCTGACCAAAGCCTACTTATTGAAACGATAAGATCCACTTTCTGAAAAGTTCGTTTTTGCATTACATCGAGCTATGATAATTGACAGTTAATCAAACCTGAAAATGACATATATGTAGTACTTTTATACGCTGACTTACATGATGATATCAATTTTGACTACAGTACTCGAAACCTTGAAATTTTTCAATTATTCAGCGTTTCTCTGTCTGTAAATGGCATCCAAGACATCTCAGCCTAGGGAAGATACCACCCTCCTGCGAAACCCTCAATACGAGCAGAAGATAATACTATGTAATTTAGCACAAATAAGTTTCTCGAATCTTGCATTCTACGCTTATTACAAAGTTTCGACGTATCAAAAATGAGACAAAAAAGTTACAAAAAATCGACTAAAGGTGCATTGAGGCATCTTTCCCTGGGCAGCGGCTGCTCCCCAGTCCTATATATTCTGTTGAAGTTTGAATTGAATTTACATATCCTATGGGGAGCAGCAGGGGTTCTCATTTACCGTAATATAGAGAAATGTAGTCAAGTGAAAATAAACCGTCGGGCAATGCAGGGCCGTTCTTAGGGAGGCGAGCTGGACGGCCGCCCAGGGCCGCTAAAAATTTAGGACCGCTAAAAACCTTTTAGTGTATGCTTGAAGAATGCCTTTTTTAGCGGCCCTCAATAAAATTTTCTATTTTTGTATGCAAACAGTACACCACAAACATAATTTTGATGCCAGTTTAGTAAATTCTTTTGCTATTAGCAGGGTGTCCAGCAACATAGAAAATCTGGAAAAGTCAGGGAATTTCGATTTAGATTGTTATGATGTAGTTGTTTTTATTGCAAGATAAGTCTGAATTATCGCATGATAAGCCAAATTTGCATTTTAAAAATTCAAAACCACAAAATTTCCCCTGCGCTTTGCATCGGTTTTAAGCATTAGAATCATTATTTATATGGCTTTAGCTAAAGTGCCCATAGGAAGTCTATAATCATTACTCAATTAACATTTTAGTGCATCTGTAGATTTATTTCGTCTCTTATTAATATTTAACACTTTTTGAAGAGTAATTAGGATTTCAACTTTTCCGCTGATATTATGTTTGCCAAATCGATGATTGCTATAACTTTGGCAGCTTACTTTTTGTTACAATGTCCAGATATTGAGAGCTAGTAATGCAATGAGATTTACTGAACAGATTATACTCCCATGAGAGATACTTTGAATGACATTAATTATTTTGTATATGATGAAATTGGAACGAATCTCGGGAAATTCTATTTTTCTTGGTTTTGAAAATTTTCCATGTTATATTTCATTCATTTTGAAATCATCGATGCAGCAAGGTCGCGGCCAAACTTTTAATCAAAATTATGGAAGGCTCATTTACTCTATTCAAAAAAATTTTCCTTCATGATACAGACTCTTTGTTGACCACTCTTTTCAATTTTTCGGTACCACTTTTAGTTTCAAGTCTCTTTCTTTCCTGATCTGGTGGTCAACTGCATGATAGCGCAGAAGTCTCCCAACTTCAAATAAGTTTTTTAAAAAGATATTTTATATAACATGACAATAACAGTTAGGACCCTCCTTTTTTCAAAGGTATCGAGTTTCAGAGTAGCGATTCTCCCAGGATAACAATAATCCAGGAAGTTTATGATATGCTTTGAAACAAATTTTTGTATTTTGTCAACCGTTAGGCAATGACAGATTTAATTGAAATTCTGATAACCATGTAGCCACTAGATTCAGATTAAATTATGCTTTAGATACATAAAATCTATGTAGATTAGGAGTAAAACATTTATTAAAACCCTCCTTGTGGTGCATAGTTAATACACTATTCAAAATGAATACAGTAAGTATTAATCATTCTAACTTGTACACAGACAGCAGCTATATGAGCTTTTCTGAGTAGAAACGTGTTTTGAAAAAATCTTTCCTACTTGGGAAAAAATGATGGAGCTTTACAGTCCACACTCAGAACATACAAATTTCACAATTGTGTAAATCACCTGTTTTTTTCACTCTGCGCTTCTTTGAGCCAAGGCAAAAATAGCCACTCTCGACACAAAAAAGCCATCAAACAGTTGAAACATAATTACTTAAAGAAAAATAGACAGCTAGTGAAACAAAAAAATGTGGCAACAGAAATTAAATTGTCGAATATTGATGAAAATTTATTTTTGGAAAAAATTTTGAGCTCAGGCATCGTAGAATCTAGAAAAATGTTGTTGAAATATTTTGAAATCAATTTCATAGATTTTTTTATTATCATGTCTGCTTTATAATGTTATACATGTTTACAGCTTCTGGTTAGTACTGGCAATGACAAGAGTTCTTGCTGGTCAAAGAATCTCTACTTTTTGGTGGTTGCCTGATTTCTGAATTTTACTAGAATTTTTCAGTCCAAAACCGATTTGAGTTCTGTTGTTTCAACCAAATATATCAAAAATGGTTGATTTCTAGTTTATGTTTTTGGTATTCCTGTTTGTCGGCGGTGATTGAAAATATCAGCGCATTGCTCAGGTCTCCGACCATTCTATAGTCTGTTTTTCTTGAAATGCCTCCAAATTATGGATGTGGAAAGCAAGTAGTATTTCAGGTTTTTACGATTTTCTGATAAACAGTATATAATAGAGCAATGGAAATTTGCAAGCATACTGAACTAACCTTTAACAATTTTTCGAGTAAAAATTTTACAGTAAGAGCTCTATGTAAGCGATTTTGACGACGATACTGATTTGTGTCACTTTTCTATTTGGAAGCATTTTATAAAAAACGGACTATATGTAACAATAATTGAAATTTTCTCTGAGAAAAACCTGGTGTATCGTGGAAAAAAGACATGAAAAACCTGGGAATTTCATTTGTAAAGCCCGCTGTACACTCTGTCCCTGGCGTTTTATTGAGGTGTGTGCGAACTTTTCATTACATACAAGTTATATGCTGTGTAATGACGTTTATGATGCATGAGCATACACTGAATTTGAAGACTGTAGTCATTCGACCGGTTCATAAATGTGCTATTTTTAGCGAATAATAATCTTGTAATCGAATTATGCGGCGTTTTTAGATATTCTAAAATATGTAAAGTAGTAAATCATATATTACCTAAAAATGGCGCGGTGTATGATAATTATTGGAAAAAATGAGGGCATGAGGGCCGCTAAACCTGAGTTCGCCCAGTGCCGCTAAAACCCTAAGAACGGCCCTGGGGCAATGAGCAGGTGATGACAATGAAAGAGGTCCGGTAATCTGAAAAAATGCTTACCGAAACACTGGTAAAATTTCATTAGCTTCAAATGGATGCTGAACAGGGTTTCCCAAATGAAACGCTGAGAAACTTTTTTCATCAATGACAAAAGCCGTGAAAAACTGGAGCTAGAAGTTGTACAATTGTTAACTTGCCGCTTGGGTGCCTCCTATCCTTCAAGCTGCGAAAAAGTGAGCTAAGATTGAAGACACCCTGTTTTCTATTAAGTCAAGTTAGGGAGAAGAAAATTTGGGAAAGAATAGCAGACTGCTGGTTTTTCGGAGCAGCGAAGGGCATCACGTCATCTTCTCTTACATGTAAATCAAAGTAGCATTGAATTTCAGTGATTATGATGAAAATTTTCAAATTTTTCCATCGGTCATTTGAAGCATCCCGTTTATCGAACATCGTTGCTAGCCCAATTAATTTTTTGCTTACTTCAACTCACATCTTTTCTTGATATGACTATTTGTCTTGTTGGGATGGATAAAGTATCACCAGCATCTCACAGCCAGTAGATTTAATGGCATTTATCAAAGTTTTTGTGTAAAATTACAGTATGTCATAATCCCCGGTCACGGTTGCAATAAACGAAATAATCGTAAACTTTCTTTGACTGAGGGTGTTTTACATGTGTGTGCAGTAGTTCCCCGAAATGTACACAAATCTGGAGATAGTCTCACTTTTAGCGTCTCACTTTGGCATCCAATGTTATAGGCACCAAAGTGAGACTGCTGTCTTCACTTGGCGCCCATCTTATTTGGGCGCCCGTCTCACTTTGGCGCCCATCTTAGTCTGCTATCTCAACACTCATGCTAATCATAAGAGGCAATTACCACGGTACACTCATACATTGGCGCCCGCCTCATTTTCGCGTCCCCTGCCTTTCATCATTCATGCTGATCATTTATTGAAGTAGGGAACGATTACCGCAAGATCATTGATCGGTAGGAGTCGCTTTGCATTGGCGCTGAAATATCATGTGTCTTTGCTATAGCTCGTGATGTAACATAAAGATCTGGAACAGATTGAAAATGACTCAGAAATTAAGAGACCATAAGAGAAATATTACAGTCCAGGGCTCAAACTTATATTTTTCGAAATTTTCAGAAAAAACCAAAAATGCTTGTTTTGCACCAAAAATGCTGTATGTAATTTCGGATAAGGATCCAAATTTTCGTTTATTTTTTGGTATCCTGAACAGGCAGGGGATGGCCATAGAACAGCCGAACGAACTTTATCAAGATGCAACAAATTTTTTTCAAGTGATAACGATTTTTTTCCAGTAAGTCCTCGTTCTCTCGTATTCCGTAATTATATGCCATTGTAAAGGAACAGCGATACTTGTACCGTCTTCCATGATTTATCTTTGCATTTATTTCAGGCGGGGCAATAAAAAACTGAACAGATCCTCTTCAATTGACCGTTTAGACACGAAAATGGTTTTTTGACGCAATGGTTGCTAATTCAGGTTTTCACACCTCAAACTTCTGCTTTTGTGTTATCAGTTATTCCATATACATTCGGTTCGAAATCTTACTGAATGAAGTTCAAGCACATGTAAGGGCATGAGAAAGTTGATGAAAAATTTTACAGTTAATGTATGCAAATATGCGAAACGCAGTTTTTCGAAAACTTCTTTCATATTTGCTTCTCGACGTAGGACACAATATGACTGATTGAATATAAATCGATAGATATTTTCAGGGCTTTCCTTCCCATTTGAATAACGAATCCCAAAGAATCATGTCTCAGCCAGTTGATGATCAATATTCACTGTTGAAACGTCAAAATGCATCGCTGTCGGACGTAAGTTAATATGTCGATAGAATCTCGCCTTGTCGACCAACATATCGTCTTTTCAGGAAGTTGCAGACAAAACGCAACGAATAGCTGCTTTGGAGAAAGAAAGGGCACTGCTTGTAAAGCAACTGCATTTCAAAACTCATCTGAACGCCGGAATTGATCATGCAAACTACGTCAACTACAGCGGAGATTATAATCCAGTCAGCAATGCTAAAAACGGATATGAGAAAAGACGTGGCAAAGAAAACAACTTTCCCAAGCAAGAACAACCGGCTTTTGCGACGTTAATGTGACAAATTTGATTCAATATTGCTGAGATTCTAATATTAATTTGTATGTAGGTTCAATCATCGATCAAAATCGATTCTTTGTGACGACTCGGGTCGCACATTGTCTCAAATCGAACTCAAAAATTAAGTTTGAAAGCTTACATGTTTTGTATATCTATCATAGAAATTAACTGTATCTCTCCCTGAAATTTGTACTGTCGGCATAATATTTCGGAGTTGATTGATATATTTGATACAAGCGAGCAATGATGGAAGTTCAACAATTCACCATTATTCAGTATCCTGCAATTGTGGAAAATGTCGAAAAAGCTATAGTTACCCTTGGAGGTTTGTCAAAAATGTCTAGAGTAAGTTTTTTTAAACGGCAGTGGCTAAATAGCCGCGCGGCGCGGCTGTTTAGCCACTGCCTTTTTAAACTTCTCTTCTGCCCTCTAATTTTACGGTGGTACCCCCCACTATTTTTAGCCAAATTGGTGTTTTTGGCGGAAAAAATCTGTAAATGCGAACAAAATTTCGGGCACTTCCGTCAAATGACGAAAAACATTTTGAGGCTTTTCATGCAAGTCGGAAAGAAGATGCATTGGTGCTTTTTAGAAAAACAGAACCTCAAAATTTTCCGGCGCTTCGCTCCAATAATGATTATTTTTGATCATTGCTAGCTATAATCCAGCTCAGTTACAGCCGTTAGCATGTGTCTCTACTTTACTTACTAGTTAGCATTCAATAGTTACTTATTAGAGATGTATCGGGGACCCGGATCCGAAATGAGACCCGAAATTACCCGACTATTTTGTTGGACTCAGACCCGGATCCGATATTCTCAAAATTTTAAACCCGGCACCCGACCCGATATCCTTAAAATTTTGGGCCCGGACTCAGACCCAAAGAAATTGTCACAATTCTGATTCGTGTCCTGATGTATAACATAGTCATTTAGCTGAAAACAAATGCCCCTCTTTTAACCAATGAAATATTAAAAGTAACAAATCAACACTTTATTGCTTAGATCATCTTGAGACTGGCTTGGATTTAAAATCTATAGCACCCAAGGTACATTTCACAAATAGTTTTTCGGCCATTTCCCTCGTAATCGTCGTTTTTTGAATCTAAATTTTTATTTATATTATTAATCTAAGGATCAAAAATTAAATTGTAGAGATGCTTAGTCACTAATATTTTGCGAGAGATTAGTGACTCGAATCGGTTTATTGTGTCTCAACCAAACCATACGATTTCAATGTGATGTTCTTTCTCTCACAGCCATTTTAAGATGCAGTTGTTGAGAAGTTCGATGTTGAATATGATAAGTTGAAAATAAATCATACCAAAATAGTGTTGTGTGGTTTTGCATACTGCATTTAAAAAAATTTTCTAATGTTGTACTTTTCACGTTTTACACTTTTCAAAGTGTCCAAAAGTAGGCGGAAAAAACCGAAAAAATCATTTAGACCTCTTTCCGGACACCTTCCCATAGGATGTCGCAGAATGTTTTCATCATTTTTGTAGGGATTAATGTCCAACATATGTTAAAATCTCAATACGATTTATGTGCCGTTTTTTGGTTTGGCACACACTGCACTGCCATTCAAATATATTTTTGAATCCGAAAGAATCCCCAACCAATAAAGTTCTAAGAAAATAGGATTCGGCATCACCTATATAGTAAATATAAGAAGAAAACCGTGGCTTCAAAGCTAGATAAATTTTGATTTATCTAGCTTTGATATTTGCTGAAAGACATGCTTCAAATGACAGGTCAAAAATTTTTTAATTTTTTATTAAATTTGAGAGATCGAGTCATTGTGATGTTTTTTTACAGTAAAACGCAAGAGTTATTCCAATGAACGTTTTTAATATTTCCCGCATCCCGTTGATGTATATTTTGTGGCATCACACAGCATTTTTATATAAATTTTCATGATGTACAGACATCTACAGCTCCCAAAACGGTACGCAAACCTAATTTAAATTTTAATACAATATCTTGGACATTAGTGGCTACAGAAATAGATGAAGAATTCCGTGGCATCTTATAAGAGAATGCCCAAAAAGGGCTTTAAATGATTCTTGTAGGTTATTTCGGCCTCATTTTTGACACTCAGGAGAGTAAAATGTCAGAAAATTTCTTTCATGCCTTCTGCACATGTAATGAGCCTTTGAAGATTTATATTTCGAAATACGCATAGAGACTGAAAAATGACAGAAAATTAAAACTTCCAACCTTTGGAGTGCTATAGGTATGCGAATTTTGACTTTTGCGCCGAATATATAAGCTGTCACAATACTCAGCATATAAAACCACTCAAAATATCTCATTTTCAGATATTATCAATTTCCAACTCATCATAAGGTCAATGGAGCAGTAAGTCAAATCTCTCCGAAGTCGTGTCTGAATGATGTTACAAAGAATAGCTTGTGAAAAAATATAACGGACCCGGATTCGAAATGAGACCTGAAATTACCCTACTATTTTGCTGGACCCGGATCCGATATTCTTAAATTTTTGCACTCAGACTCAGACCTGATATTTTTAAAATTTTGCACCCAGACCCGATATTCCTAAAATTTTGGACCCGATACTAGTTGTTACCACCTCATTTCGTGGTTTAGTCAGTTTATCTTTGATATTGCGTCTTGGTATTTGGCTAAAATGGAGATTTTTTGAATTTTTTTCCTAAAATTTTTTGGCAGTCTTTACAAATTTTCGAACTTTGTGAACATAATTTTTTCACACTAGGGAAATAATTGAAACACCATCTTGGGACAGTGACAGATGTTGCTGGTTGAAAAATCCAAATTTTCGGTTGCTTGTCTGATTTTTCAGATTAAATCGCATGCTTTCAATATGATTTTTTTGCATTCTATTCGACTATGAAAAATGAAATTAGACCACTTATCCAGAAAATAAGCGAAAAGATTAATTTTCTAGCCATCTAGTATCAAGAATCCAAAAAAATTTCGGCGCTTCGTCTGTGAATTTTGTTGTTTCGCCCAAATTTATGAAACTCCATTGACTTCAGGGCCTGAAAAAAATCAGCCTGAAGTTCAGGCTGATTTTTTTGCCGGTTAGCAGGTTAAAAACATCCACACATTGTTCGAGCATGAATATCAATAAGCGGGAAATCAAATTTTAAATCATGAAATAAGTCTTGGAAAGATTTATCTTCCAACGTTTTAGTGTATCAGGATCAAAAAATTTTCTCGGCGCCTCGCGCCGGAAGTGAGAATGATTCAAATGCAGTCTACCATTCTTCATTTTGGTTAGCATTTCGTCATTTCGGCTTTTTATTACTATTAATTCTGATAAATTCTTATAATGTGACCCAAAAGTGACAAATTTTTGTGTTTTCTTTATTTTTGATAAATTCCAAATTACTGACTGCAAAAGCATGAATGTTTGGAAGAGCTCAAAAATGCGTAAATAAAAAATATGATAGCATTTTCAAGCGGAAAAACGATATGACAAAAATTGCGAAAATTTTTTTACCTCTTTCGCCTAATGGCAAGCGGGTCTCCTCGGAAAAAAACAGTGGCGACCCCTGAACTTTTTTCAGATTTTTTTAACTTGTAAGGTATAGCGTATATGTATCGACAATGTACGTTAGCTAGCTTTTAAACGTGCAAGGAATACGTGTAAGTTCCTCACACGTCGAAATCGTTCCGCTCCGCCCTAAGCCTAAGCCCAATAAAGTAGATAAATGACAGGCAATACACTGTAGTTCACTTTACTTTGGGGCAGATGTCTTTACACCAACATCAGTTTACACTATCTTATACTTCGATTCGCGTATACATGCACGTTGCGTATACCTTACACCAAGCTTTTTTAGTCCTTTTGTAAATGGCTCCTATAGTTTTGGGCCCAGGAGCCATTTTAGCTCCTAAAGTTTTGACTTATATTTACTTACATTTTAGTGAATTATAGTTATTTTCATTCAATTTTAGATTTAAAGTCAAAGTGTTTTACAGGCACTAAAATCACAGAGCATCGAAAATTTTCCGGCTCTTCGCGCCGAATTTCATTTTATCATTTTTTGGATTCGACAATTCACTGTTTTTCTGAAAATCAAACTTTATGGGGAAAAAAATTTTCGCCCGCTTAAAAAATTTTTTTGTGAAAGATGTTGAAAAATCTCAATTTTCGAAAAATATTGAGTGTTAATGATTAAAAAAAAGATGAGCTAATTCAATTGATTGAAACTATTGAAAGTTAACTAGTAAATGGCAGTAGATATGCTATCAGCGAGCCTGATAGAAAACAATGACTATTATACTCGTGAGTGGCGCAGAGCCCCGAAAAGTTATAATATTTTGACCTAAAGTTCACTAAAATTAATCTGTTCAGTCTTGAACTCGCAAGAATTTTTTTACATTGTGAACTGTGCCCAAAATTTTTGTTCTCCAGAATAGCCCGTTTGAGGGAAAAGACAAAAACATCATTGTATACTGAAAGTTTGAAGCTTCTACTTGAGGATATTTGTTGAGAAGATTCATTTTCGAGCATTTCAGAATACAAAAGTCCGAAAATCATTTCGGCGCTAGCACCGGAATGAAAAATAAATTGAAATTCGTAACTGTAATCAAAAGAATGTCAGTAACAGCTGAGTTTCTTGAAAATCTATCGTTATTGCGCTTTCGAATGTGGCATGACTAAATTTTTTTTATTTTCCGTAATTTTGGTTAATTACTGACTTCATAAACGATGTAAGATACGGGTGTTCTAAAAACTAGTATAAATTTTGACTCATTCGACGCATCTTCATGCAGGCAGCCGTAGCACCGTTTTACCACATGATTTCCATACCAAAATTAGAAAAAAAAATTTGCATCAGCAACGAAGTAAAAAATTTCCGAAAGTTAACACAATGCGAATATTAATTTAAAAAAAAATTGAGAAAGTCAACGTTCAATTCAGTTTTTCACCAATTGCATATGTTGTATATGCAACGACAGCGTTTTAGTTGACCTAAGTGCGTTTATTAGGACGAACCGAGTTGTGCTCCGTCGCTAACTCAATGAGCCAATGATTGGCATCTTTTCCAAGCTTAAGCCTACTTAATAGAACAAAGACACTCGAGTGACTCGACACCCTAGCTTTCCATCTAACTGTTTCTCGTGCATGTTTACTGTGTTCTAATAGTCTGCTTCAGGTCGAACCAAATGACACTTTTCGCTTCTACCTGTCATCTCAAACTTAGCCGAAAGTGATATAGCATAAAACTTAATGTCAAAAATTACGGTCAGAGATAGAGTTGTAGACCATAAATTGTTTAATAGGATTATTTTCGAGGCGCTAGTCTATCGCTCGATTATCATCCAGAAAACTTCTATAGCAAACCAACAATTGCGCGTAAACGTCAGTCGACTTTCATTATCATTCGTGCTCGTCGCAAAAAATTCTCTACAAATACACTTACAATTGAAAATCAACCATCAACTTCGACATCGAAAAACGGTGGAAAATTAGAAATACAAATTTTAGGAGTTGCAAACGCCGTACACCATTTTAACGTCATCTTCGATTTTCAATATTTACCTATTAGAAGATTAATTAACGACGATTCAAATTCTTCGGATACAAGAGGCGAAGAAACATCTAAATTTGAGAGTATTGTTTCGAAATTATTCCCGCAAACTTTAGAAGAAAGTATAAACTGGTTTGAAGAAGATAATTTACATAGAGTTGAAGACGTGGGCTTAATTCTTCCGCCATTCGTATACTCAAAATTTTTTGCGTCGACGCCATATATTTTATGCAGAGAAACTGAGAGAAGAGTTCCCGTGCCCGAAAATATGCCGATGGGATCAAGTGAGAGTTTGTTTGGGAAGTTGTGATGATATACTTTGCACTCATACATACACATACGTGGGGTTGGGGACGGGGGGGGGGGGGGTAAACTCCCTTACCTCAGACCTTGGCCACCCCCCCGGCCCAAAAAAATCGTCTAACACCCCTCTAAACTTTTTTCAAGACAGCTTTTTTGATGATTTTTGTGCATATTTTGTATGAAAAACAAGCTTGCAGAACTTTTTTTTTGTTTTTTTGCTCGCCCAGCCCCATACCCTCCTAGATGGAAAGTCCAAGGACCCCCCTGGAAAATTCTTGCCGTGTATGTCTGCTTGCACTTATCTAAAATCCTGATTGAGTGTAAATATTCCGGCAATGAGCATTTTAAGGCAGGAGAATGAACCTAACTAGATGCTTAGATAGAACTTCATTAAATTTTAAATTTAGTATTAAAAAGATTATTTTCAATAAACTACGTTTTGATTTTTATATGAAATTATATTTTTATGTGACTCTGAATTTTGGTGGAGTTATTTCACGTTACCTACAGTGTTATCGCGTTTTTAGGAACTCGCCCACAAAGAGTTTCTCACGCCTCGTTGGTGCACTTTACGGACTCGGTTTACCCTACCATTCCTTCGCAAGAAGCATCGAAAAGAGTTAATTTGATAATCAAAAGTTCTATATCCCCTTGTTTAGGGCAGGCGTTTGAACAAGTGATGCAATATGACTTGCGCACATATACACATTTCCAGAAATTTTTCGATTTGAAGGCTTTCCAAGAAAGACCTATGTGGACGAGAAGTGGACTTTTATATCGAACTAGCGCCGGTCATAGTTGTTTGAAGTGCGTTTCTTTACGCATCTTTACTATTAATTTGATCTACTTGAAGGAAAAAGTTCTAAATTTATTGCTTCGAATACGCCAAAAAATCTACGTTTTTAATCATTTTTGTTCGAAATTGGGGGCTGTCACTAGCCATAGTCTACTATTTCTGAGAGTGAATTCCTATGACGATTCCCCATTTGAATGTGCGTATAAATTTAATTTAGTCAAGCTTTTTATGACGATATAAAATTTTGAGGCATGGAGAAGATATTTCCTGACCAAACAAATCCTCCCAGTAAACTCGCGTAATCGACAGAATAGATATTGAGCAGAAATCCTCTACCTCGTTCCACTTAGTATTAGCTCATCTAGTATCTGGATGAGGTTTTTTATTTCCCAGGGACATAGTTCAAGGCTACGGATATTATTTCCTAAACGGTCCATGGGCTCGAACATGGTGCCGTTTCGGCTACGATCCTCGCAAAGATCCTGAATCGAGGCAATTTCAAACGATAACCTACGTAACGAGTATACGAGTTTTTCTAAGTTTTTTTAAGTCCACCGGCTTTCGACCTCTATAACATATTTCTCCAGGGCACGCTAAATTTGGTATAGATGCAGGAGAAACGGTTACAATTAGAAATCGAAAAATTGCTGAAGAATCGGCAAAAAATAGCGCATATTCGGTAAGCAGTTCACTTCAATGATCGGTTGTGATGCGTAGTGAGGAATAGTGCTTTGAGCATTTTTCATTCATGAAATTTTCATTTCTTCTAATTCTAGAGTGTTTCTAGCACTTAATCCTAATCTCCAAAAAATCGAAAAATATGTTCCGTGTGGAAAACATCGTCCCGCCTTTTTGAACTTTGTAATTTTTTAGAGAAATGAACGTTTTCCAAAGCAGCTGATGTGGAATATTTCGTACTATCTTCCACGTTAAAATAAGCAGCACGATATGTACATAGGTTATTAACTATTTTTCTTGAAACGCTTCTAAATCTTTAAACTGGAAAGCAAATACATTTTTTGCGATTTTCTGCAAACCGTATGTCAAACCACATAGGATTGAAAATGTCTAAGCTTGCTCAATTTAACCTTTCACAACTGTTAAGTAAAAAAGTTTGCAGTAAACGCTTTGTGTAAGCGACTTCGACGATAGTACTAACTTTTGGCATTTTTTAATTCAAGAGCATTTGATAAAAACCAGACTATAATATCAGTAATAGCAGTTAGGAAGAGTAAATATTGCCGTATTCTAACTAATATATATCCGGATATGAAAAAATATCCGGATATTTGGACATCCGAATATTTTATGGAAAAGTTTCAACACAAGTGATGAATAAAAACAGGAAAGTGAGGCACAAAGTATATTTGTTGAACAGATGATAGTAAAATTAAATCAAATTAATTTTACATGACATAAATGCGAGGTGATTAACTAAAAAAGTCGAAAGCTAATGGTAAACATGTTATGCTTTTATCGACAAACTTGCCGTTTTTCTGTATTTGTTAATCCTCTCTTGTCTGTGGTTGACATTTCCTGTTTGTTTTTTAGGTTTTTAATTCAGATTTCTTTCATCTGACTGCATTAAACTTAAGAGTACCATTTCGTGGGTGAAATAGTACTGTTCTTAATGGTAACTCAAAGAATTTATACTAGTAAATTTTGTTAAATGTCTGTGCTTGCGGACTCCTCGGAATTTATCCGATCCCACTCGAAAAACAGTGCTATGTAGGTGATTAATTTTCAGCACATTCGGTTCAAAACGTAAATGTTGTCTCATAAATTCCTGGTTGTTACTTGAAATTTGTCAATAAGAAACTGAGATGAACAGAAGTATCAGTGATTTCAAATTTACCTATCGCATTATACAAATTTTATCTATAATCTACTCTGTTTCACTCAGCAGATTCTTGTAAACATTGTGTAACTATATATTTTTTTAATTAATTTTTTTCATTGATCTAACCACGGAATGTACTTTGAAATTTATTAATTAATTTTTCTACCATCGCATAAGCGCCAAAGTAAAATAAAAGGCGCTGAGTTATGACGGACGCCAAGTTGTGATATAATGGTCGTACTAAACACAGACACATTTTTTTCTTATTTACACTTTTAGCTTTTTTTATCTTTGAGCTTTTCCCACAATTGTGGAAGAAAAAGTCGGCGTCAAGGATAAAAAGGTCTTTTGGTGCGTTCTCGAAAGTCAAAATCTTTAAATTTTACAGCGCTGCGCGCTGGTTTTAGACATAGTTATCATTATTAACATGAAATTGGCTCGAGCGCGGGTCTCAGGAAGTCAAATACAGTTTCTCAATCATTAACACAATTACAATCAATATTGTCCGTTAACCATTGACACGTTCAGTTTTGTCTAACTTTTCCGATGATTTTATTCTTATTCTTCCTCACTTGATGATTGTTAAAGTAAGGCAATTTGAAATAACAAACTTTTTAATATGTATCATCATAAGTGGTTGTATCAAAAATATTTAGAAGCTTGGTTTTCATATAATTTAAAAACGGTGAACACAATTCGATGTCACGTATATATGACCAGATAACAGTTTATCCGGTCCGGATATCCGATCTCCCAGGAAATCGGGATATCCGGATGTCAAAAAATATCAAAAAATTAAGTTAACGTTGAAAAACTAGCACGATAAATAGTTGATCCGTCTTTTATGAACATCATGTGCTCTATACATAGTCCATTCATTTCAACATAAGACCCTGAATGCAGAGGCAGATAAAAAACATACAGTGCACGCGGACTTACTTTTTCCTCAAATTGTAGACATATCTGCTAATTTGCGAAAAAGTATCCGTTAATCATATATGCACATTGGGGGATCAGGGAGAAGTAAATCGTCCCATGTGAGACTCTGAACACCTCTCCCTGGCCCGAAAAATCGTCAAACATCCAGCCTGAATTGTTTCGAAGACAGTTTTTTGATGATTTTCATGCATATTTTGTATGAAAAACGTGCTTGCGGAGCTTTTTTGTTGTTTTTTGCTCACCCACTCCCACCCCCATGGATGAAAAGTCCATGGACCCTCCCCCTGGAAAATTATTGCCGTGCATGTCTGCCTTTAACGAAGACTGTTTTTCTTCGCTGAAGCTTCTTTTTGCTTTCAAAGTCTCGTTTAGGAAAAATGAAACGAAATCCATCGAAACTACATTGTCTCTGTTGCATTTCAGTTCGTTGAGGTTCGTTACAAGGTTTAGGTTTCGAAAATTAAATTTTTCTAATATAAGTTTCTTCTAAAATTTTTTTCTAAATGATTCTGTGTTTCTTGCGAAATTCATCATTAGTTTCGTCGAAACCTTATCCACTCCAATTTGTAGTGACTATATCTCCTACGTGTGTCTGAGTTTTCATAACGTAAAATGATCATTTCGGGTCGCTTGCTAACTGATTTTGCATGATATGGAAAGTATTGTTACGTTTCTCTGGTTTAAGGAGTTGATTTTCACTTATAAACCGGGATGTTTGCCGGTTTATCGGCAAATGTTCTACCAGCTTTGTGACATACGTTTGCCGATAGTCGAACAAATTTTGGTCCAACCAACACCCGGCAACTCCGAATGTCACCCCGTCTATGGTTGGTTCACCGGTGATCAAATTGAAACTATTCGGGCAGCCATAAAAGCGGATGTGGAAAAAACAGTGGGTGAAGTTGATCAAATGTCCGATTCGGTGGAAGAAGGAGAGTCTGATTGAAATGAAAAGTCACCTTTGGTTTGTGTTTCATCAAATGCGAATTTGTCTTACGATAGAGTATCCTCATAAACACACGCTATGCCATGAAAATCTTCCTAATCATGTTCTTCGAAAACATTCCTCGGGAAGACGGCCGATTTCACCCCTATTCAGCGAAACACAACAGCGATTCTCATAACAGCGAAGCCCCAAAATAGCGATTCTCAATTCAGCGAATTCTCAATACTGCCATTCTCAAAACAGCGAAATATCAGAACAGATTCTCAAAATGAAGAATTTTCAAAACGGTTATCTTCAGAATGGAAAAATTGAAATTGGGCGGCGTAGACGTTTTGGCACATGGCCCATTTGGTCCTCCTTTTCGATCTGGTTGATGCCGGTTGTCACTCATTTTGGCACCAATCGCCAGATTTCTGACATGGCTTTATAGCATGTGTTTTCACGACATTATAGCGTTTTATTCGAATTTGTTTATCATTAACGTTTTCATGTTTTTTGTTTCTTTTTTCCTTTATCGATTTATTTCTTTGAATATTCTTATTTTGTGCTCCTTTTTGTATAATTTTTTCAGGTTGTGTACTTTTGTTCTATTTTCTTACTTTTTACTACATTATTTTACTTTTCATGTCTTTATCATTCGTTTTTTGTTCTGCCTTTACTGCTTAATTATTTTATTCATTTCATTTTGCATGTTTATGTTATTTTATTTTATTTATTTCATCAATTAATTTTTTTGCAATCCAGTTAATCTGCATACAAAACAACTTTAATGGAGAATCCTTTTGGAGTGGTCCATTCGTGCATACCTACCGCATTGTTGTGCAGGTCTCTCCTTAGGGTTAAGAAAAGCTGGTCTGAACTGAACTAGTTAGATCTATTCCTCGGACAAGCCTTGAAGATGGTGCAACAGTTCGGTCCCCCAGACCGTCCAACAACAACAACAACTACCTTACCTTTAACAAGGGGCCTCACAACGGCTCCTCGCAGTCTCCCAGAAGGAAAAGACTTCCCCTCAGGAGATAACTTACTTGCAGAATCCCTTTAAAGGTCTTCCTTTCGCTTGACGTCTGCAAGCGTTGGCGTCTGGGTCTTTGGCCCTTCGCTCTCACTGTAGTTGGTGCTGGAAATATATAAGAATAATATAATACCCAATAGTAAAAATAAAGTGGATGCACCAGTAAGAAATATATGCAAATTAAAACGTAGTTGCTGGTGAAAGGTTTTTTGGTGGACGCCAGCATAAATTTACCAAAAATATAATAAAAGACAAGAATGATTTTTTACTATCATTTTCGTCTTTCTGTGGCGCTTTGTTGCTATGCAAATGTCTGGGCCGCTGGTCGTCCACTTTTTGATTTGCATGTCCACTTCACAATCGTGACTTTGCCAGCAACAGGGTGCCCAACAACTACAGCTCAAAAGCGTGAAATTTAGATGGCCAAATGCAACTAAAAATAGACTATCCCAACCATCAAAAACGATTTTAATTTACCTAATTTGCATATTGTGCGCATTTACTCTAATGCATAGAAATTTTTAGTATTCGCTGTATTGAGATTCCCTCTTTTGAGAATTGCTGTATTGAGATTTCGCTGTATTGAGACTTCGCTGTATCGAGACTGCTGTAATGAGAATCGCTGTATTCAGACTTCGCTGTAATGAGAGTCACTGTATTGAGACTTCGCTGTAATGAGAATCACTGTTTTGAGACTTTGCTGTTTTGAGAAACGCAGTTTCGAGTCTCACTATTTTTAGTTTTGCTGTTGTGGGTTTCGCTGTTTTGGGGACACACCAGACGGCCAAGCAATTCTGAAAAGAAAGACTTCCAAATTTGTAAGATAGGTGATAACATATTAGAGTAAATCGGATTACTGTATATAATTTTATTCGTGATATATTTTCTGGAGTATGTCTGGTTTTTCGTCTCGTTGATGGCCTGTACATTTTTTAGCAAGTACTTTGTTTTGAACATTCTTGTACCCAAAATCCATTAGTAACCCAATTAAGCATCAATGCATAATAATTCCACACATCTGCACCTGGTCATATAACCCACTCGAGTCACATGAAGATACACATTCCCAAGAAATACAGTATCCCCCCAGAGGCGTAAAAACACCTGCCCGTGTAGAAAATGCAAAAACCCAGACGCAAGACTCAGGTAGAACACATGGAAAACAGCAGGGCCGTGCCAAGGATTTTTGCGGCCCGGTGCGAAGTAGATTTTTGCGGCCCTATTTTTTAAAATTAGTAGGTATATACATCTATACAGTCCTAAACGTCTATGCAGTCATTTTCACGTGAAATAAGTCTTAAATGGGAAATTCTATTGGTGTTGCACATCTCATATTGCAGAAAAAAGTTTTTTTCTTGCATCACGAATCAGGATACATAAAGAATAGCATAGGCGAGGCAACGAAATTTTCTATGTGTATTACGTCCAACTGAATTCACACATTACTGAACGATACTGTGCTTTAGATTTTGAGAAGTTGAAAAAGTTTTAGAAGGTAGAATAGGAAATAGAAGCAACATAATTTTAAAACTTGAAATAGTCAAAATACTGCCATGATAACTGCGTTTATGTAATGAAAAATGAACAACGATTAGCAATCATTCAACTCGTTAAGAATTTACCATGTTTCAGAATTCAGATGCCAAAATTGTTTGATTTTAAAAGCAAAAGAATAAGACTGTGTATGTTGCGAAGAACCAATATGTATGTTATTCAAAAGATCATAACATGAACTTTCATAAGCTGGAGCTCGATTTGATATCGCTTAAGGGGACAAAAGTAACAAGCGTTTGTACATTAGCAAAAAAGTTATGCGTGAAAAACTTTTAAAAATCACAAGTAAGGCAAAATGGAAGGCCGCAAAGATTAGTAAAAAACAGCAGTAATCTACATACAATACAACGTGAAGCTGGTGAGTATGATAACATTATAGGAAACAGTTAAATACGTGCTGAGATACATACAGACAAATGTGTAAAACTATCGATACAGACTTTACACAGTGAAACACAAAGGCGTGCTCCTGCCTTGTCGAGCATACACGTACAGTACAGTATGACACGTATGTAAGCTAGTTCAGCTCAAGTTCTTGCGGCCCCTAGTGAATGATGAAACATCAAATTTTCTGTTACACAGAAGTGCACATTATTATTTTTATTCGTGTTCGCATTGTCTAGCATACATATAGTGTACAATATATGTATACAAAGTACAAACTTAGGTCAGTTAAGTTTTTGCGGCCCGGTGCGGCTGTACCCTTCGCACCCCCCAAGGCACGGCTCTGGAAAACAGTAAAACACACAAAAAACTAAAAACATGTAGGCGTGGCTAAGCATACGGTAAACTAAAGCATGTAGGCGTGGAAGTTAAGCATGAATTAAAGCATAAAGTTAAGCATGAAAGTGTGGCGATAGAAGCATACAGTAAACGGAAGCAGGTAAAGCGAAGCAACAATTGGTTAGGAAAGCAAGACGGAAGCGGACCTCCCATGGTGTAAAGGCGTGGTCTAAAGAAGCAGTATAAAAGACAGAAGCATAGTGAAATTGTTGGGTTTTTGTGTGTGTTCTTTTGGAATCCCTGTGTAAAGCTTTATTTCATCTAAAATCTGGACGTGTTATCGTCAACGCCCAATTATAAGCAGTTGGTGACATTGTATTTTCGTTGAGTTATCATATTATCGTACTGTAACCCCCATATTGTTTATTGTGTATCGCCTCCAGGACATCTGGAATCAGGTAATTTGTGTAATGTAGATGCTAGCCCATCGTTGTAAATTCATAATGTACACTATGTGTTATTTTTTATTGCATATAAATTTAATCTTTAATTCATCATCTCAAGGATGTCTGGGTTTCACATCTTGACATTCCTATAAATTTATTTGAAGTGTTCTGTTTTGATTGTCTCACACAGTAGCCGTTATTGACCCAATTAAAGATGTTCTAATTAATTTGCACATCAACACCTGGCCCCAAAATCCACACGAAAATACACATTCCGTAGCTGTACTAATTCTCCCAGAAATCATAAATACACCTGCCCTGTAATAGAAAGTAGAAGCCCCAACTCATACACTGGTCTCAAGTGGAACAGCAGTCCCGGTTCATACAGAAGCATATATATATACACGAGTAATAAATACGTAAGCACATAGGCGTGGTTAAGTCCATCGTAAGCAAGGAAGCAAGTGTAACATAAAAAGTGTAGGAAGCATGCGATATGTAAAAAGCATGGTAGGTGTGATTAAGTAAGCGTACAGTATAGGAAAGCAGAAGAAGGAGGAAGGGAGGATTGGTGGAAAGCAAATTTGTAAGCGGACCCCCCGCCTATCAAGGGAGTGGCCAAAGCCGAAGCGGTATAAAAAGCAGAGAGAAGCGTGAAATCGTCAGATTTGAATCCGTGTTGTGTTTTTATGCAAAGCATTTTGTGAAGCTGAAATTGTTCTTGTTATTCTTGTGTGTCGATGCGAAAGAAGCCGTCGGCAAGTCGTTTATATTTTTGTAACATTACCGTTTATCATTCGTTTTATCCTTGCATCCCCGTGGACTGTAGGAAGCACAGTCGTTTTTGGTAAAAGTAAGTAAGAGTATAGATAAATCTGGGCGTTCGTTTCAACTGTAATGAAAAAAGTGTATAGAAATAATAGCATCCAAAATATTTGAAGAGTAAAAATTGCCGTCTGTTGATCATAAAAAGTCGTGATTAATAAAACAGGGTTTGTTGACCTGGTAGGATTCAAGTTAGTTGTCATAAGTAAAAATTTACCCCTCCTGAAAATCACACATTGCGTTATGAATGAAAATGATATATTCATTTCATGAACGTCAAAATTCGTATATAGTTGCAATAAGATAAAATTTGAAAATTTCCTACTTTTTTGATTTTTGTTAAACCCTCTTTCAACTTGTACATCAAACGTTATGTTCTGTAATTCACTAAATGTTAGACGATGTGCTCTAGAAGCAATGAGTGTAGGGTGTGTATTGAGAATACAGCATTACTTGAAACACAAAGTGAAAAATTAGCAGATTCATCCCCAAAAGTAGCAGTATCCAAAATACAGTGATGTAGAAGTCTTCGTCTGTCAATACAGTAACACCTGCCAAAAATTTTGTTCATTTACGTTTTTCGCTGGGTTTCATCTAATTTTTCAAACAACAAAGACTTAACCACGGCAGGATGTTTATCCTGGCTAGCTCATGGATAGTATGAGCAACTTGGCCCTGTGTTCTGATGTTTTCAATTAGCTAGAAGACCTAAAAAATTACCTATGCTCCATTGTTTTTGGAATGACTGATGCAGCGATCCCACCAAAGTAAGTTCAATTCGGAAAAATCTGGCAAGCTCATTACAGTAATCAATGGAAGAACTTTAACAGAACAGCTGAATGTTTTTTTCTTTTCTCGAGCAGCACTCAGATATCGACACATTTTTGTTATCGACAGTAAGAACGATGTTTTTCAATGATTTTGATCATTGAAAAACATCATACTTACTTCTCACAACTGCAAAAATCAGATCAATTTCGAACTGAAAACAGAAAAAATGACTTTTTCGTTTTTCGACAGACGTTTTACCAAAATCATTTTGATTTTTTCGTTATTGCTGGAGTCGGTGTTCTAAAAACACATATCTGGTTCTCATTTATTTACTAATCGGTAATAGGAGTATAATAAATGCTTTACTGGAGCTACAGCCGAAAATATGGGGGATTTCTGGCAAAAAAGCAAGCTTCTCATTTGACGAATCGACGAAAAAATATGCGACAGACAACAAAAATTTGAAAATTATCGAAAAACTTCGAATATTCACAGAACTATAGTCTATTCATTTTCAAATGAGCCTCGAAAAGCAAAATAATCTGTAGAAATCGGTGAACAGACAATAAAACTGCATCGTAGGTTGAAATTTCAGAACATACTCCGGAAATTTTGACCATTTAGATTAATTTTATTAATTCAAATTTATTTATTTATTAGATTAATTTAGAAGTAAATCTTTGTTTTTTTCTGTTTGTTGCTCATATAGACAAGAGTAAGGCCGGCCCGTATAGGTCGTATGGTTAAGGATACTCATATCTTTTGTGTACGACCTATAAGTTGTCATTTTTGGCCAATTTATAGGTCGTACAGTAAACATATTTGGTCGATTTTTTGTCGATTTATAGGTCGTACGGTAAAGGATACAGGTTCAGGAGTTACCATAATAGTGGAATTACGGTAATTTTTGATTATGGTAATTGTGGAATTAGGGTAATAGGTGTGTTACTGTAGGTGGAAAAGGAAAATCAATGATGAACGAAAAATGGAAAAGGAAAAACTAAAATGAACAAAAAAATGGAAAAGAAATAAAAAGAGATCATGTGTAAAAACGGCTTCCCCCGTGGGCAGAGGAAGCCTTTCAAAAATTTGCACCTTGGACACCCTTTGACAGAAAGGCGCCACCTGCAGGCGTAAATATGTTCGGAGGTCCCATTCCTGAATGATCGTTCAAGTCAATAAATCTCAAACGGTCAAATTGGTCAGTAATGGTCTGTTTAATGAGTAAAATCTTGAGAGTCAATACGCGATGAAACATTATCCTTACCGGTGCATGCGTATAAAGTTTGACTGTCTGCCGAAAATGACCAAGAAGGTCTTTTATAAAAAAATGACCAGAACGAGTTGGTTGTAAAAAGCGTGTAGAAAATTTGGAGAGTTGAAAAATCTTTACATATCAAAAAGAAAAAAATTTTTAATTCGATGCAACATTCTACCTTATTGTAAAAATCATTTAGTCCAACCATAAGGAAATGTACAAAAATTACGTTTCAAAATACGTTTATCATATACTACACGAAATTCCTTCAAAGTTTTACGAGTAACAACTTTACGATCTTGCTGACGCTCTATACGGAGACTATGTACATTTACTTCTTCTTTTCCATTGTTTTTTACAAAAGCAAAAACCATTCGACGAAGCGAATAAAAATTAACTTTTTTCATAGTATCTGATGACAAAGTGATACCGCGGACTTTGATTACGTGACGGTATTTGTCTGTAGAGGGACTGTACAACCTCTAAGCATAATTTTTAGGACCTCTACTGACCAATTCGGTAATATAAGATCCAGAACCATATTCACGTAACTCGTCAGTCATTTCACCAAGGCACCAACCAGTGGGTACCTGATATTGTTGTTTGTCAACTGTTGACAGGTAAATAATACTATCCATGTCAAAATACAATACTCAACTTTTTAATCACTCAATGTAAGAATATAACTTTAGTCGAGCTTGAGCCGTTGTATAAGCTGCAATAACAGCGTTAGTATTCCCCATGACTTCCGCAAAATCATCATGTTGACAATATGTTGTTGACACCAATTGTTCATTGATTAGTCTAACATTCTTAAAAATGTTGGCTGCATTCATCACAAGTTCAAAATATTCTTTGGGTGCATTGTGGATAACAGTCTTATCCATATTGTTTCGTTGACCAAACTAAAAAACATAAAAATAATTAAATAAAATACAAAAACTATGCAAAGTTACCTTTCCCCAGAAAGAATTCAGCATTAATTTCACCAAAGCCCTCTTTCCGGGATTTTTTAAAATTTTCGAAGGATCCAATGAAATATTCTCACGATTGTAGACCTCCATCTCGTATTCACATTTTTGCTCAGCTGTCTGAGCTTTAGCAGTTTAGCCTTCACTCTCCTATAAAAATTACAGTCAAATTCTGTCACATTTACATAATATAAAATTTACTAGTTTCATTTTCATAAAGGTATTGACGTATTGAGTAAATAAACCACCAGTGGGATTTTTGGTTGGATGATATTGCTCAATATTATCATAATGCCAAACCTCAAAAATCTTGAGGATCTGAAACAAAAAAATATACATAGGAAAAAAGAACCATTACAGTAACAATATACCTTATATCCCTTCTCTAAGGCTTTGTATAATTCTATCGTAACCCATCAATCATCTAATGCTCTATCTTGGTTGTTATGCTCGCATGTGGTCTTTTGTGAATCATGCGTGCAAGTTTTGCATAAAGGAAACAATAATTTACCACCATGTCGATATGGTAGAACAGGATGTAAGAGTTTGTGAGGTGGTAAAACTGTACACTTGATTAACCCCTCATTAGGCTGGGAGGTTGAGCAGACCTCTTCAAAATCTTCAGTAAAGATTTTTGGATGGCCTGTAGGGTGTTTCCCATATTTGTTGACAAATGGGTATAAGCTGCACACATCTACATAATTGATCTTTTCTGCAGGTGTACTATCTTCATTGTACTCAATTTTGTGATACAGTTTTACAGCATTAGTGCGACCGCCGAAGAAAGCTAAAACAAGAAAACTTTTGACAAAATGAAAAAGAACAATTCAAGATTTTACCTTCTCGAGGATTTATAGGTTCAGGTATTTTGACTGTATCAAAAAATGTTTTCATTTCGTGATCTGCGTGAAGTTGTTGTAAGAGTTCGCATTCCCACATTTCAACTAGGCTATAACTGAGTAATTGAAGTTCCATAGCCCGATTAAAAGCGCATTCATATGCATGGACTGCTTTTGTATCATTATCAGCCATTAATTGATATCAATTTTTCATACATTTAGGGCAACCATGCCAATAACAACTGTAAAATTCATAAATTTTTGTGCCTTAATGAACAAACATATAGATATTAAAATTTCAAAAATTTGAACAAAATTACCTGATAAACCATCAACTTTGTATTTTCCAATTTGAACTTTGCCACCGTTAAGTTTATGTAGAATATACAGTTTTTCATTTTTATGGGGTAACCATTTCATTCATTTTAAGGCTATAACAGACTGTCTTTCTTCTTTACCGTAACCTTTGTACGGTATTACACCAATAGTATTTGGCTAAAAAATAAACGTTGGAAAACTAAAATGCAGGCACTAGCAATGGTTATTGAATTTTCAAAAGGTTGGTTTCTTCCATAAAAATATCGCCAAATTTCATGCAACATTGTTGTAAAACTTGCACATCACTGCAACAGTAGTCAAGTAACTCATTATCAAAATTAAAATGACACCCCTAAACAATGACACACTTAAATGCAAAACTTTATACTTTTGCAGACTTACTGCTTCAAGCTTTCCATTATACCACTCCAGAAATGTGGCACGAGCCACAAGTTTCATAGCATTGTAACCGTACATGTTGGGTGAGGGATATGGGCCAATATAGCTGTAATTTTCTTTTCTATTAAAAAAATGAGGGAAATATCCTTCACATATTTCACTTATTCCAAATGTTTTCGGTAAAGCCGCCAAAGGCATCGGAAGAAAGTTTAGAGAATCAATAATTTTTATTGACCCTACTTTGATACACATCAACTCTAAACCTAAAATAAATAAATAGATGAAAATGAAAAAACTATAAACAATTTACTAATTCACCCTTATTAATGATATGTTGTTTATGATGTCCATTATGATACAAAACCTGCATTATAAATTTTCCATCGAATCCTCGAGAATTATGTGCTATTGCTGTAATGTTTTTCATACCTTTTGCAAAAAGGTATTCACAGAAATCATTTAGACATGTAGAGCCTTTGAAAATATGCTGGCTTTGACCGCATGTATCCCAGCAAAAATTTCCCTCGCTTTGACGAAACTGATCGCATACAGTATGGACAATGCATAAATTTGGTTCATGTTCAAACACATCACCTAATTCAGTTTGTCGTAGAATTTTTTCGTGCATAGTCTCAAACTCATAAAAAACAAATTTTTGGTTAACAGGACACTTATCAGTAATTCCTGTTTCATTATCAACTAGACACTCATCCTCATCAATATTTGTTTCAAATATATCTTCTTCCTCTTCAATTGGTTCGCTACCAACAGGTTGCATAAAACATAAATGTCCTAAAATTAAAAATTTTCATATAAAATAAAATAAAATAATTATACCGTATCTAATACTTTTTTTAGGTATGCTTTTATTGCATGTCTTGCATTCAAAATAACCCAAATTATGAGGTTTAGAATGTGCTCGTCAAATCAGTGTATCACATTGTTTGCACACTTTGAAATGGTCGCAAATAGATACCCCAGTTTTTTGACCTTTGGATTGACCTCTTTGAGTAAAAACAAACTTGTGTCGAGCAAAACACTCATCATTTTTTTAAATATCGCAGACAATCTTTGCATTTTCGAGCATTAAATTGATTATATGGGGGTGTATCGTAACACAATGGACAAACGTTTCTGCATCTGTGTTCCATTTTGTTATTGTAGGCTAGATCGCAATGAGGACGAAAGTAGCTAAGGTCAAAAAAACCAGGCATCTTTGTAATGACGGAGTAATGGCTATCATGGTGGTAATTATTCAAAACATGCATTGCTTCAGGTCCTTGAAACTCTAAATACGTACACAACAACAGAAAAATAAAAAAACTCTAACCTCTAAATATTAAATCTTTAAATCATTCTTTGCTAAAAACTTTGATTTGATAATTGGGTAATAAAACAGCTTGCAGTTGTTCCCACTGATGAAAACCGCAAGCCCCTTGATGATTAGCTAATCCTGCCAAGGTCATCAGTTCTTTAGCAACCTTTGCTTGCAGCAGATGTGACTTGTCAGACTTTCGAATACTTTCCCATTTGTGCTCAGTGTTCCTATCTTTTTTATGAATGTAAGCTCTAGCAACAACTAGAGCTCTAGCGAAACATAAATCATCCGTGTTGTTGATTTGAATAATACAGCATTTATCTTTCAGAAAATCATTATGTTTTAAATATTGATGAGCATTAGGAATACCTTAAATTAAAATAAATAAATAAATAAAAATAAAATGTTACATAAGTAATTTTAATTAGCTTACCACTACCCTCAGGTGGTGTTACAACAATCGTACGAATTGTAGCTTGATGGCTATCAATTTGTATCTGCTCATTTGATTGAAGAACAGCATTAAGAGTGTTTACAATCAAATCTCCAGTTAAAGCATGTTTGGGTCTAAAAGGTATCAAAACACGACCTTTTGTCAAATCTGGATGGTCAAAGGAAAACCCTATAAACGCATTATCAGCGACATTCTCAGAAATTCGCTCTACTATACATTGAAACGTTGGGACTATTTGAGCATTTAAATCATCCATATGTTCAGTATTACGAAAGTTCACAGAGTACTCGCGACCTTGGGTATTAGAACGCCTAATATTTATGGTACTGGGTTGACCTAGTTCAAAAAAATCATCCGCAACAAAAGATGCGTTCCTTACACCTCTACTACTCCCAACACCACCACTACCAATTTGAGCTGCTTTGTAAATTTCTTCCTCATCAGAACTGTAAGGGGTATAACTTTTGTATTGATCATCTTCATCATCATCATCATAATCTAGAACAGTTCCTTCTTCTTCTTCTTCTTCCAAAATATTATTATCAAGTTTTTCTTCTTTTCGAAAATGGAACACCAGTTCACGTTAGACGAAAGCATGGCATTATTTGTAGTGGTTGAAGGTAGATACGTGTCAATTGATTCGACCCTAAAACAAAAGAGGCGTATGGTCGCGGATCCAAGCTCATTTTACCACAATACAGTATACTAGGCCGCAATGTCAATATTATTGAAAAGACATTTTCACATGGAGGTTAATGTGGCATCAACCTTGGTTATAAGATGCTGGTCGAGAGCGATGGGGTTACAGTATGATTTAATAATTTGTTCAATGGAACGACATGGTGCTTATCTAAAGAAGTGAGCTGATATATGAATTCTTTCTTTCTTCCTTTCTTTCTTTCTTTCTTTTTTAATAATTTGAAACTTGAATTATTTTCTTTCTTTCTTTCTTTTAAAATATATAATGTTTTATCCTTTAGCAATTTTGGGGTTGGACCAATAGGATACATGAGATAGCGCCAGCTATTTCAAACGAGTACAATGCTTTAGCAGTAAAACACCAATTAGCAATAAAACGCAAAACAAGCAAAAACGACGACACAGCTGGAAAAGATGATTCTACCACAAAAATTGTTATAGAAGAAGAAGTCACTGCAGCTAGGAAAATTATTAAAGAAGAAGAAGGGGTTCATGCTACAAAATTCGCCGGAGAACAACGCTGTGCTAGTGAAGATCAAAAGATAGCTAGCATTCAAACGACGTTTGTTAACGATCTCTTCATCAACTGTTTCAATGATCCTGACTAGGATTCAATGTTGGATACCAGTTCGTTGGATGCCGAAACCAAGCGTATTTGTGAGTTAGATGTTCCAGGTTTAGATATTCCATGGTTTTTTGATGAGCAAGTAGTAAAAGGTGAAAAATTATTTATAATTATATGTGCTGACAAGACATCTTTAATGGGTGTATTTTTGATTATTATTGCACGAAAGAGGTAGGAATTGTTGAGGATCATCATTGTCCAGCTCGTAATTCCATATATAATATTGCAATTACACCAACAGTTAACCATTCATTGAAAAGATGGGACTTATCATTGACTGTTTTGAATATGTTATAGTGAAGTTCAAGGTTATTATTGTCTTCACGCTTTTAAACAGATGATTGACATATTTAGATGTATACCACTCACAAGTACTGGTCGTAAAATTCTTAAGGATACTGTAGCTTGTCTTATTGATGAAGGTTATCATTATGATTTTGATGATGCTGTTGTTATCAAAACACTACGTGAGTTTATTAACAGTAAATTGTAAAAGTTTTGCTTAGATTCATTACAGTTTTGCTTACATTCATTACAGTTTTGTATGTTTTAATTAGCTATAGTTTGCTTGCTCATGTGTTTGCTTACGTATTTGCTTGTTATGTAATTTCCTACATATATTGCGCGTATATTTTTGCATAAAGTAATGTTATTCTATTTTATGTAATCACCTATCTTTATATTTTACATGTGCACTGTTTTATATTGTAATTTTGATAATTATATATAACATTTTGTTTAAAATAATAATAAAAAATCATTTTAAAAATTGTTCAAGTAAAAAGTGGTTGGTTTTTGTTGTTGTCAAAAAGAGATGTCAAATGATGATGAAAAGTTTTATATATGCAAACATCCATTTAACTGCATAGTTTCTCCTCCAACAAAATCAGGAAAAACACAATTTGTTAAAAGCTTGTAATTTTTGCTAAAGAAATGCATCACCCAATTCTGTGAAAATTTATTGGTGTTATTCGGAATGGCAAGAAGCTTACGATGAATTAGTTCAGAAATGTTCTTATGTAGAATTTATTCAAGGTTCGCCTCACTTGGATGAACTTCAGAAAAGTAAAGATACACCTAAATTATTAATTATGGATGATATGATGCAAGAGATGAAGAATGATCAACGTTTAACTCAACTTTTTACTAAAGGATGGCATCACTGGAATATATGAATTATACATATAGTTCAGAATGCCTTTTTTGATGGAATGCGTACGAGTAGGATAAACGCTCAATATTTAATTCTTTTAAAAAACCCAAGCGAAAGATTACAAGTCCGCATACTGGCTCGACAGGTTTTTCCAACTACCTCAAATTATTTCATAGAGGCGTATGAGGATGCTACTAGTAAACCATACGGTTATTTATTAATAGATCTTACACAGACATGTCCTGAAAAATATCGACTTAGATCTAATATATTTCCCGACAATGATCACATGATTTTGTATACACCTAAATGATTGATCATTTTTACAAAAAAACTTTATACAAGTTAGTCGGATCCTATTATTTTAGCAATAGAATATACAGTAAATACATTTTTTTTTAAACTCTGGCCGTGATTCTTTTCATAGCTATTTTTATTGTATGGGTACAATACCCTTTTCAATTTTATGAAATTGAAGAAACTGAAAATGTTACAGATTTTAGGATACCAAACACAAAAAATGTTACAGATGGGAAATTATTATTACGGGAAAATTATAAATTACATATAACACCCTTACTAGGTTATGTAGAAAAAATTTTACATTTTCCTCAGAATGACAGACAATTTATGCAATTACGAGTGTGTTTCAAAATATATATTTTCAATCCTGTCATATTTTCTTGTTGTAGTTGAACCAGTAAATTTCAAAACTTGTACATCAATGGAAGTAGATTATGATATATTGATACGGTAGATTTATTACATAATCAGAAAAAAATATTATACCCTTCATCAGTCTAGTCGAGAATTTTGAAGAGGTTGGTCGTTTTTCTATAATTCCTTTGTTTTGTGACAATTATGATGTCAGCTGCATTTGAAGTTTTTGTCAGAATAGTGCAAAATAAAGTAAAAGGTAAAAATTTTATATCTCTTCTTCTTCAACTAGTTATTAAACTATAGTATTTTTATTTATTTAAGGTAAAATACTAAACAACAAACAGAAATGCGAAATAGCTGATTTGTTTTGGACTCCTTTCTCACCCGAAGCCAAGATTTTTTACAAAGACATAGCTAACGCGTGAAACCAATTTCATCGTGAAGTTTGTTTACCCATGGGACATAAAAAAGTTACACAATTTTGGTGTTTTGCTAGATTATTACTGACGGAATTGGATATGATTGAAACTCGTGCAATTTTTGTAGAAGATCTTTTTTTTAAAATTAGATACAGCTCATAAACTATTTTTTATGAATATGAATAACTTGTGTGCTTTTTCTAGACGTGAAGAGTTGAATATCGTCATACAAAATGAAGCTTCATTACTATCTTAATGTAATACAATAAATATTTCAATGTTTACTCATCATTTGGTCATTATTGTAAAATTTTTCTGTACTGTACGGTCTGTTTTGAATGGCTTCTAGATTAAAGGAATATATTCATGAGCTCAATGTGTTGAAAAATTCAAATTGTGTTCAAAGACGTGCTTTTCTTCAACATTCTTGTCCCGATTTAATCTGTTGTATATGTGAAATTAGTTTGAACATTTTGAACGGTAATATTCCTATTAATTCAAACTTAAAAAAGAAATTGGCGAAACATAAATTATTACTCAGAGGTTTAGCTACAAGACACGAAAAAACAATAAAAAAGATTTACATAATAAACATGTGAGAATTGTTCAAAGTGGTGGAGCATTTTTACCTCTAGTACTACCCGCTTTATTATCTACATTAGCAAGTTTTGTTACAGAGAAATTATGTACCTCAGGAGGTTCTGAATAAGTTGAATAACTCTCAGGATTCTTCTTCGATGAGTGCAAATGAAAAGACAGGTATAGCTAAGCAAGTTGACATGTATCGTAACAAATTAGAGCACATTTTGAAAGATAATACGTTAACACCCGAAGAACAATACAAAATGTACTCGCAACTATTTTCACAATATTTAACTTTTGAACATGAAAAGGCTCAACCCTCTACAGTGATTTTAAAACAAAAAGTTAGTGATGATAATGAACATGAAAATGATAGTGATGATTTGAAACAAAAAGAAAAAAATTGGTTGAATGATGAAAAGCTACTTGGTGGTAATCCTAAACAGTTTAAATGCTCAGCATCATTATTATTGGAACATGTGCGATGTAACCCTAGTATAAATGTTAATAAGCAAGGTGAAGTATTAACTGATGGAAAATTAATTGAAGGATCACATATTATTGATTTATTACATGATTTGTTGTGTAAACACTCAAAAATTACACAACTGGCTGGAGTAGACGAATTTGCTAATGCTTTGAAAAAACATAATGTACCCTTAGAGGCTATAGGAATTCCTTTACATAAAATGCTATTCACTTTACCTTGGAAACTCTCCTACCATACACCTCCGGAAGAATTAGAGGATCAGGCAGTTAGTCTTGTCAAGCTTTTTAATAAACCACTCGTGAAAGGTATTGATTTATTTTCAAGTGGTGCAGAAGAAGATATCAAAGATGATTCATTCTTTAATAATTAAACAGGACAGAAAAGAAGATATGGCGAAAAGTTAGAGCACTTAGATGGTATACTCCTTTGTACTAGAGTGATGAACACCTTACTTTCCAAATTATACAAAAATTTACACGGAAATCCTACAGCTTTTTCTAGTATTGAAAAATTATATGTTAAAGCTAGAAAACACCATAAAACAATTACACGTAAAAATGTTAAAGATTGGCTCTCAAAACAGGATAGTTATACCTTACATAAACAAGTCAACAAAAAATTTTCACATAACCGTATTTATGTTACAGCAATGAATCAACAATGGGAAATTGATTTGATAGATATGTCTTCTTTAGCAGATTTTAACGATGGATATAAATTTATGTTTACATGTATAGATGTAATACCTAAATAGGCAAGGGTTGAACCATTGAAATGAAAACATGCAAAGAATGTATGTGATGCTTTTCAGAATATTTTGAAAAGAGGTCGAATCCCTTGGAGAGTGCACAGCCATAAAGGAAAAGAATTTGTCAACAAAGATTTCCAAAAAATATTGAAAACTAATGATATACATTTTTTTACTTCTCAAAATTAAGACATTAAATGTTCAATAGTGGAACAGTTTAATAGAACTTTAAAAACTAAATTATTTAAATATTTTACAGAGTTTACCACTTATAAATGGATCGATATTTTACCCTCAGTTGTTTCCAACTATAATCACTCTATTTATAGATCGATTAAGGAAAAACCTATTAATGTAGATTATTCTAACGAAAAAATTATATGGCAAAGACTCTACCCTGAAAAATTATACACCAGAAAATCTAAGATTGATATACTAGATTACGTGCGAATTAGTAAACATAGAGGTGTTTTTGACAAAGGTTATTTACCTCAATGGAGTGAAGAAGTTTTCAAAGTAAATCATATTGTGAAGACTATAAATCATATACTTTATAGAATTCAAGATTTGGAAGGCGAAGATATAGAAGGACGTTTTTATGAAAAAGAACTACAGAAAATTGATTTTAATCCTAATATCAAAGAATACAAAATTGAAAAGGTTTTGAAAACTAAACATTTACCAGATGGTCAGAATAGAGTACATGTGAAGTGGTGGGGTTATCCTGAAAAATTCAACAGCTGGATTTTAGAAAAGGATATACAAAATGACGACGACGATGATTACGATGAACAACTTTGAATTGACATATTATGTTCAACAAGATGCGCTATTATCAGAAAATTTTTTAGGGGTTTTTGCTTGCGATACTCTACCAGAGATAGTTAAAAGACCTGCGGCTTTAATTGCAAACACCGATACATCTTTTTAAAAAGGAAGTCATTGGATAGCTATGTATTTTGATAATGCTAACTCTGTATATTATTTTGATTCTTATGGTTTACCACCAGTTATTCCTGCTTTTATAAACTATATTAACAAAAATGCTTTAATAAGATATATAAATAAGAAACATTTACAAAATTTTAATAGTAGGGTTTGTGGTATATATACTTTATATTTTTTGTATTATAAAGTGCGACATGTTCCTATGTATAAAATGTTTAAAAGTTTCAGTAACACAAATTTTGTTTATAATGATAAATTGATTTGTAAGTTTTTTCATTGTAAATTTTCTGTAGAAGGTCACTTGCGAAATAAATTATGTACACATTTGTAAAAAAGTTAACTCCCTTTTTATGTATTTATATATATATATATAATTTTTACCTTGCTTTAATAGCTGGGCCTCCTTTATATTTTTGTATAATTTTATTGGTTACTTCAGTAGCTCTGCCTTCTTATAAATTTATAATTGAGTGTTTAGTTGTTAAATTAAAAATTTTTTTTTTGAAATGGATAGTAGTAATAGTACGCATTCAGAAGCGTCTTGCATTAGCATTTGGGAGTTTTTGGGAAAACGTTTACCTCGAAACCAAGTGGTTTTCTTCAGTCAGGTCATACTAATATACATTGTAGTCATTACAGCTATAATAAATTTATCTCTCTACAGTAATAATACACAATTGTTGGTTGGCCTTTTGTGCCCTTATATAGGATATTTATTACCTAGCCTCCTACCGACAGTATTACAGTCATCTAATTCATTGAAGACCATACCTACAGCAACAACAAACAACATTATAAATGATGACAACCTTTGAAGATCAGTTTTTTATCACATTACCTAGTAATAGCCAAAATGGAAACAAGCCCTCAGATTTCTCAGCCCATCTACCTTACCGTTTAAAACTAGATGGAAACTGGGAGGTAGGGCTAAGTGAAATAATATATCCCTATAGTTGGGCTACATTTACTAATCATGGTGGAGATAATGTAATAACATTAATTATGGATGGTGTTGGAAATAAGGTCAAAAAAATTAAAGTAATAGTTTTTGAAAAACATTACTTTACCGTATCTGAATTAATTGAAGAGTTGAATGCAAAAATTGGAGCAGCTATTGCCCGAACTAACATTGGAATCATGTTTTCATACGATGAACATGGTAGAGGATTAGTTAATTTGAAAATAAAAAGTGGTACAATCTTACATAAAATCAATATAAGCAAATGGTTAATGGAGCTTCTCTGATTTAGCGCTACCAATACTGCTGCCTATGCAACAGCTGATGATTTTTTAAATAGAGCTGTGAATATTATCTTATATACTGTTGGAGAGAAACCCCCATAAAATTCTAACACATATATTCCACCATCCAAAGCTGTTTTTCTTGCTGAGCCTGGAACTAATCATCTATACATGTTAGGAATTCAACCACCAAATTTGAATGATTTACAAAGTTTTTATGTTTACTGTAATATGATTGAAAACCAGATTGTTGGAAATACTTTAGCACCGATTTTACATATAGTAAATGTTCAGGGAAAATACAAAGATAATGTGAGTCGATTATATGAAACACCTCACTATATACCCATTCAATTAAAAGAAATTACAGTACTCGAGATTAATATAAAAAACAGTATGGATGAACTTATACCCTTTCAGTTTGGGAATGTTATAGTTAAATTACATTTCCGGCGACGTACTCCTTTATTCCTATAATTATAGTATCAAATTTTTATTTATTCATTCATTCATTTGCATTTGGACACATTGTCGTCAGGTTGAATTTTCGCAAATGCTCTTAATTAATTAATTCATTTAGTTGTTCCTTTTGATTTTCGAAGCAAAATATGCATACCGTATTTATCCCTGAAACCGTTGATTACTGGATCAAAATTTATCAACACAGCATTCAAGATAATCAATTTCAGTTAGGTGGTACCTTAGAAGGTTTCCGAGCAGCATACCCGTATTATTATAGACATCAAGGAGCTGGAGTTGGTAATTTTTTCAAGAGTTTGTGGCGTCTAGCTATGCCTTTGTTAAAATCTGCAGGAAAGCATGCACTTGCTGCAGGTTCCAAAATTGCAGGTGATGTTGTAGAAGGTCGTTCTTTTAAAGAAAGTGTTGCTGAGCATGGACGAAATGCAGCCGGCAACTTATTACATGAAACGGGCGAACGCATTCATAAAGGAAAAGGTTTAGGGAAGCGTAAACATATAAATTCTACGATACATATAAAAAGCAATAAAAAGTTAAATGATGGTCATCGTCAACAGCATCAGCATCAAAAACGACATAAACGTAAACATCTGAAACGACATTTCTCATTCTTAAAAAAGACTCCACGTAGAGTAGTTGGTTTCAAGGATATCTATTCAAAATGAGTAAATTTATTGATGCTGCCTTGTCTCCTAGTAGTAAAACGGAGTTAGATTTATTTACTGTACCTCCAACACAAGTTGCTATTCGTAGAAGTTTTTGGTCTGAAATTCAGTTACAAAATCCTTATACTAATGAAGGACCTTACGAGTTTGTTATTTCACCTGATTCATATATGTTGGACTTATCAAAAAATTTTATATATTTTACTATTTGAATTACGAAAGCTAATGGCACAGCTTGCACTTTAACAGCAGATGCCAACAACAACCTCAATGGTAACGTTGTGGCTCCAATTAATTTGATCGGCAAAACATTTTTTAAACAGATCAAAATGTACTTAAATGGAAAATTAATATCTGACAGGTAAGTTTTATAATTAAATGTATGTTCACATCTTTTAATTTTAACATTTTAACATTTTAGTAGGGATAGCTATGCTTACAGATCTTATTTGGAAACGGAATTGAACTATGGTTGTGATGCTAAGTCGACAAATGTTGCAGCTGCTGGTTATGCTTTTGAAAATGGCGATGTTCTTGATATAAAGAAAAACAAGGGTGCTTAGGAAAGAGTTCAGATGTTCAAAAACAGTGCAGTTGTTGAATTAATGGCTCCTATACATGCCGATCTATTTATGCAAGAACGTTTTCTATTGAATCAATGTACTTTGAAAATTGATTTATATAGACATAGAGATGATTTTTGCTTGCAAAAATTTATATCTACTGACAACGAAGCTTATAAAATTGAGGTTAAAAGCATGTCTTTATTTATTAAAAAAGTTGAAGTTGTAGATAATATCAATCTAGCTATTGAATCCATGTTACAAAATACAGCTGCAAAATACCTTATTCGTCGATGTCATGTTACAAGCCTATAGATAACAACTAGTCGTCACTCAGCTCCTCTGAACTCATTGTTTACAGGTCCTTTACCTCATCATCTCGTTGTGGCGCTCGTTGATGGTGCGGCTGCTAAGGGTGATTATTATCAAAGCCCCTTCAACTTTAAGCATTTTGGATTAAACGAAATTAAAATAACAAGCAGTACCATAAAATTACCTACAACGCCTTATATGTTAAATTTTAAAGAAAATAAATATTTGCGCACTTTTATACAATTATTTGAGGGTGTAGGAATTGGTACAGATAACAAGGGCAATGAAATTACTCGAAATTCTTTTACAACGCATAACACACTTTTTGTTTTTGATTTGACTCCTTGCGGTATGGATGGTAATTTTTGGGAACTCGTACGTGAAGGAACCACCAGTTTACATATGAATTTTGGAGAAGATATACCAGATGGTGGTATTGAAGCGCTTATATACGCAGAATTTGACTCTCTCGTAATGATTGATAAAAATCAGGAAACCTTTACCGATTATAGTATTTAAATATGCTATATATTTATATGTACATTTCATTTCATTTTTTTATAATAATAAAAATAACTTATAGTTGTTGTTGTTTACACAACCCTTCTCATTAGCTATTGTTTAGAAATATTCTTTTAATTTATCCCTAATTATAAATGAACTTCCTTTTATTACTCCTTCTTTCCTCTATTTCTCCTTTAGTTCTACAGTACTATCTAATTATCTTGCATGTTCTTTTTTACCCTAAGACCTGTAGGAAGCTATATAATACAGTAACAATTTTCAATAAGAGCACCAATATACTTTATGCAGTTTTGTACATATTCTCTACATATCGTTTACTCATACATCTCTAACTATCTAGCTACAGTAAACCCTTTTTTATATTCCAAAAGTTGACACACACATACACACACACACACACACACACCCATAGTAGAACTCTAAAGAAATTACCTCTACTATTAAACGCAATAAAATAAAAATTTTATTAATTTTATTAATTTTAATTTAATTTAATTTATTATTTTAAAACAAAATAGAATAAAATATACACATATACAAAATTTAAAACAAAATAAAATAAAATATACATATATATACAAATTTTACCTAAAAATAAAAACATTAAGTTTTAAAAAATTTTGCAAAAATTTTTACTTACATAGGTACTATATACATTAAACATCCCCCCCACCACCATCCCCGCAGGCCTCCCTAAAAGTTTCAAGTGTACCCGCTAAAAATTTTACAAAATTTAAAAACTATTTTAGTTAAACAAAAACTTTTACTCTAATATATTTTAACTGCTAAGTAATAGGTACAAAATCTATCAACAGTCTTTATTTTATCCTAAAATTTTAACATATAAAATTGTGTAAATAATTAAAAGCTTCTAGAATATTCTAGAAACGTTCTTTGATAAGTTGTAGACAAGTCAGCTATATACTATACATTGATATACATAAATTAAAAAGCTGTAACATACTGAGATAGTACAGTTTAACCTATACATATTTATCTTGAAATATTGCAGTAAAAGCTTACAACAATTTTTACACTCATTACCTATAAAATTTATATATCTAAGACATGTTTTAACTATAGCATCAGATCTTACTAGAAGCGCGGTAGCACTAGTCCTATCCTCTCCTTGACGTAGCAATCATTGGCGTTTAACCATTCAGCCCTCGTACCTGGGGGGAGGATGTTCCACAAGTGCGAGGCTAGGTGACCATCAGCCAGCGAAGGGTTTTCGAACATCCGGGGTAGACGTTTCATAAAACCCCAAAAGGGTTTCTGTCTAGCCGGATATTCAACCCCTCACTGGCTTTTCCACCATATCTTGAAGTCCGCGGAAGCTTCCTCCCAAAAGACGGACGCCCACGCGTCGATGTCGGCCGTCGTTAAAAACGGCTCTAAATTAATAATAATATTATTAAATAGCATCCATATTAATTTTTAAATCAAAATATTCGTAAAATCATCGTACCGTAAGCCTCGTAGGCGGCTCTTAACGCCGAAATAAACGTAATAAATAGGGCCTCCATTGGTACTGTCTGGTGTCGCGCAGGTACAAAAATAAGAATGATTCTTCTTCTTCTATTTTTTCTATTTATACCTCTTTACCCTCATTAAACCTTTTCCGGTTTTTTCTGCTTCTTGGTTGAATCTTTTCGGTTTTTCTTTGAAGGTTCTCGGCTCTACGTTATTCTAGAAAACTATCAAAATAACAATAATCACCACCTTAATTGTTTTGGTATTGCATCTCTTTAAGGGCTTTAGGTTCTAGGTTATTCTAGAAAACTATCAAAATAACAATAATCACCACCTTAATTATTTTGGTAAAGCGTCTCTTGCTACCGTGTTTTATAGAACCTTTGACCTTTTCTAGCGTTTCTAATTGGTTTTACGATCTAAATGGCTTCAGCTGTCTAACCTTTCTATGTTTGCTCTGGGAAACACTCTGTATACAAAATCGTATCTACCTGCATAAATCATCATGCAATATAATGTATTAATTTTCTATACCCAGAGTAATGTTCATGTATGGCTACCCTTGATGATTTAGTAGACCTTTAACCTCCTAGTACAATTTTATATATCTTGTGTTTTCTTTTTCTTTCTTTTTCTTTTCTTTTCTTTTCTTCTTTTTCTTTTCTTCAAATATTTTTTGTAGTGTCAATTACTTTTTTACATCTAGAATATTTTTGCATCTCAAGTGCTCACTTTTCTACATGCTTTTTATGCCCTACTTTTTTGGGTCATTTTTCTATAAAAGAATTTGGTCATTTACGACCTTATAAGTATAAACCCATAGGAATAATGTTTCAAGTTTTATAAACTCTTAGAGTTTTTATATGTGGAATTGAGCATTCTGATCTAAAAGACCCTTCTAATTTGGACGATCGTTCAGTATGCAGGGCTTCCGATTAGCTATTCTGTTAACCTGCAGATGGCGCACCTCTTATTTTGGAGCCCGAGGGCCCTTTTTTTGAAAGACTTCCTCCGTGGGTGGAGGGAGTCATTTTTATAAATGCTTTCTTTCTTTTTTGTTTTCCATTTTTTGTTCACGTTATCATTATTTTTGTATTTAGACTACAGTATTTTGGCAATAAACAAAAATAATGTAGTGTTTCAAAAGTTTTATAATAAACTAGAATATTGCATCAAATTAAAAATTTTTTTCTTTTTGATATGTAAAGATTTTTTAACTCGCCAAATTTTCTACACACTTTTTTACGACCAGCTCTTTCTGGTCATTTTTCTATAAAAAACCTTACTTGTCTACATGCTTTTTATGGCCAGCTCGCTCTGGTCATTTTTATAAAAGATCTTCTTGGTCATTTTTGGCAGACAATCAAACTTTATACGCACAATGTTTCATTGCGTATTGACTCTCTCCAGATTTTACTCATTAAACAGACCATTACTGACCAATTTGACTGTTCTGACATTTATTGACTTGAACGATCGTTCAGGAATGGGACCTCCAAACATATTTACGCCTGCAGGTGGCGCCCTTTTGTCAAAGGGGGTCCAGGGGGGGGGCAAATTTTTGAAAGGCTTCCTCTGCCCAAGGGGGAAGCCGTTTTTACACACAACCACTTTTTATTTCTTTTCCATTTTTTGTTCACTTTAGTTTTCCTTTTTCCACCTACAGTAACACACATATTACTATAATTCCATTATTACCGTAATCAAAAATTACCGTAATTTTACTATTACGGTAACACTAGAACCTGTATCCTTTACCGTACGTCAACCCTCCAAATTTTCTACACGCTTTTTACGACCGGCTCGTTCTGGCCATTTTTCTATAAAAGACCTTATTTGTCTACATGCTTTTTATGGTCAGCTCCCTCTGGTCATTTTTTATAAAAGACCTTATTTGGCTACATGCTTTTATGGCCAGCTGGCTATGGTCATTTTTTTATAAAAGACCTTCTTGGTCATTTTCGGCAGACAGTCAAACTTTATACGCATGCACCCGTAAGGATAATGTTTCATCGTGTATTGACTCTCTCGAGATTTTACTCATTAAACAGACCATTACTGACCAATTTGACCATTCTGACATTTATTGACTTGAACGATCGTTCAGGAATGGGACCTCCAAACATATTTACACCTGCAGGTGGCGCCCTTTTGACAAAGGGGGTCCAGGGCGCAAATTTTTGAAAGGCTTCCTCTTCCCAGGGGAAGCTGTTTTAACACACAATCTCTTTTTATTTCTTTTCCATTTTTTTGTTCATTTTAGTTTTCCTTTTTCCATTTTCCATTCATCATTGATTTTTCTTTTCCACCTACAGTAACACACCTATTACCCTAATTCCACTATTACCATAATCGAAAATTACCGTAATTCTACTATTATGGTAACTCCTGAACCTGTATGCTTAACCGTATGACCTATAAATCGACAAAAAATCGACCATATATGTTTACTGTACGATCTATAAATTGGCCAAAAATGACAAATTATAGGTCGTACACAAAAGATATGAGTATCCTTAACCATACGACCTATATGGGCCAGCCTTACTACTGACGAGAACATTGTTTTTGTTGATACTAGTAAGCTACTATTTTTTCCCATGTCATACTTCCATATCAAAATACTATTTCATATTTTTACGATTTTCTGCTAAGCCTACTTTACATAGGGCTGAAAATTTGTGAGCATACTTGAATTCTTTCAAAAATTTTTATGTAATATCGAAAAAGTTTTATGTAATCGCTGACAATGTTAATTATTGTCTACAGTGTTTATTTCTATGGCATAGATTTTTTCCTGAAGCTTTGATACGATGTGATATGTGACACCGTGACAGACCTATAAGCTAGAAATATTTATTCTTTCTCTCCGGATTGGACAGTTGGCACACATTAAAAGTCATTAAAAAACACCAAGTCATTAAAAGCCACTTTTAGTTCATCGCCCAAAACGCGACGTAGGTGTAAAGTGCATCCATCTGGGTATTACTGGAGAAAAATTCGTACGGCCACAGCATCTGACAATGACACGTCTATCATGAACGGAAAGACCATTGAAAGCAAAAAACTGAGAATTATCGAATTTGTCTTACTGTAGCTCCATTATTTCGCGCTTTTACGCAAAATAAATGTCATTTTCGCTCTTAGTGTCGAGAACTGTCCGTATTTTAAGATAACCTCTACCTTGACTTATCACAATGAAGGAAAATCCTCTCGGAAGTCGGGTTTTAATACAGTATTGGGCAAAACTATTCCAATAAACAAGGCGCAGAAAGTTATACAATTTATTTTCTTAGCATTTGTTGCATGCCAGAGCGCAAAATCTGTGCATCCACGTCGGATTTACTTCGCATTCGTTTTCGAATGCCCAATAATCGCAATCTTCATCGTAGTTTTTGCATCCTGAAACATCAGCATATTCGATAATCTGAACATCATAGGTGGCTCGATAGCGTCAACCTATAATATTCTTGGCCCCCAAATTTCATGCCCCTCCCTCTGGAGCCAAAACGGTAAGAGCTAGAACCTTCGGGGTTTTTTCATAATTTCGGGCATATGGGCAAACTATGGGATGCCTTTTGACATTTCGCCTCTATCTGCAAGTGGTGCTCGGTGGGGCCCCAAAAACATGCAAAAACGCACTTTTTTAGGTCCAGTCCCACCATGCCCCGCAATAAGTGCGCCATATACGAACTCCATACTTCGGCCTAAGCGTCTTGGGAGTGCAATCTCAAATGCGATTTTTTATTTTTTTTAAATATGGCCTTTATTCAATTAAATGGTTGTCCAAAGTCCCGAGAAACGCCAAATTTGACAATTTTGTTATATAAACTTCGGCTTCAAAAAAATAATTTTTTGCAGCATTATGCACTACGGTGCCGAATTTTTTGCAGTTTCAATTGAACCAGTAGCGTTATTAAGATTTTTTTGGTTAAAGGGTTTCCTACCGAAGCGAAATCAATAGATGCGGTCACTTAACACAAAAAATTCATCATTGATGTAAATGAGGGTACTTCTGTGAATTTTTGGAGAAAGGGGTTTCCGACTACTGGGAATTCGACGGATGCAGTCACTTTACACGAAAAATTATTCCGAATGGAAACACGCGTATTTTCGTAATTTTTTGGTGAAAGGGGTTTTCGACTGTGGGAAATTCTTTGGATGCGTCACTTTACACAAAAAAAATTTATCTTGGGTGTAAGCAAGCGTATTTTCGTGATTCTTTTGTGGAAGGGGCTTTCGACCACGGGGAATTTAATGAATGCGATCACTTTACACAAAAAGTTATACCGGGTGTAATCAAGTGTATTTCCGTGATTTTTTGATGGAAGGGGTTTTCGACCGAAGCGAATTCAATTGATGCGGTCACTTCACACAAAAAATCATTAATGTAAATGGAGGTACTCCCGTGACTTTTTAAAGGAAGGCGTTTTCGACCATTGGGAATTCGATGGACGTGTTCACTTCACACAAAAATTATCTGGGGTGTACACAAGCGTATTCTCGTGATAAGTTTCTAGAAAGGTTTTTGACTATTGGGAATTCGATGGACGCGATCATTCTACACGAAAAATTATCTGGGGTGTAAGCAAGCGTATTTTCGTCATAATTTAGGGCAAGGAGTTTTGGACGACGGGAAATTCAATGAATGCAGTCACTTTACACAAAAAATAATCTGGGGCGTAAATAAGCGCAGTTCCGTGATTTTTTGTGGAAAGGGGTTTTCGACCATGAGGAATATATTGAATGCGATCACTTTACACACAAAATTATATTGAGTGTATACAAATGTATTTCTGTGATTTTTGGAGGAAGAGGTTTCAGACCGTGGGAAATTCAATGAACAAAGTCACTTCACAAAAAAAAATTGTTCTGTGTGTAAACAAAAGCATTTCTGCGGTTTTTTGGGTTGACGGGTTCCTGATCGTAGGAAATTCAATGGAAATAGTCACTTTACACTATGTTTACAACGTGTTTCAAGTATTATGAAGTTTACACATCTTTTACTTTTATCGAAAGCGAGAATTCACAGCTTTAAGATTGTTTTTTATTTTTTCTTTGATGTGAAGATGACCAGATTTAAAACTTCAATGTGCCTCTACGAAGGTTTTCATGCATGAGGCCCACTAAAAAGAGGTGGACTAGTTCATTAGAAAATGCCCCGACAGGACAGAAAAAAGAAGAATATACTTGCTTGAATAGTTGCCAAGCAAGAAAAAGGAGTGGACTAGATTTTTAAGAACTTTGGTTAAAGTTGGAAAAGATTCACTTTCGTTATATAGAATTTTCATTCTTTCTCAAAAAAATTTTTCCATGTCTGTGAAAAAGTATATTCTGCAGCTGAGTGCGTCAACACACTTTCCAACCAAACATGTGCATCTCCGGAATTTTGAGGGGGTTATAGGGGTGGACTTTGGTTTTCTAGCGTTTTTTGAGACAAAAAATTCAAGAAAGTTGACCGAAAATTTTTTTTCATAACAAATTTTCCAGTTTAAAAACCTAGTTTGTACCCCCATGTCCACCCTCACACATGTGTGCTTCTAACTGCGTTGAACTTTTTGCTATATTTAGTGTCAATAAAACAAGAATCAACTCTGGGAAAGTGACACGTGAAATCCCACTCAGGTTTTTAGAAAAGGCTACAGCACAAAGTCTTCTTAGAACTAAATCGATTGTGCAATATATGTTTAATTCACTCATTTTATATAACATATCGTATAGAATTCACTCCGTAAGTTCTACTGATTACAAGCTATAAACTAATCTATTCTGCTCTATTTAAATACTGAACAAAATACAACATTCACAGTTTTTGGATTTAAACTGAAATTTGCAGAAAGATGACTTTTTGCAGTATGGCAGATGGGAAGCAATTTCACCTATCCCTGTCCCTCCCGTCCTGTTTTCAAAAAAGTCGTACTGTTGCCGTGGGAGTGTGAGTATAGTGAAGGAGAACCGGCAACGGGATTCTGTTCCCTTATTTGCAGATTGGTGCCCAATGACTGTAACCAAGGCTCAGTTGCACTAAGGGGGTCTAAGCTCGAGCTCAAAATAATCTCGAACAAAAAGGCGACTCGGTTTGATCTGAAGTTTGGTATAATTTCAATGTCATCAGGACTATAACGAGCTCAATATCGAGATTATCCCCAGCTCGAGCTGTCTGGTTGCACTAACATGTTCGCATAATTTTCTTATCTCTAGAGCAAATAAATATAAAAATTTGTGCAATTCTCAAGCTCGAACGTAAACATCAGCATTAGTTAATTCTGGAGTGAGTATTATTTGTACACTGGAAAAAAATAATTTGGACATTGGGATTAGCTCAAACTCAGGATCATCAATTTAGTCCCGATGTTGAAATTATCTTCATGTTGAGTTAGTGCAACCAACCTCAGCCCTCACTATTTTTCAGCTAGTGTGAGAGGCAGATGTTTTGAATCGGTCAGGAGTTAGAATGCTACTGCTTTACTATTTCTTTACATTTGGAGTCACGTGCATATAATTTTCATATAGAAAAATGTTACTGTAGTTGATGCCAGGGGAAGGAAAAAATGCAGGATGCTGCAGAATATACTTTTTTACAGACAGGGAAATTTTTTTTAGAAAGAGTAAAAATTCTATATAACGAAAGTGAATTTCTTCCAACTTTAACCCAAGTTCTCAAAAATCTAGTCCACTTCTTTTTCTAGCATGGCAGCTATCCAAGCAAGTATATTCTTCTTTTTTTCTGCCCTATCGGGGCATTTTCTAATAAACTTAGATAATATGATCTGAAAATCATTAAAAACCACATCAACAGCATAACGCCGCTCAAGATAATAAATGTTTCGACAAAGTTTGATTTCTATACGAATCGGTGACTTTTTTATCTGACTCGGCAACAAAAATTTCTTTTGAATTACGACTATTACCCTTATTCAAATCAGTACAGTTTTTTGCCTGAAATGGAAGTAACAGTTGTCACGGACGTTTCGATATTTGATTTCTTTCGGATCAACGTGAAATTTCAGAAATTATTTCCCAAAAATTGATTTAAAATTTCAGTTTTTTAGAGAATGTTAGAAGACAAGTATAATTGATGTCATCATCGTAAAGGCCCTGTCATACTTCACCGCGCGGCGCCGGTTGTTCTATTCATACTAAAAAGCGGCGCCGGGCGGCGCCGCGCGGTACCGCCTTTGAAGTATGTATAGGTTTTTGTAATTTTTGCGGCGCCGCGCGGCGCCCCATCAGGTTTCAACTGAATCAATACACATTTTTTGAGAAGAGCAAAATTCAAAAGTAAAAAAGCGGCGCCGCGCGGTACCGCGCGGCGACGTGTGACAAGCCGCCGCGCGGCGCCGCGCGACGCCGCCTATTAGTATGAATAGGGCAACCGGCACCGCGCATTAAGTATGACAGGGCCTTAAGAATTGCGTAGTAACTGAAAATCCAAAAATTATGAACAATGATCTTTTTTCACTTAGATATTCAAAAATGGAATGTAGCGAGGTAACCAACATCGACTTTCGCTGAATAACAATCTAAAAGTAAAAGTTGTATTCAACTGAAAATTCGGAAATGTTGATAGAGTAGCTTTTTCTACTTGAAATATAAAATCGAACTGTAGGATCGCATCCCTATTGACTGACAGATTTTTCTCCTGTAACTCCTCGGATAGCTTTGCCAAGTTGCCATAAAATTTTCCCTGACGAATTTTTACCAAGATACAAATAATGAACTTCTTTCTATATTAGGCTATTGATTTTGGATGTTATTTGATAAAATTTAGGTAGTAGAAAGGAATTTTTTTACATCGTTTGACCGCTCATTTTTGATATATTTCACATTAAATTTGAGTTTGCTGCCCTCACTATAGGAAATCCGATCTTTTGCGATAAGCCGTATTCAATTCCTTCCATTTATTTACTGCACTTTTTAGTAAAAATCAAATTCTCGAAAAAACGCTTCATAGTTTCTGGAACCTCAATAACTACCTCACCCTACTATTGTAGTGTTAATAAGTAAAAAGTAAGAAAAAGAAACCCCTTTTTCAGAAACTAAGGCTCAAAACGACATTGAAGTCTATGTTTTTCTTTAAAAACTCTTAAATAGTAAGTAAAACTGAGACACAAAAACTGTTTTATATTTTTGCGATTTTTGGCCAAGAATTAAAGCCTGTGAGGCCTGAACCAACCCTTAACATTTTTTGCGTGAAAAATTCTTTAGAAGTTTACGGAACTAATTTTCGTCATTTGTCAATTCAAAAGCATTTTATTAAATACAAAAATCAAAATTTTTGTATGTTTTCGAAACATGTGACTAGTGCTTTACAATTTAATAATGAAATGCTCTCAACCCCTTAGTAATTTTTCACCTTCTTGTTCATCCACTGCCGGTGGTTGGTCTACAGCAACGAAGTTTAAGCTAGACGGCATGACTATCGCCTTTGGTTTTCGTAATAACTGTGTGGTTTCCCATTGGGCTGTAGTCTCGCCCTCAAACTTCCTATTGCCAACATTGGTTGTTGTTTCTGGATCTGTAGGAGATGTTCAATTACAATAAATCCAAATACAATGGTTTTTTGCTCACAGCTTGTTTCATAATATTCGATCTCGAAAGCGGGCGTTAGCCCGGGCATCGAAGCGTCCAGGTTTGAGACGATTGCCGTGATTGACGACACTTCATCTGGGATATCTAAAATGAAAATGATAAACAATTCGCCAATCTATCCTATTAATATAATAGACTTGAACCTCTTGATAAAATTTGGACATTTTTCCAAGCGTTATATCTCTCATGGAACTTCAACTGTTCTTCCGCATCAGATGTTCTTGACTTGAATTCAGACAATCTTGCTAACCGAGCAATTTTCAAGCACCAAGAAATGAGTCTGACTTAATCACTAAGGAAGGTTTCCCAAAAAAAACCAGCCTAAAAATTAAAAATTACAGTAATCGAAAGATAATGAGATTTCGATTTTCCTTATTGGATAGAAAAATTACTGCAGTATCTTATCAGAACTCATTTAATCAGAGAATGATCGAGGTTACCTCATCTGAAACCACTCAGGTTTTGACATTTTACGACTTTTTTGACCTGATTGAAAAACTAAAATCGACGGAGACTATGACGAAGAGCTTTAGTCTGAATAAAGAGCGCCTAATATGATCACTATTCAGGATGATACAAAATTTCAGACACATTATGTTTGATTTGTCCCCTAGCTCATTAATGACGTATTCAAAAACTTCAAATTTTGCTAAAAATGGTAATTTCGCTACAGATAATTCAAATGAATAAATTTAGTTCACAGCAAGATTTTTTTAGCATGGTGCTAATGAAACCAGAGCCGTGTTAATGAAAATTTTTTGGCGTTAGCACGCGTGCTAATGACTGAAAAAGATCAATTTAAAAAAATTCGAGAAGAAAGTTGAAGATTTCACAAAATATTGGTGAAAAATCAAAAATTATCGTACGTTAATATCCTCATTCTCTTCGTCACTTTTGCAGTGAATGACTGTGGTTCGAATCTGAATCAGCTTTGGCTCTAACCTCTTGGATACTACTTAAGTAATTTGAAAATATCTAGTTTGACATATGCTGAAGTTTACGCAAATCAGTAACAGTGAGTGGCAAATACAATTGTTACGTTTTCTGAAAAAAAAATCAATCCAGAACCTATATTGAAATTGAAGCACAATTCCAGATACAATGAAAACATGTCTTTTATCCAAGCAGAACGTGAATTTGGCGATTCCCAAAGTTTTACTGCCAAACTAACCACTGAACTTGTCGGTTAACTAACCAAGTGCATAATGTAAGAATGAGATAACTTAATTACAATCAGATGAGAGTCATCCTTTCGAAAGTACCAACATCAAGCATGATTTCATGAGTTGATAATACGATAAAAGCAGTTATCAGAATTGATAAACTCACACATAAGTTTGAAACCAACAAAGTAGTATTTGTCAACCGTGCTAACTGTGCTAATGAAAAAAAACCCTGGTCCACATAAATCAGGCATTCCCTTTTCATTCAATCTTCGTTGATGTTATAGCATTTCTAAAATGAAAAAGTACAGCTGAATAATGTTGACATGTTGAATGTCAAGTAAACATTCAAATTTGACACTAAGAAACAGTAATTCATTGCAAACATATCAGGTGAAATTTTGAAGCGAAAAGCTAGAGTATAGATATATAACGAAACCCAAACACTAGCCTGACTGGCTGACGTAGGTAAAAAAGTCTTTTAGGCGTTGGAAGTTAACGTTCACATTTAAATCAAGATCAACTTGGAACCTTGTCAATTGGAAATTGAGAAAAAGTGATTTTCAAGACAAAACCTGTTTTTTTGTGCTACATTTGCGCAAATTCATCAGACAGACGAAATAACTAACATTTAAGCATTACGTTGAATAAATACGAATATTGCATGAAATTTATTTGGTTGAAGACACTTCTTAAATTAATTAGATAAATGGCAATTCTGTGAAAGCGAATTACATTGAAATATATTAATAGGATTCAGAATCCGTAAGCCTCGTAGTTGATTTTTGTGACACTGTACATACCCGGCAAGCTTTCAGACGGCGGCTGAACCGTCCTAGGTCGAGGGGTCGGAGCGATAGCTGGGCTATAATAATCCGTCGTCGTCGTAGATGCTGTTTTTCCTTTTGTCATCGCAGATGTTGCCACAGTAGTCGTAGGAGTTGTCGTCGTAGCCGTAGTAGTCGTCATAACGGTGGTCGTCGTAGTTGTAGGAGTGGTTGTAGCCCTAGTTCTAGTCGTAGCACTTTTGGTAGTAGGTTTAGTCGTACTTGATTGTGTCATAGTCTCGAGAGGAGCCTTTGCTGTACTAATTGTCGTTGTAGTCGTAGTAGTGGTTGTGCTCAGAGTTGTCGACGCCCAAATCGCTTCCCACGAATGTTTTCCGTCTTTGGACGATCTTTTTAATGCTAATATTTGATCTTTGGCTTTCAAACCGCCTGAAATTTTTTTCGAAAGTAAATTAAAAATTATCACTACGATTTATTGATACAATTTAATACAGACGAACTAGGATCGTACGTAGGACTGGACTCTGCCGTGCGTGTTAAACAAGCGTAATTACTAACCGAGTTTGCTCAATTTCAACTCATTTTTTCAGGGACTCGTAGCATTAAAACTACGACAAGCACAACAACTTATCAAAAAAATCAAGCAAAAAATTCCGTTAATTTAATTTGTTTCAAAGACTCTGAGAATTAGAATCATTAAAACCTTTCAAAGAGCTCAAGGATGCCAATAATTAATTGTATTTTTCTTGAGTTTAACGAAAATTTTCGAACATCCTGCAATGCAGTTTTCGCTTCTTCATAAATTTTTCAGATTCACCCTGATCATCCCAACTGCTTTCACCTAATTCCAAAATATTAATTTTTTATTCCACTGTATTTTACAGAATTACAGGGGAGTAACGTATACCTATGCTCAGGCCTAGAGGCAGGGGGTTGGGCGACACGGCCCCCCAAATTTTTCAAGTTCTTCAACAAAAAGTCCAATCAGAAATGCCAATTTTACAGTAAATTGAGTGAAAAAAATGTGTGCCCTCAGAAAAAAACTCCTGGCTACAGGCCTGCCTATACTTATATTATATTCATTATATTACTTATATAATATACTTATTATATTACTTATATATTACACTTATTATACTTATATATATTATACTTGATAAAAAACAGCTCAAAAATAAAACACAGAAAACAAGATTGTTTGTATTGTTTTTGAATTAGTTTTATCCTCAAAAATTTGCAGACGTCGGTACATACTAAGCAAAGAGGTATTTGTACTAGCCGAGTTTTGCTGTACTTACTGTATTTTTTGTACTTTTTTTTTGTACACGACATAAGTCCTAACCGTGTGCCTATTAACCGAGTTCGTATAACAGTAAAATATAAATAGAAGTTACTATGTTTGTTGAGACAACCTTTAAAATTCCATTTTTTTTGATATCGTTGCATGACCAGAACTTCGGCATGCAAAATATATTTCCTCAAAAATCTCGGTCAAATTCTCACCTTTTTTTCACTTTTTCTGCTCAATCGATTGACAATGGAGTTTTTCTTTTTGTGATAATTTGTACTAATATATGTAATCCGTATTGATTTAAATTTGATAGAAATGTATATAAAATTTGATGTGGGGTGCGAAAGAAACTGGCGGAAATATTGACAGGCAAGATGCATTACCCGAAAGAATAGACAGAAAAAATGGACATCCTCGACATCACACGCATATGTCGTGCGTGAGAAAATAAGAGACGACAAAAATTAAGCTGTGTAGCTTGACGAGTTATCGCGCGTTTTTAGAAGAGACGTACGGAACATAGAAGAGCATGCGGAACGCTAGAAACAGAACACTCGGAGTGTTTGAAGAAATCAACGCAATGATAATCGTATGCAGGAGATTGACGGGCTCGTAGAGAGTGCTGTGTCAATTTATCCAGGGATCTTCGCTCAGGTTGTCAAAGGTTTTCGGATGCTGAAACTCGGGCCGTACTAACTTAACCGCTAGGAGTTTCACCCAAATACCCAAACTATTTTCCAAATAGTTTGGCTTAACCTAGAACACACTCTCTCAACACAATTTACTAATATACAAATCGCCGCCTCTCACTCTCCAGTCAAACAAGAAAACACAACCGTCTGACTACAGTACAAACGATCTCAATTGAAAAAAATTTTCACAATTTCTTCACATTGTAGCCACGCCTCTTTGTAGGTCTGGTCACGATCTTTCTTTTCTCAACTTGCCAATCTTTACTCAAAAATGACACAAACTTTACAAGTACGTCAAATCGCCCCACAACACATAGTCCAAACAGGAAAAGGCGGTAGGAGTAGCTACTGAAGACACTCAGTCCTGGTGTACGTCAAATGGATATTGCCAAAAAACGTCAAGCCGGTGCTAAGTCATCAATCAATCAGCATCTCGACCAGTAGGTATTGCACCTGGACAGCCCTGTGGATTATCAGTATGCCAGGCAAAAACTTGACAGTAGAGGGTTGGTTACTCAGAAAGCTTTCCGCAAGAGGGCAAAAGTGACCAAGTATTGAAAGATTCCAGAAATACTGTGGTGAGGCCAAGTCCTGAACAAGGGCTGATGACATACCACAGTGTATTATGAAACTTTTACCTCCCATTGATCAGTTTCGAGGCTCAATGGATGTCAGGGATGGACATAGTCTATCTGAGAGGTTATGCAGATTAGCTCGAAAACAAATAGCGACGATGCGAATTTGCATGGAAGATGAGCATAGATTGACCGTTTGTTCATGATATTGGTCATTGTGTATTTTATGATAGGAGAGAACGAGCCAGACCAGCCGTAATTTTATTTGTTATTTTGCATTTTTGTGGAATTATTCGCCCAGAAATACAAAGTCTCCCACCAACCGAACATTTGGATATTACCTTGCAGCAGAGGGAACACAGGTTAGAACCCTGATCTCAGGAGTACCACCCGTGCGTGCAAGTCTACATTTACAACTCGGTTCTCTTCCTCTCCGTATTACCCGCTGGTTTGAAATCTTCGAGCACAGAGAGTGATAGAATCATCTGCAGTTCAATTGAACTGAGGCAGATGCTTTACTGTTGAGATTGGGGCAGACCGTACTGTTGCACCCTATTTCTACCTCAGAACTTGTCCTGTATAATCGGAGTAGTGGAGTAGCGATTAAGTCCTTTCATTCTCTAACATAACTCAAGTCCCATTTCGACATATTAAAGTATAAAAACTTGGCTGGAATCATGCTAAGCCAGTACGCATTATGCCACATTACGTACTATCCAGGGTACTTACTAACGAAGTTCGACTATACTTATCAGATTCTCGATCATGTTGAATGAGTGAAATAACTGGACAACATGGTTGAGGGAACAAAAAGAGCTTGGGATCCCAAAATCAGAATAGAATTAACTGGTCATCTTCTACCTTATATGGAACCCGCAATTAAATAAGCATTGACACCTTCAGAATATATTTCAGCTGCTGAATTGACGCCAGGAAGGATTCATATATAAGTGAGAAGACTTTTCGGACGTGAATAATTTGGAAAATAAAATTGGAAGAAGAATATGTTGAAATATAGATAATAGGTGTCCGTACAAATGTTAAATGATTGTTAAATCATTAACATTTGTACAAATGTTAAATGATTGAGTTCTGTATATACATTACTATGAAATTATTATGAATTCCAAAAAGTCTTTTATTAGACATTATACATTTCATTCAAATTTATCCCTCACCCCAATGGTAATGTGAATCCAAAAAACGGATCATTTTTATCTGTGCAAGTCTTTTGGGTTTTGAAAGAGCAAATTATTCAATTGCTAGACATTTCCTCAAGCAGCGAGTGATAGAAATTCACAGTTTTCCTATGTTTTTGAATAATACTCGAGACCTTTTTGATTATGCTGAAAAAAATTACTGGCCTCGTTCGAGCGCACTAACCGAGCAGTGTTGCTTCATATTCATACATTAACAAGCTCAAATTTCCGCCATTCTTCGTCAATGACACACTAATGCACAGTACTGTCTGTAATACAAACCGAAAATTTGTGTTTTTTTAAATGCGAAAGTCTATGGGGCCTGACAGTTGAAAGAATCAGAAAAGATGGTAATCGCAAAAATTACAAAATGAATAAAATAATGAATAAATCGAAAATAAACAAAACTATAAACCGAGGAAAATATAGAAATTTGTACTTGAAAAACGGTTCGAATTTGTACATTCTCCATCCCAAATGAGGAGACATTCTGAACAACAGTGTCAATATTCTTAAAAATAATGAAGTTCGAAATAATTATATCTTTGGATATAGATTGTGGGTTTTAGAAATTTGGCGAATAAAGATATACATATCTATATTAACTCACATTCTGAGCTCTGAATTATGCTATCAACAATCAACTGCTGCTATAAACTTACATAAAAATGCAAAACTGTCTGACGTCGTCGAAAATACTCCTTTTTCTATATCGTGATAGTCGATTTTGATGCCTACGTCTTCCTCCCGTTTAGCCGACATATTCGAACATAAGCCGTAACTTTCACTCTGCGGGCCAATCCTACAAAATCCCGTGCAAAGCGACGTTTTGTCCCGTTTTTGTAACGCCGTCAACGAAATATCCGCCGGCAAGAGACCCATCGTCGCCGGATTGGTAAATTCGACAAAAAATCTACCCAGCTGATCATTTTTTCTATCATTTATTTTCCAACCCTTGAAAACCATAATGAAACGTTCCATAAATATTTTCAGGAAAACGGAAACGTCGTCGAATGCCGCCAATTTTTGTTGGTCGGGAGAATCGAGCGTGAAAACTTCAAGCGAAAATATGGAACTTTTTTCTTTAGATTTCGCGGTTGAAGTGGTCGTTACGATGGCCGTTGACGCCGCTGCCGTCGATATTGCAGCTGTGGCAGTCGGAGAAGAGAGTTTTTCTGTGGATCTGGACGTATTGTCAGCTTAAAAATATTACAGTATACAGATTCGCTGATCAGCGAATTACACGACGATCCGGAGAACGGCAGCATTGTAGACTTGAGAAACGATCATGCAACAACTTTCAGGTTTCACTCCTCTGATAGCATGCGCCAGCCCATTGAGCTTTTCATGTTACAGAGAGCTAGTGTCAGAATTAACCTACACTCTCTTAGAGTAATCCAATGCTTTGGTAATGATTTTTGACACTAATGGCCAGGTTGAAGGGGATAGGTGAAAGTGAAACCATATAAATATGCTCATCTTTCTGTAAATGTAATTTTTCAGATATATACTGATCAGTGTTGAACAGCAAATTTCTCGTTGTCGATGTTTATGATCTTAAATTCAGTGTTTCTTGCTAAACCTGGACTCTGAATTTTTCGAATTTGAGTCATTTGAAGAACTAAAATTAATTGATAATAATTTCGAGGTTTAAAAATGAATGGTTTCAAGATAGTTGAGTCTTTCCATCAGCCTGTCAACTGCAAAGAAAACGTTCTCACGATCAGAAATGGAGTACTTTTAACATTGATAGGCGCAAATTGATTGCTTCTTCTACAGTCTAAGTTTATCAGAAATTTAGAATCTAAAAATTTTCAGGAACGCTTTTTAACCAATTCCGAGCTCCAAATCAAAATAAAAACAATTCATCAGATAAATTTTGCTGTTGATTGTTTCAAATTTATCTTCAATTCAGAAATTAAAACGATAAATTAAAAAAATTAAAATAATAAATTTGAACAATTAGAATAATAAATGTGAAAAATTAGAACAATAAGTCTTAAAAAATAAAATTACAAATCATTAAGATCTATCTATCACTGCACTTTGGAATGGTTTGCAAATATTTCTTGACATTTCTTTCATTAATGGAATCAATTAGTATGCTAAATAATTATTTCATGTCAAGAAACTGGCACAATATTTTACCGTTCCGTTCGGTGGTCAACATCGAATTCGATGACTTTAATGTGGTATCCGAAACTTGCACTGTCGTTTTCGATTCAATGTCTAAAACAGTAGCGTAATTTACTTATGAGTTGATAAAGAAGTCTGTAACTTTAATTTACGATAGACACGGACACTTTTTTGACAAAGTCCGCCATGACCGCAGGACTGATAACTCAACGAAAAATAAGTATTATCAACTCAAAATGACATCAAGCTTCAGTCAACAAACCAGCAGATTTCGGATACAAACTCCTTACATGTTCTTATGATCATCACTTACCAATTGGTTCTGTTAAGGAATTAACGTTTATAGATGCATTCAATACTTTACCAGGTATTCTTTTTACAGTATTTTCCTTCCGAACAACATGGGGCTTTCTCGTGGTTACAGTTTCTGCAACTGCAATCGTCGTAAAAGAATCTGAAATAGACCATAGATCTGCCTGAATTACGAAACATACGGTAGAATGCCGTATTTTTTGAGAATCTGCTCAACACAATTAAATTACCTGTATCTACCTGGTACTGAAGATTTTTCCCCTTTCGTTGAATTTACAGTGAAATCTGTATCTTGAACGGGGAAGGATTGAATGGTGCTCACAAGCAAACTAGTCGTCGTGATGATTATGGTAGTCTCGATTGATTCAGACGTTATATTTTCTTAACGGAATATTAATGAGTAGTACGAGGAGCGATTTTCTAAAAATGGTTAATACACACCTAGCATAACAAAAATTTGAAACAATCTTTTCTATTCTTAAAAAGCATTCGCCTTCCTCTTTTGTTCGACCATTTATTTTTCATTTTTGATAATTTAATCAGAAAACGTTTTTCATTTTTTCTTTTTCTTTTTTCAATTTTTTTCTGTTTTTTGAAATCTTTTAAGATATGAATCTATGAAATATCTTGATCAAGCTCAAACCATTGCTATCGGAAAAAATATATAGTACGTCAAGTTGCAGCAGTTCTCCATGTTTTACAGTATGTTTTGAATGTACTAAACTTTTAGGTAACCTGCAGTTTGCGTAATATTTTTTATCGTTTTCGGAAAAACGAAACTTTTGGTCGCTTTTTTCTTTTCGATCATCTTTTCAACGCAAACGCCGTCCGACGAGCAGACTGATTTATAACAAACATCGGTCATTTGGTAACGCTCGAATCCCGTACAATTCCCGCCGATTCTAACTTTGGGCAAACAGACGTACCTTCGCTGATCGCAAAATAAATATTTCGAACCACAATCCAATTTGTTGGCGTTACAAGTGGGGCTAGGTTCATATTCATATAAATTATCCGTGTACCAATTTGAAAGTGCTGTGGAAAAAGAACGGGCTGGTGACATTTTAGAACGTCATACGATGTAAAATTTAAAATGGTTCAAGTGATACTTTTATAGTGGTAGAGCGCCGCCCTTATGAACATTGGCTTTTTCTTCAGAAAAATTCACATCACAATCAAAGCGGGCCACTGAGTTACGTTCGGTGGTTCAATGTTTTTTCAGAAGTAGAAAAGCTGAGCATAAGGGGTTTCTTATCGACAATGTACAACTGGATGGAAATTACTAGAGGAATACGGTGTGATTCCAAGGGCGTTCAAACTAAAGGCGTTTCGTTATAGTAATCAGGGGCCGGTTTCATCAAAGTGACTTAAGCTCCGGCTGAGCTGCAGCTTAAGCTGTAGCTTAACTTTATATGTTATACCATTGTTGTTAAGCTGCAGCTCAGCTGTAGCTTAACTCATACACACAAAACATATCGGGAAAGCTCAGCTGCAGCTTAACTTTCTCGATATGTTTTGTGTGCATGAATTAAGCTGCAGCTGAGCTACAACTTAACGGCAAGGTTGTAACATATAGATTTAAGCTCAGACATGCACGGCAAGAATTTTCCAGGGGGAGGGTCCTCGGACTTTTCAACGGGGGGGATGGTGATGGGTGAGCAAAAAAAAACAAAAGAAAAGTTCCATAAGTATGCTTTTCATATAAAATATGCATCAAAAATATTTAAAAAACCTATCTTCGAAAAAGTTCAGGTAGGGGTGTTTGATGATTTCTTTCAGGCCAGGGAGAGGTGTTCAAGGTCTCAGGTAGGGGGCTTTACCTCCCCCTGACCCCCTAAGTGCATGTATGGTTAAGCTACAGTTAGGCTGCAGCTCAGCTGGAGCTCAAGTCTCTTTGATGAAATCGGCCCCAGAATTGATGTTATGATTTTTTGCTCTCTATATTTTAAAGTCCCTTCAGTAAGATTTGTTGATTTCTTATTCGTTTTTAAATTCCACAAATCAGCGACATTCGGCGTGGCAATTTCGAATGTAATCTTTGATTTGTCTTTTTGTTTTCAACAAATTTCAAATAAACTTACAGAAGTGTCGATAAAATATGAAATGAGTAAAGAAAATGATAAAAAACAAAGAATTTAAAATAATGGGCGTCAATAATGATCGATGGTCAATTTTTGAATATTAAGAGGAAATCAGTTAACTTTGCAGTCCGTACATTTAATATATCGCCCAGTTAGCGGAGGAAGTGTCGGACTTCTTCATGGGTAAAAAGGTCCCGTGGATTCAAATTTTCTCGAAAATCCATGTTGGAGAGAGGGTGGGGGTTTGGCTAGGGAAACTAAAATTTAGGTGGGGGATTTCCATCCCTACTATTGTATGCATACTCAAATTTTCCTAGAAATACAACGAATAACTGTATCAAACGAATAAAAACTGACGTCAGTTCATCAGACTCAATCAGTGGAAAAGAATTTCAGCAGGACGTTCCGCTCTTTGTGCTGATTACTTAAAGTTTTAAGAAAAAACTGGCACCGAAGTTTAGAATTCATCGCTTGAATGTGGACGGTCAAGCAATTACTGTGGCAGCACCGTAAGCTTAAAAGGAGTTTGAGTTCAATAAGCACAGACTCTTCCTCGAACTCCGTGCTATATGACGAAACTAAAAAACAAAAATTAAAAATATGGAAAACAACGTAGAAAACAATATAGACGTGACGAAAAAATGAAGCATCACAGGAAAGATTGCGAAAAAAGACAAAAAGGGAGCAATGTTGATAAACGGAGAAAAAACTAAAAAGTCAAAAATAGAAAGACCAATTACCTTCGTGTTCGGTCGTTGGAAACGGCATCAATGGTTCATACATATTGGAAGAACAATGTTGCATACAGCTGCCGTCGGCGTAATCGCTTTCCCTTTTTTCTCTGGTCTGTCGAAGATGTCGCCATTGTTCCCATATTCTATCTCAAAAAATACTGCCATTGGCTACAAACGCTAAATCATAAAAAAATGATAGAATACCAAAGAAACTGTGAAAGAAGAAAAAGATCGGGTCATTCGGCGCCGTTCTGAACTCCACCATATGGCCACCGACCCACATGTGCGCGAATCCGTGTATCATTTCAACGAAACTGCTATGACAAAACGTCAATTCTTCGAAAGTTTTCATGTTCATAATACGTTTAATTTGCACCGGTTTAACTATTTCGCCTGGAATCAACAGATGTATAAATTTATTTGAACGATTAAACAAAATCAAATGAATTGACAGTTCACGAAAAGTTTATGTTGAATTATAGCTAGTTTTAACCGTGGAAAAAACACGATAGCATCGGAGAGGCGTTCCGTTTTTATATGGACAAAAATGTGTTTTATTGCATTAAATAATTTCTTCAATACTATAACCTACCCATGCTCTCTTTTCCGACATTTCTCGTCAAGTGGCCAACTTGAAGATGCTTAGGAGCGGCCGGATCTGGCCACGGTTTCCAATTAGCGAAAGGACCATCGATGACCTGACCTTCTCCTGTACCCATGAACTCTTTCGTCCATAGAATAGAGTCTCGCGGATCGGGTAGCATAGAATCCATCGTTAAATCCCAGTAAGGTATGCCTAAAAACGCAGAAAATTGTACATTAAGTCCGGTTCTGCTTTAACTACACTAATTTCTTTTCAACATAACTTTTGTTAACAAATTTACGCTTCTTTTGACCACTTACATTAACTGGTAATAACTTTTCATTATTCTGAATACTGATCGGTTTTTTTATTTTTCTGTCAGTCACTTTAATTTTTTGTCAGTCACTTTACTGCAATGAAATTTCTTTAAATATCAACATAGGATAATCGTTTTCAGTTGGCTTAACATAGAATAATCGTTCTCAATCGGCTTTGTATCAATTTCTCTTTTCACCAGTTATTGAAAAAGGATAACAATTTTAAAATGTGTATCGTAACCCAATATAGAAAGATCATCCCCGCATTTATTAACCTGCTTAAAATCATACTTATGTCAGGATCAATTTCTCTGAGCGCGAATTCTGTAACTTTCAAAAATTCTCGATGGAACGGAAAAAACGACGGGCAAAAGTGCGCCGTAACCGCTCGTTCGGGAATATGATAGGTGATCAATGTATCGAATCGGCTCAAGCCTCGATCAATTTTCGTATTTTTTAATTCGTTCAAAGCGTCGAATAATTTTCGTCGTTCTTCGTCGGTTAAAGATCTAATTTCTTTTCGTTTTACTTTTTTAAAAATCAAAGGTGTGTTAATCATTGATAAAGAAGGTGATCGTTTTTTTCTATAACTATGATTGATGTGATTTTCATTATAGTCGGCAATTTCACCGCTTCGATTCTTTTTCAGGATATCGGAACAAGCAGATTCCCTAAATTGGCAAACGCAGTCTAAATTGCGACATATCCATAAAGGCTTGACCCATTTTTGGGCTTCTAACGGTAGAACGGGTGTTTTGGATGAACCGGGGCCGCCTTCGACGAATTGCCGCTCCCATTCGTCGCATTTTGAACAAAATTTTTCAATCTTCTTCAACGGGAATGAATTTTCAGACGATAATTGCTTCGACAGACAAGTCGAAGATTTTTTGTTGTATTGATCATTGGTGCCGATCATGAATGCGAAACGGAAAGAAAGGGCGATGAAAAATATGAAAATCATCATCTGAATAACAAAGCATTATCTCCAAAGTCGTTTAACGAAAAAATATTCGCAATATCACGGTTTGAATTTCACATTATTGATTACTGTATGATTCTTTAGGCAATGGATGAGAGGTCGAAAATCGAAAATCCATTGAAAATGATCAAAAGCTTGATATAATACTCAATATGCATTGTGCATCAAATAACTTCCACAACATAGTAAGGCAAAATTATTAATCGAATACACTCCCGAAAAATATAATTTTATAAATTACCATAATTTACAACACTCAACGACATGACAAAAAATGGGAACTCTTTAAAAATTCCTCATTTCAAAGACAGCACTTTTGCAAAAACTCTAAATATCAATTTATTACGGAATACATAGACGCACATGTATTATATCAAAAATTCGACTCTATTTTTAGCGTTTTGATGAAAATCATCTTAGTTTTACGCCTTGGACGCATGAGACATTGGGAAAAGTGTTTCAACCCAGCCCCCATTTCCCCAAATTACCTTCTCTTCTTCTTCATGACAAATAGTGAAAATCGTCACGGTAGCAGCAAAAAAAGTGTATTTTCGTAAAAATATCTAAATAAAGTGGAAAAATTGCACAATGATGTCGAAATTTTTGGTCATAACAATTTTGATTGAAATTTTTTCGAGAATCGTAATATGATATCCGGTCGAATTACGAAAGTAAAAAATTGACCTTTTTTCCTTTTTTTGTTGTGTCACACTTCAAATTTACGCTATTGTAATAGTCAGTGTATGCACGTCTTTGATTTTATTGAGCTATTAAAATGCGCTTTCATCTTGATTTCTGTATCAAGAACAACGAACTTTGAACTCATCAAAATTGCGCTTGAATCTCTTCTACTAAGAAGTCTTTGTTTTTTAATTTTTGGGTATCAAGCCATACTACTATTTTATAACGCATAGATGGACACAGGAAGTGAGTCCTCTAAAGTGAATCATTGAAGTCCCAAAAATGGTCATTCCAAACATGCTTAACTGTCCGAATAGAACAGGTCAAAAACACCACACGTATTTTTCGGCAAAAAACGGAATTGTTTCATTTCCACCGCTTATTGTGGTGGGTGATCCCATCCATAACAAATTTTTGCCGTACATTTTTCGCATGAACCTTATTTGCATGACTACAGAAAGAAATTGGCAGAGTTAATTGTAATGAAACTCTTTTCTCAACGCTCAAACTTCTACTATAGGATTAGTTGTAGATCATTACAGTATAATAACCAATTCCAGATCGTCTTTTGCTCAAGACTTTATAGAATATTAATAATTCATGTAGACTCACAACAATTCCACAGCCAGTGAATTCTACCTGTATGCTCAGAAATGATTGAATTTTCTATGAACAATCGAATTATAAATGGCATCGACGGCTGATCCATGCCCAAAATCTAAATAAGACATAAATGGTCAACATCATCAAAAGATTGATCCAATTGAAACTGGAAGATGCATATAAATAATGAACGTAAAAATAATGTGAAAAAAGTTTCATAGTTTTACGACTTTCTACTGAATCATATATTATATGGGACAGAAAATATGTGAGATTATACTCATAATCACCAGCAACTTTTCAAGAAATTCTACACGAAAGAATTTTGTAAACAACAAGAGCAGTATTTTTTCGCGTTTTAAAATTCAGAAGCATTTTATAAAAAACAGACTATATCATTTAGACATTCTTTGCTATTAGTTTATTATTTAGGGCATAGTTGTTTTCCATCAGTCATCTAACTTGAATCTTTCCAGCTTTCCTTCTTTCGTTATGTTTTTAATCTACATCATCAATCTTTTCAAACAGCAGGTCAGGATGATACTATTAAAGAATATTAAAAAGTTGGTGGTTCCGAATTCTGGACACAGTAAAGAAATTTTGATTTAGATAACTCGACTGACTCGACTAAACATTTTTCTTTAGATTAAAAACGAACAGACACACCAATGGAATGTTTTTCTTGTTTTAGTGTGCATCCATTCTGTTTACAGCAAGGGCCAGATGATAGAAGAATGAACAAGGAATAAGCCTTATTCCTAAGATAGCTGTACTGGACATTCTCGGCACAACTACTTGTGTTTCGGGACTAAGCATTCTGAAGCGCAGTTAATCTCTTAAAAGAGGTCCTAACTCATCAATAACAATTCGAAGTGTTTCTTTGCGGAAACGGCAACGTAAGAGAATGTGTCAATTTCGTATAGGTTCGTGCGAGTTAATGGACTGTTTATGAAAAATCGTATTTTGGATTGGATCTATTTCTTCCAACAGTTCCAATATTTCAATTTTTTCCACGATACACAAACAACACAAAAAAAGAAAATGTGTTTAAATTTTTTTTGTAGCAAAATGGGGCAAGAATTTGTTATTCCTCCATTTATACCCGTTGCGGGCAGGTATAAAACTGGGGAATAAAATGATCATTCTTTATTCCAGATTCAGCGTATTCCAATTTCTGTAATACGGTTAATTCTATTCCGCCAATTTATTCCATGATTTATTTCTGGGATAAGCGTTGTTCAGCTTTCTGTCATACGAATTTCATTCCTGAGTAAAGCACGATTATTCCTCTTTTTGTGATGGTACAAATACTTATGCCCCACTTTATACAGGTATTTATTCCTGACATAACGCTATTCCTCTTTCTGTCATCCGGCCCCGAGTTTTGGAGACTGAGACACTGTATTGTGGCAAAATCAGAAGTTTTACGTTTTTATTCGATAGATGAACTTATTTAAAATTGATATAAATAAATTTCTACTTCGATAACGGTTAATTTTCAGTATAGACACCGATTACAAGATCTTGGGCAATTTTGATTCATCCAAATCGAATTCCTTTCGCATTCTCTTTCCGAGGCCCATAAATCACACAAATTATGGTAATCGTAGCAATCTGAAATTCAAATTCACACTGAAGTATAAAGATTGAAAGAAGTACGGCAGTGGATTTTTAGTACTCATTCAACAAATTAAAGTCTAGTTATCTCTTAAAATTCATACATTTTCAGGATCGTATCAAAAAGAGTAACATTCTCCGTTTATAATATTCTGATGTCTACCTCTAGAATTTGCACACTGTTGCTTGAAATCGATATCAAAATTTCCGCATAGACCGCAACTTTTGCGACAGTTTTCTCTCATCCACGGTACATTGTCTGCACATCGATTTTCGCTGGCCCATTCACTACAATCGAGGCCATAGTCTTCGCAAATGGCTACAATTGAAGAAATGTAAAAACAAAATACCGAATGATTTAAGATCTTTCCTACTCTTCGATTGATAGTTCGAACACATTTTACATTCTTTAGGACAAAGTTTGGTAACGGCGACGCTTTTTCCACATTCGCCAATTTCGGCCCACCATGTGCAACAAAAGTGCGCGTTGAGGCATGCTAAAAAACGGAGAAACAAATATTTATGTAAGGTTATAGTTACGTAGAAATTCGGTCAAGATGAAACGGCTCAAAACTTTTCTGCAAAGGAATTTCGGCTGAGAAGTTCTACGTGAGAGGAAAGAGATGTTTCGATGAAAAATCACAGGAGAGGATATTGGGAATACGGTTTGCCGTGTGCCACATGACAGGGAATGATTACATCACAGCATGACACTGGAAACTTACTCGAAGTATTACTTGTGATGGCAAACGCTGGTACTGTATTTTCATCAGCCGATTTCGATTTACTCCTGTTATGTATCTTCTTCTCTATTGCATAGAAAAATAGAGGTAAAAACGTGGATGAAAAGGACACTGCTCAAAATTTCGTTTGCTGGTAAAAACAAACGTCTAATTTCAACTCAGATTCAACCAAAAACCTATATTTCCAAACTTGTAATACTTGTAGAGAAACTGCAGAGAAACAAACAGAGAAACTGCGTATGTTGTTAGTTGTTACTTACGCAAATTTAATTGAAGAGCGGATAAAAATCCCAAGCTAGACGGCAATAAAAGCTGACCAGGTCGACCAATCGGTTCTCCGAAAGCTACCGTTGGAACAGTTGGAGGTTCAGAAATGTCGTAAGTTGAGCTCGTACGAAAGCTCGTCGTCGTTTTGGCCTTTTCTAGTAACGCTCCCACAGAAGAACATTTACAAAATTGATGGAACAAGTCATAAAAATTTGCACTTAAGTTAAAAATTATATCGGTACAAAGAAAATAACGGGTGGTGACTAAATTCTGGCACAAACTTTGAAGTGTAGTTCTTGTTCAAAATGCTACAAAATAATTCAACAAAAAGCAATATGTCTGACACGGTCTAGTTTACTAGGGACAACCTTAAACATGTAATTAAACTCATCAGTCTTTTTCAAACAATAAATCATTCGTTTTTTACAGATATGCTGTTTTCATTTCTCAACCATGACTATAAACTAATCTTTTTAAAATCGACCAAAAATTTTCTGTAGGACGTAATTCAGGCGTACCGGGTGTATTGTCAGACTTATCAAAAAATCTAATCTCTTTTCACGTAAATGGCTCACTCCTGATTTGGCATAATGAGATGTAGCCAGGTCAGACCAGAAAACATAATTATTGTCAGAATAATATTTTTCAATAAATGGAATCAATCTTTTAATGATACAGTCCTTTAAATAAATATTTTGATTGACTGATATTCCCAATGGCACGATTAATGGTTATGAAATTTCAAGAGGTGTTATGGCTACCCAGATCCCCAAGTTTTGCTCAACTTTTTTGGAGGGCTTAAACTTAACAGTCTTTGAAGCAGATTTTTTATTATCAATCCAAAATTCAACAAAGAGTCTGTTTGAATGAGAAATGTAGAATAAGTTCGTCATCCACAATGAATTCATAGCCAAGAAATTTTGTTAAAAGTTGTGAACAACATAGTCGAATAACTACCAACTGTTTTTCTGTACCCGATGATGCCTGAATTCTTTTGTGCTTTTTAATGTTCGTCTCACTGGCTAATGATGAACAATATGAGAAGGAAGACAGTTACATTTTTCAGCCAGTTGTCGGGTTGAAATCCCAGTCTGAATGTTCACCCATTGCGTCGGGCATGTGATGCTGGATTATCTCTCAACATCGTAAAATACAATACAATGTATTCGGGGAATAAATTCTTCCACAAAATGTTTGACAATGAAAGATTTGCCCTGGTCCCAATGATAACCACAAAATTTATATACACAATTCCACAAGGTAGCTGAAGCCATATCAATAAATCACAATCAAATTTAACAACACATACGAAATTTGTGCCAAATTTTGGTCACCACCCGCTAATTCATCGACTGCTGGTTAATAATGCTCAAGAAACTAGTACAAGTGCTGGGTACAAAATGAACGTCGCAGTGCTGAAGTGTTCAAAAAACATTTTTGTGGAGTGAAAGATTCCCTCTTTCAGGGCAATGTTCTTCAAATAAAAGTCGGCATTGAATCGAATGAAATTTGTCATAATTTTTGGTCGGCTACTCCGTATGTTTAAATCTACCTTACTCTGGCTCTGGGTTATGACTAGAGGCGTCATACCAGGCATGCTAGCGCCGTCAAGGAGAGGTAAATGTGTTGTTACAACACTTGATGCTGCAATGCTAGTCGTAGTAGCAGGCGTAATCGCAGGAGTAGTCATTCGATCAACGTTCAAATCACCTGAAAATTGAATTCATTGACTCATTCGTCAAAGCTTTGATCAACTCGTCAAAACTTACAAATAAAGATGAATTTATCTGGTGTTTGAACGTTATTCCGAATATTCAAAAATTTGGCAGAGGTTATATCCGTGGCGAAAGGCATATCGCCGAAACCATTATCTGTTATTTTGATATTAAATTCGGCTTTGTCACATTTACGATGTACGCCTTGCGATTTCTGAATAATTTCAACGTTGAGAAAAGTAGACGTAGTCGAATTTTCCAAATAATTAAATTCGTAATGCAGGTCAGAGAAACCGAAAATATCTAAAACGTTCATCATCTAAAAATATAATCAATACTTGAAAGAAACATTTTAGGCAAAAATTAGTTTTAATGTTGGAAAATCATAAATTTAGTGAAAGTTTGAATCTAATACCGAATTGATGCAATCTGCGATGTTTTGGTGTTAAAAAGTCTATACATGACTCAGAATAAAATAAAAAATCTAGCTTGATATTTAATCACCTATCTTGATCGGAACATCTTCAAATTTATTTGATCAACGTCAAAAACGCAAAAATTAATTGTTCATCTCTATTGCCCAGAGGTCTTCAAGGTCAGCTTTTTCAGGTAGGGGTAAAATTGAAAATTTGCGGGGGTAGCGTAGCTAAATGTCCACTAAACACGTCCTTTTGTCTCAAAATTAGGCAGCCAGTGATCGATTTTAAGGACTTTACTATTCCAGAATTTTCAGAATCAGTTACTTTAATTTACTTACGTTGAAACACATCGGATTACATAGGTTTTCATTTTCGTCTAGAACCAAAATTTCGCCTTCCGATTTCCCGAATACTCGAGGATCCAAAATTTGCGCGAAACCCGCGCCAACGGTATATGGCCATTCGTCGAGGCGAGCTTTTAAACCTTCTAAACTGTAGTTAATCGGCGAATAATGTTGAGTCAATATTTTGGCGGCTCCGTATCTAAAAGTCGACTGTCTTTCACTGCGACGAGCAACCATAGTGACAGGCATCCAAACAGTTTCGAAACGGGAAAAAGGATGATTAGTGGTGGTAGGGGCTGTCTGGACTTTGGTGGACATCTGTTCTCCAGTTTCGAACCACCTTTTAGCATCTGCAAACAAATTGTGAATTCTTAACGCGCTGAATTGTTCAGCATTAAAATATCGTATAGAACATGATAAGAAAAACCTCGCCTAGCTGCTACTGGTTTTGAAATTTTTTAATACAAACATTCCAGATTGAATATTCAGGAAATCGTAAAAATATGAAACAGTATTTTCTCTCCATTGTAATTATTTACAAGCATTTCAACAAAAACGAACTTTAGTTCAGAATGTTATTTTTTCACCAGAAAATTCAGAAATAATAAAGCATGACGAGCTTTTTTTGAAGTCGCTATATTTTAAATGTATTTCTTAATTTTGAATAGATTCGGTCGAGCGATGATATCCAAATTCTACCAATAGTCGTACATGCAATAAAAATAGCTATATATGCTTGGAAAAGTCTCCAAGAAAAATCCAAGAGAATAAACAATGTCCCAAAAATTCAAATGAATGGAAATCCTTCAACGTCATACGAATAGCAAAATCTTAAGAATTTGCACTCAACCTTGAAAAAAGTGCTCATGAATCAGAATCGTGCCATACATGCACATGGAAGGTAGGGGGAAGGGGAGATAATACCCTCCTACCTGAGACCCTGGACACACTTCCCCCAACTTTTTCGAAGAATTTTTTTAAACCTTTTGAACTTTGAACTTTTTAACTGAGCTTTTTCTCATTATTTTTACGCATATTTTGTATGAAAAACATGCTTGCGCAGCTCTCCTTTTGTTTTCTTGCTCACCCATCATCATCCCTCCCGATGAAAAGTACAAGGAACCTCATCCTGCAAAGTTCTTGCCGTGCATGCATGTCGGAAGCATAAATTAGCAAGGAGGTAAGAGCACACAAGTAATTGGTATTATGGGGGACACCGACCAAAGTTTGAGCTTTCCCTCACACAAACTCCTCACCCTCCCTCTAAATGGGTTGAATTTTCAAAAATTTTCAGCTCATGAGACCCTTGTTCATACGAAGCATCGATACTCTTCTACACAAACTGGCCCGGGCCTTAAATATATGGGTAAGGTGGGTTGTATCCTTTCCTCGAATCCTGAATAGGGGTTTATTAGGGGTTCAAAATTCTGTTAAGATGACTCCCATTCATGTACAGGATGTTGCGAATCTATCTGCTCCTTCTAAAAACCAACTTCTAATTAAAATAGAAGAATTTTCTTCAAATTGGTTTGTAGAGACTTTAATTGTGTTTTCAGCATTGTGATTTTTATCACTATAAACTGAAGGACTAACTTTTTGTTACAATAAACAATGGAAAAGCTTAAAATATCGTATATTATTTCATTTTGCACAAAAAATTTGTATTTCAGCAAGTCGTATGATCACCAGCAGCTCCACTAACTTGTCCAAGGAAACCTAGCATGAAACATAACAGATTTTCGAAAAGATTCTGATTAAATTCAAAATCTGAAAATACAATCTGCAAATATTTCAACAAGGTGGCATGTGAAAAAATTTTGCAAAAAATTCATGATTTTTTCCTCCAGTTATCCTGAACCCATCGTTCGGATCATTATAATTGATTAGCAACTCATTTCTTTGTAATAAGCTCCAACTTTTTCAGCTCCGTTGACGGCTGTCGCTTGAATAACATCAATAAGCCGTGCTTCTTTCGAGAGCACCTATTTTTTGGATAAAAAATGATAAATCTGAGGAAAGTTTTCAGGATGTAATAGCTCATACAATACTTTACCTGAAGCTGTCTGCTTTACATCATTAACCGCAGAGTCAAATTATCCACAAAATAATGTAAAAAACGTTCTGCTAGCTTAAACAGAAGTAGTTTTACAAAGGGAGCAGATAGATTCGCACCGTAGCATCCCGTACATCAGCCAAAATCTGTTGGGATCAGACTCTATGCGGTGTGGGTTGACTTTTTCTACTATACCACTGCAAATAATGCAAACGTAACACTGGTGGACCCGCACATATCAGAAATCCTCGTCTTCTGTTTGTGACGGGCGTGCAAGACTTTAATACGATGTAAAGTTCTCGCCCCGAAGAACATGTATGGTCACTCCCCGGGGTAGCTAATATTTGGAAAAGTACGAGAAAGATTTGTTAGTAGATATACATTTCGGGTGAAATTAGACGAATACACATCTGTTTCTCAGGAATGGAATGATGAAGCTAGGTTCGAGTTTTTACTACAGATATCCCAGGCAGCAGCACTGGTGCCGATGCCACGGTATCGGGTACGACCTCGCTTTAGCTATTATGGCACCACTGGTTGTAAAACACCTACTATCAGTGTGAAATTCAATGATGTGCACTGTAAAGGTGAATTTGCTATGAAAATCTGAAATGCAAAAGCAAATGTAAACATTGCATGAAAAGAGCTAAGCAAGTAAAAACTAAATATATGTTCAAAACGAAAGTTTCATGATCAGCTTCAAAGTTAGCGTCTTATACACATAACAATACATTTTGTACATTCTGCTATTGACAGTAACTCAGTCTTCTACTCACTTATTTTTCGGAAACACACAGTAATTCGCAACAAAGTTCTTCAGTGGGACTGGGAGCTTTTTGAAGATTACAACGTTATGACTGAATTTACCCAGCGAATTTCCCTGACTTTAATGACACTTTCTCGCACATTTTATAAAATGATCATTAATTGCAGATTTAGTTTGATTCACCACTCCATTATATGATAATGAGATAACAAATACTTTTTGAAAGCTATCCGCATCCGCGCTTTTGGAGAGGATTTAGGAAAATACCGGTTCCACCAAATGTCCAGTTCGATTTTGGGAAAATACAAAAACATGGATTTTTTAAAGTTTTGGAAGATAAAAATGCCATATTCTCAGCGCCTCGCAGATTCGGTAACCATGACTTGATTACAGCTTTTGTAACACATTCAATTCATAGTTATTGAATGTACTATCACTGTTGCACTGATACTTCCACATGTTAATTCCGAAATTCATATCGGAACTACCAGTTTTCTCTCATAGTTCTTACATTCTCTAAGCTTCTCCAACTTTAAGACTTCAAGCACATCTCCAGTCAATTAGATATAAAAAAATTGAGTTTTTGCTAATCATTAATCGGCAGAAATGATTCAACCGTTCGGTTATGAAATTTAGGAACCGCATCCGATATTCCAAAAAAGCGTGGAACCCTTGCACCTCTACAAATCAATTGTAAATATTTTATTTATTTACAATTTTTTATGCCAGTGAAATCACTTTGTCAGTGTAATGTTTCCAAAAAACTACAATTTCTGTATTTTTAAACCACCCAACCTCCTGGCAAAACTTGACCAAACAAAAAGTCACGATTTACCCATTCTCAATGTTTGACCTTACAAATGTATGAACATATACCTAAACCTTCGAATTCATTTTCGTGAGACCAAAATCCATCGTTGACGTCGATTTTTTGAAAACTTTCTTCTGCGCAACGACCATCACGGCACTTCGATTTATAGCAAATGTCCGTGCCTTCGTAACCCGAACAATTTCCGCCTATTCTAATTTTAGACAAACAAATGTATCGTTTGATGTCGCAAAAAATGTATGGCGACCCGCAATGACGTCGTTTAGCGTTACAATAGGGACGAGGTTCGTAACGATACAATTTGTCCGTATAATAATTCGATAGTCCTTCGATTTCTTTAACCGGGAAAGGTTTGAGTTGGTCGGTAATTGAACAGTATATATTGCAATCGCCTTTTTTCTCAACAAATTCTGTTTCTCGTTGACGCCTAGTTTGCTTTTCGTGACGCCATTGTTCCCATATGTAGTCTAAAAATTGAATCGAACATTAAGATACCTGATATGTGAAACTGAAGAGGAAAAGCAGAATTACAACATTGAATTGGTATGGTAGAGTATCGCATACAATTATCGCGACATACAAAAAGCTTAGAATCCAAATCCATACTTTATAAGTCGATTCGATTATGTAATCTTGAGCAAGCCGTATGTAATCTAAACTTGGAATCTATATTCCTCATTTAAGAACAGCTATAATTAATCCAGCAAAATTCGATGAAACTTATATCTAATTGGGGTGGTATCCGCGACTTTTCACCTATAAAGGCCGACAGGACGCCTAATCTCATGGCAGCTAGGATCCGACTATATGAGGTCAAAAACTCGACGAATCTCGATTTTGGACGAAAATCGACAATTTCGACAAAAAGTGTAAAAATTGTCGAATTCATTTCATTTTGAATTGTTATAGATTGTTGCTATTAGAATTTTATGAGTTATTGGTTACTAATGAGTTATTTTATGCAGTTTTTAGAAGATGGCCACGAATTTTTGAGACCTTTTTGGCAACTTTGGCGGCCAAAAGTTGTTTTTTCGATTAATCATGAGCACTCCCCCAAATAAGCATTTTCTGTCGATTCTTCATCAGTATCTTTTTTATTTCCAATTCATGGGCCATTTAAGGTAAATTTTTCTTCAGAAGCCGCTTAACCATTTCAAGGAGCAATGGTCCAATCTGAAGTTTGTTCCTCATCCTAGCATCAGGCAGTTGTTGCTCGTACGATTTGAAAGGTCAGAGTCAGAGAGATGTGTGGGTGGATTCTATCTATAATTCCATAATATTCTAGCGTTTCCCAGTGCTCTTTACCTTTCAAAATTTCCCTCGTCGTTTTCATATTTTATTTTTTCATTCAAATTATCAAAATTGAAAAACTCCAGATATTCCTCTGACGAGATGTTTCATTTGACTCTATTTCCAAAAATGAGTCTTCTTTCAGATTCTACCTATTATCAGGAAAAATAATGATTTAAAATTTTTATCGTTATGTGGATTCTGAAGGCTAATCTCAGTCTCAAGGTTTAATCGTTTGAGTCGACCCTGGTTATATTTAGTGGAACATTCTAGATTTTACTAGTTTCAGACAAAGAAACTCTCGAGCCAAATATAGCTACAGTAAAGGCCCTGTCATACTTCACCGCGCGGTACCGCGCGGCGCCGCGCGGTGCCGCTTGTCCTATTCATACTAACAGGCGGCGCCGCGCGGTGGCTTGTCATACGTCGCCGCGCGGTAGCGCGCGGCGCCGCATTTTTACTTTTGGATTTTGCTCTTCTCAAAAAATGTGTATTGGTTTAGTTGAAACCTGATGGGGCGGCGCGCGGCGCCGCAAAAATTACAAAAACCTATTCATACTTCAAAGGCGGTACCGCGCGGCGCCGGCCGGCGCCGCTTTTTAGCATGAATAGAACAACCGGCGCCGCGCGGTACCGCGCGGTGAAGTATGACAGGGCCTTAAGAATTTTTATGAAATCACCGATAAAGCTATGTATAAAGAAAAAGACAGGATCGTTGGGCGCCACACGAGTGTCGGACATATGTCCACCGATATAAAAATGAATGGAACCGTGGACCAGTTCTAAAAACGGATCGACGCAGTAGTCGAATTGACTGAAATTTTTCTTTCCCAATAATTCGGCTATATATTCGTCGCCGAGCAAAGCACCCAAAGAATTTTTCCCAACGTCTCGTTCGAGCTTCGTATGATTTACTAAAGCAGGAACTAGAGCATCCGGACGCGGAAAGAAATGAGCAAACGGGCCGTCTGAAAGTAGATATGTATATAATACTTACTTAACTATACAAATTGAAGTTACTAAGTTCTACTTTTATAGTCTTCATATTGAGAAATAATACAAATTAGCACTGTTCTTCATAGAATTTTTGCTCGAAAAATCGTTAAATATTAGTAAATATTAGGTGGCAAATTTTCTGTGCTGCTATGTGACATTGAAATGCATTCGAAAAGACTTGATCGTTTCAAGGACTAAAGGCAGCTTCCTTGATTCTTCATTACTTTTTTTTCGTTGAGACTTTTTTATTTTTCATGGCGTTATTATTAAAGAATATTTTCTGAAAAGTTGTAATGAAGGAAAATCTACTAGGACACAGTATTATTGAAATCATAAGTTAGATTTATCATTCTTTGAAAATCCAATTTTCGATTCTGGGCCTTCGATCGTGTCTATTTTATGTGGATTGGTTTTAGTCTTGTATGAAATTAGGTGGCATAAAAACTTTTCTTTACCTCTTGCTGCATCAATTATTACAAAGAAGTCTGCTACAGTTATGCGATCAGGGCCATGTACACGTAGTTAAAAGAGCCATTGATTGATTGCAGTATCGAGATAACATTTTAGTGACGCTACGAAATTCAATTTATTCCTGATTTACAGTTTCATTATTTGTAAGCATTTCAAGAAAAATGAACTATTAAGAATAAGGAAGAAATTCGACGCCATATTGCAAAGGCTAGTGCCCTTACTTTTCAATAAACCTTCTCCATTGCCAAAAAATTCTTCCGTCCAAAGTATAGAATGCCGTGGGTCGGGTAACCTATCGTCCAACGTCATATCCCAATACGGAACACCTAATCCCGGCTCGATGGCTTGTATAGCTAGTTCGAAATTTTTTAAATACTCTCGATGATAGGGAAAAAAAGATGGACAAAAGTGGGCCGTAGGTGCGTATTCTGGAGTATGATAGACGACCAAGATGTCGTATTTGCTCATGTTGGCGATCTTTGCGGCTTTAAGTTCGCTTATTGCCTAGAAGAAAATTTCAGGATAATAAGTTGGCACTTACCTGAATTATCCTATCAGCTAATGTATTTCTCCGAAACAGTCAGCTACCCATCATTGACACATCTATTGTAGTTTCAATCTGATATTGGCAGGATACATAGGTAACCAAAGTAAAAAATTTAATCCTGGGTAAAAGCAGTTTTTGAGGAGGGTGTCTTGTGAACTTCTTCAATTAAAAAGTATAACATCGATTTCTCCATCAAATACATGTAATGGAGTCCCGAGGTCGGGCGGAGGGTCATTTACTGCTAAAAATTCTGGGGGAAAAAAATGGGATTTTTTCACTGAAAAAGTCCGAAAAATAATTAAAAAATATTCATGTTTAAAAAAAAGCAAAAAAATGTACTTATGGCGCGTAGCACTGAGAAAAGTGACATTCTAAACCATTTTTTGTTCAAAAATGATTATTTACATGAAAAAATTGAAATTTTCCGGTATTTTTCTGACCGAAAGTATGGAGTTCCCATCCCAATGTCAAAATGGGACTTGGTGTAAATAAAGAAATATATAAAGAGAATGAAAGGACCTAATCAGTCACTCCCTAATTCACCTAATCAGGCCCGAACCTTAGGTAGAAACAGTTTGCAACAGTTCGGTCTGTCCCAATCTCAACAAAACGATCAGCTGCTTTTGTTCCAAAGAACTGAAGATGATCAGATAACTCTCTGAGCTCAGGTAACTTCCAATCAATGGGTAAAACTGAGAAGTCAGGCCGTGAATTGAGTTGCAAATGTAGACTTGCATGCAGTGTGGCTCTCCAGAAATCTGGGATCTAACCTGCATTATCTCTGCTGCGAGGATAACAATAATTGTCCAGGCAGGGGACGTTGTATTTGGGCGTAAACTCCACAAATATAAAATCAATAATACAAAATGTATAAAGGCCAGTCTGGCTCACCGATTTCTTCACAAAATAAATAAAAAAACATAGAATGACCACAAACGTAAACGTTCAGGCCTTTTATGCACGACGTCCATGCAAATCTGCATTGACACAAATTGGGTCAACTTTGGCTAATTTGCACAACCATGAGATAGACTATGTCCATCTCCAACATCTCTCAAGCCTTGAAACTGACCAATGGAAGGTTAAAAAGATCCATATTACACCGCCATGAATTTCTGGACCTTTTGAGGACCTCTTTCACCCAACACGGTTTTCTGAATCTTTTTGGTCATTCTGGCCCCCTTGCGGAAAGCTTTCCGAATGACCACCTTCTTACATCAAGTCCTTTTCACAGGCATACTGGAATATCCACAAGACTATCCAGGTGCACAACCTCTTAGTCTGGATGCCAATGGATCAATGACTCAGCATTGACTCGACTTTTGATGACATACTGCACAATCCACTTTGACAATATCACAAAAAATCAAAATTTCTGCCAGCATCATTGATTGACAAATAAAAAAAACAAAAAGAAAAAATAAGGCAAGATTTAAACCAAGATTAAGTGAAGAAATAAATTTTTCACATACCGGGTTTTTGGTCATGTGAGGTACAAAACAAATATAAAATTATGCAACAATTAAGGATTTTTTTTTTGTTATTTTTTGTTTTGTAATTTTTTTTGTATTTCTGTGACTTTGTATTTTTTTGTATCTTTGTCCTTTTTGAGAAAAATAAATGCAAAAAATGATATTTTTGGGCCAAAATTTTATGCGGCTATTATTTACTGTTGCATCCGGCAACCTCCTTGCGCTCTTCTATGGCCTCCACCATGACCTCCATAAGGCCTCCATACCCATTGGCCATGCTGGCCACCTCTACCTTGTGCCTGCAGCACAGCACCTCTGCGACACGCAGCCCCACAACCACCCTGGTTGGGGTTGTGGAACTGAAATTGACTTCTCCCGTGGTTACCAATCTTTTGCACCTTTTCTTGTGTAATTGGTGGTAATTCTTGGCTTCCTTGGCCTTGACCTTGAGCTCCGGGTACGTTCAAAGCTTCGCCAGTTTTTCCATCCTGAGCTGTCTGAACTGGCACTCCTTTTGGCACCCATCACTCAAACCTAGTAATTACTACTCAGCATCACCAATCGAAAGGCTCTACTCTTTTACTCTTTAACACACATTTCCAGACCCTTTTTAACTTACTTTACCCATTTATAGCATTTGATTTTCGGAACTCTAGCACTTTTGTGCAAAAACACTGCAAAAATTTGTAACCTTCGAAATTTTGAAGCGGGAACTTGATATTTAGCATTTCTGGCCATTGGGTGTCCCTTTATAGGAGCCAAAATTGATAGGCAAAAATATGAGAAATTAGGTGCTTTTCACTCTAACCCAACACACCTTTGCTACTCAATTAGCGCTAATCAATCACAAACTTGATCTCCACAGCTGATCCCTGCTAATCCCCCTCTTTGCAGCTTTGCAGAAACCAGAGAGCGTGGGAATGGCATTGTCTCCCCTAATCAGCTCACCAAATTCGACCCGAGTCTTTTTTGGATCACCTAGGCTCAGCTTTGCCATCCCCTCTTGCTAAACTTCTCTCTCTTGTACTCAAAACTCAGTTGGTAGCCCATCCTAGAAGGAGAACAGAGATAGCCTTGGAAGACACCCCTGACGAGCTTGACCTCTACTCACTACTCATCTAACTATTTACAAATTAAAATATTTATCTTACCATCAACCAAAAAAGCAGTTATTCTGCTGTGGATGCGGCATCCTAGACTGGACATCGTCATCCATCATACTGTACGTACATGTACACTCATTTTGCGTATCCATTTCCGATTTTCTGAGCCTGTATGCTTTCATAAATATTTTTAAAAATTTAAAATTTGTAGCTGTGAAAATTAGACATACGTAAAAAGATATACAGTCTATTTCCTTTTGGCTGCAAATTACCTCATGGGGGGGGGTTCCTTTCAATAAAAACTCTCGAAAAAATTTGAAAATGTGACAGTGAGCACAGGACACAACTTTTGAAAATATTTGAATAATTTGGAGTTGTTAACCAAGAATGTGTAGAATGAAAAATTTATGAAAATGGGTCATTCACTTCAAAAGCTCTTCCCCCATTCCATTAAAACACAACCTATATGTCAGAAATATTTAAAACAGATTTCAACCATTACAAAACACATTAAGAATAAGTTTTTATTAAAAAATACAAAATATACACAAAGAAATGGACAGATTCCCCAAAGCTACCGATGGCTCCTCTTTGTTTTGCACTAATTTTGAAGGTACAGTAAGACTGTATGATCGATTTTTTGTGTAATTCTGTCATCTTGTAGCCTCATAGCAAAAAATTTTCAGCCTACTTGCTGAAACCTTTTACCACAGCAAAAGATTATCATAACATGCTATAGTTATCACGTTATCTTCCAATCTTGAAACATCAGTGATAACGTAGGGCCCTTCCCAAGTTAAGCCCAATTTCTTGTGCTTTTCAACTTTAAGAAGAACCCAATGTTTTTCTTTAGAAACTGAGATTTTAATTTTCTTGTTGAAATATCTCTTGCTAGCTTCCGCTGCTTTCTGAATATTTTTGGCAATAATACCAGAAAGCCTCATTAAGTGATCAGTTAGGATGAATTTGTATGCCTCATAATTCATGGGCATTACTATTTTGTGTGCTTTGGTCAAATTCATCCCAAACTTTCCTCATGTCTCCTTAACAACGCAAATGGCGATGATTTCGTCACGGCGTGTGGGGTTGCATTATAAGAAAAGACCACTGATTTGAGATATCTTTGCCAGCTATCAGGTTCACCAATTGCTACTTTTCTCAGCTATTTTATTAGAGTTTGATTAAATCTTACTACCATACCATTACTTTGCCGATGATAAGCAGTAGTGAAGATCTTCTTGCACTCTAATAATTCACAAACTGATTTCATTAAATCCGAAGTAAAACAAGATCCATTATGACTTAGGAGTTTCATGGGTGTTCCATGTCTAAATATTATAGCTTCTAAGAATGCATTCACTACTGAATTTGCTGATTGATCTGGGATCATATCAGCTTCAACCCATTTCGTGAAATAGTCCTGAAAAACTACAACATGAGGCATTCTTTCTCCCATTGGCAGAATTCCTACTTCATCTACAGATACAATGTCAAATGGACTTTGTGGCATAATGGGTATCACTGGAGGAATGGATGGCTTTCCTACACTTGCCATTTGACAGACAAGGCAGTATTTTATCTATTTTCTGACATCTTTTTCCATACCAGGCCACCAATAATGTCCTTTTATGACACTCAGAGTTCTTTTGAAACCCTGATGTGTCATTATTACAGCACCATGATGCTGATGCAGCACAGAGTCCTTGACGTTTGTTGGTACAATCAATAAATTCTCGCTTCATGCCTCAGTTTCCCTATACAATACACCATTTTCTTCATAGAACCCACTATGATACTTATTGGTGCTATTTGCACCGAATCAATCCCAGATTGGCTTTAAGCTTTCATCTGCTTTTTGCAGTTTGCTCATCAAGTCATCTGGAATCAGGTCAATAGATATCTCTTTATCACCTGATGTTCCTGGTTCATAAAATTCCACTTCCTTTGCAGGGTATAACTACTGCACTTTGTCTTGTTCCTTAGGTATCACAGATTGATCAGTTTCTTGATTTTCTTTCTGCCTCTTTTACAGAACTCGAGCATTGCTTCAGGTTACCACTGCTTCTACTCCTTTGGACTACTCTCTTTCATCCCCAGGACTAATTTGATCATCCTCTTCCTTCTCTTTTTTGTGGGATTTATTCTCCTCCCAATTGTTGATCCTCTCCGCCAGCAAGGAAAATTGTTGTTGTTCTTTTATTCCTTCAATATCAGAAGAGACAACATCTGATTTGAACATACTCTCCCTCTTTGGTGGTGATTTCACCGTATCCTCCGACTCGTCCTTTCTAGACAGAAAGTCAGCCATAGCATTCTGTCTACCTGGCACATATTCTAACTTGTGGTTGTACTGATTTATTATGGCATACCACCATTTCAATTTGTCATTTGTTGTAGTATTGACTTTCATTGATAACAGTGGTTTGTGCTCTGTCTTAATCGGCACTTTCTGCTGCAATAAATAGTGCCGATAGATTTTGAGGCCATAGATAATCGCAAGGCACTCCCTTTCTGTAGCACACCACTTTTTCTCATCCTCCTTTAGCACTCTGTTATTATATGCTATAACCCAATGATCATCTCCAGACTCCTGATATAGAATAGCCCCTAATGCTGTTCCACTGGCATCAGTTTGTAAAATGAATTCAGCTGAGCCATTTGCATTAAATGCTTTGTGATGATCCTCCGTGATGAGCCATTTATTCATTTTCTTGGCCATCAGCTGATACAAACATTTTGCATGCTGTGCCAAATTTGGTATAAATTTCTTACACCACTGGAGCATTCCAAGAAACCTTTGCATATGCTTGACTGAGTCTGGGAATTCAAACTCCTTTATAGCTTGCACCTTTTTCAGATCAGGCAAAACTCCATTGGAATCCAAAATAAGACCAAGAAAATGAACTTTCTTTGGAAGGAATTCACATTTTTCCAGTATAAGTGTAAGCTTGGCTCATCTCAGAGAATCTAGGACTAATTTCAAATTCTCTATATGTTCTTAAAATGTATTTGAGAACACCATGATATTGTCTATATATACTAGACATATCTTCTACTCATGAGGATCTAGGATTCTCTCCATCATCTTCTGGAACTTAGCTGGTGCATTTTTCAGTCCAAAAGGCATTACCTTGAATTGAAATAACCCTTCTTAGCATAAGGAAGCAGTCTTTTCTTTACTGCCCTCTTCTATTGGCACTTGCCAATAACTGAACTTGAGGTCAAGAGTCATATAAAATTTTGCTCTCCCAAGGCAGTCCAATCCATTCTCAGTATTGGATATCGATCATCTTTTGTTACCTCGTTCAAGCGTTTGAAATCCACAACCCCCCTGAGCGACCCATCTTTCTTCTCTACTAGGAATAATAGCGCCGCCCTAGGTGATCTGGATGGCTCTATGACTCCTTTATCCAGCATTTATCCTTTACCCAGCTGATGTATGGTCTCCTTTCAATGGCATCTCTGTAGTAATGCTTCACCCTAGGACTAGCCTCACTTGTGTCAATGTTACAAGTTAAATGCAGAGCTGTTGTCAGAGGATCATGAGGTAGGCTAAATACATCTCTATATTTCAGGAGTTGCCCTATCATCATCACTTTCTGTTACTCTGATATTGTAGCTTTCGAGGTCATTTTATACAATGCTTCCAGAAACACAATTCCATTGAATTTTGATTCCTTGGCATCTAAAACACCCTTGAGGCTATTTACTTTACAGTCTTTTCACTTGTAAAACCAACACATTTGACTCTTCTTTTAATACAGAGTTACAGTAGCCAAAAACTTGATTAGGTTCTATCAGGCATTGGGAACCCATATTATTTGGAATCATCAATAAAAAGTCTTCCTTTAAGCTGTCAACTATAGTATTATTCACTCTGAATTTCATTTCTTAATCATCCCCTTCAATGATGATTCCATTTATTTTATTTTCCGAGGATTTATTCCACAATTTAGCTTTTACTAGTTGGTCTGTTCCGTCTGGGATGTAAATTCTGTTACATGCCACAACAGGAGCAAGATCTTCCAGCTGCTGAATTGTCAAACTTTCATCTTCTTCAATAGGTTTTTCTTCACTTGATACTGCCATCATCTGATTATGCATCCCAACAATTGGAATCACTTTCTGATCATATGTTAATGAATCAATACTCTTCTTTCCACCTATCATTGTCATTGAACCTTTTCTAAAATCTATTATTGTATTGAGTTTCAGATGTGCTAGGAAGTCTGTTCCCAATATCAAATCCTCTGCAGACCCTGGTATAATGATAGCCTTGACTAGAAAACATCCATAATCACAATCCATTTGAAATTGAATGTAACCATGTGCACTCACTACTTTACCATTGGCAACAGTGACTTTCAGGATCTTAGGGTATGCCGTATACTTCAGTCCAAGTGATTTTTTTAAGAAATCACCCGACATGATGGAACACTGAGCTCCCGTATCAATCAGTGCCTTTGCAGCAGTGAAACACACAGTTACCTTAATGTGAAATGGTTGCATTCTAGGGTATCCCGCTAATACTTCCAGTTCATTTGCAGTCCCCTTTCTACCATACTTGGCACTGCATTCCAACTTTGGCACATTTTCCTCTTTTTCTATGACACAATTGTGTAGACTACAGTTTCATCTCCATCATCCGTTCTTTCTGTACACTATTGACACCACTAATCAACAGTTGATCTGTCTGCCTGGAGGCTTGTGACTGATTAACTACCTTTTGCGGAGTCAATGGAGTACTGGAACTTGGACTTGAGATTATTGGTTGTTGATCCATTACATTTGGTCTTTGTAACATCAGCTGGGTGGAAGCCTGTAGCAACCTCATATGATCCCTGAGCTTCTTCAACTTACAGTACTCCTGGAATTCAGCATATTCTTGCAAACTTTCTGCCTCATCCTTAGGATACAAAACTTGATAAGCTTCCCTTTCACCTTTGTTATCATAATGTCCTTTATTGCCACTGTAATTTCTTTTTCCTCAGAAATTTCCAAAACTTTCTCTAGGATTTCCTCTTCCAAAACTTTTTCCACTATTTCCACAATTTCGCAAGCCCTTATAATAATTCAAGGTCCTACAGTCAATTGTGTTGTGGTTGTTATTTTTGTGTAATTACACTATTTTCACTGCTGAAAATCTAGTTGACTTTTTGTTTTCACTTTATCAACTTTCAGAGTTAAAGCAGTTATGGCTTTCTCTTGGGCTTTGGCAGAGTTTCTAATTTCTTCATAACACTGTGCCATCTTGCTAAATTCTTTAGATAAAGCTACTATGAGTGAATCTTTTTTTGGCTCCTCAAAAGGCTGTTGCCGAAGCATTATGGCTTGTTGGGGAGGTAATTCAAGTACTTCTTCCTCAGCTATATCTATTAACTGATTTTGCGAAGATTGTATGGGAGTTTGCCTTTCTGTGTTTGGTCTTCTGAAGTCCCTATTATGCTTTTGGGTGCTTTCATAAGGTTTTTGGATTACATTCCCATCAGCTTGCTGCTCCTCAGCAATCTCTGCTTGTGCACTGTTTATCATCACAGGCTGCTTTCTTAGCCCAAATGTTCCAATTGCATTTCTGTACTTTAACTCAATCTCATAGACTGCTTGGGAAAGATCATACCAATTTTTGAATTTTGCTATATCTTTCTGCAGTTCTAATTGATAAGTTAGAGAACTTTGATAGAAAAAGGTTTCAAAGATCACTTTGTTTTTAAACTCCTTTGATTCACTCAGGTGAATGTGATTCACATGTGCTCCAATTGTTTTTAAAAATTTGGTCGCTGCTTCATCTAGTTCTTGTTTGATATCTATCAAATCCCTTGTGAGCATATCCAGGTTACAATATGGAGCACAATAATTCAAAATTTTGTCTCAAGCTTCCCTATATGTCATTGACTCTTCAGCCAATTCTTTCAACAAATCTCTTGACAATCGAGTTATCCTTCTAGCTCTACTAGGAAAGCAAGAACCTGTCTACTGGGCATATTTGATTGCAGTAATTTCGGTTTGATAGCCCTTTCTATGTCATAGACAGAGGGCCCATTAGAGTGGGATTAACCCATAAAGCTGGGTCAATCAGAATCATTGTAGGTAGGGCTGTTTCGATCAGAGAATTTTAGTAACTTCGAGTTCGAGTTCGAGTTTGGTCTTTTTGCTTTTCCGAGTTCGAGTTTAAAAATTGTTTTGAGTCGAGTTCGAGTTCGAGTAATTCACTATTGTATATAAGCGTTCATTTTGTTACATAAATGCCAGTCAATATTATTACGCACCTGATCTGGTACAACTGAACTACATAGAACTGTTTAGCATATGTCATAGTTACCAGTGTAGAATTTTATGCAGTCACTATTTCTGTCATACTTGCAGGTTGAAGCAGATCGTATTTTTTAATCAAATGCATTATTCTGTATTTCCACACTAATTATACATTTTATCTATTTAAGCAATATTTGACTTGACATCATTAATAAAATGCCTAGAAAAAGTATTATTTGGGATGGCTTTGAAGAAACAAATGGCAATATGGCAAAGTGCAATTTTTGCAGTATGAAGCTCGCTCAATCATCTTGTTCATCTACAAAAAAAGTACACAGTCACACCAGTGGAAATTTTAATTTTGTTCTAAAACCAATCAATTTAACTTCAAAGCTCGTTTTTCTGAAATGGAACATTTGAAGAAAAAGATACAAATGGAAATGAAAAGCCAAAAAACTTTAGATGACGCATTTCAGCCAGTGAGTTTCATAGTTTATTGAAAAAATTCATTTGAAATTCGGATAATTTTCAGATAAAATAATGGATCAACAGTGATGCTCCTTCCAAAAAAAATGATAAAAAAATAGCTGAAATGATAATTTTAGATGATCTACCATTCAGCCATGTAGAAGACATTGGTTTGATGGCCCTTATGAAGGAAGTAAGATAAGAAATATGAATCAAGTTTTTGTTTAAGTTGGTGTGTGCCAATTATCTATATACAGCTACTCATGTAGAGAACTGTTATATACTATGATTTCTTCAGATTATTCCTTCATATAACTTGAAATCGCGCTGCTTCTACACAGAAAAAGTAGAGGAAGTATATATGAAATTGCGAGAAAAAGGTAAATTAGAAATTCAAACTTTCATCTATAACGGAGTATCTTTTATGACTGATATTTGGTCGAATCTGACGGAATTGCTGTTAAGGTAAATATGCATTACATCTATTCAAATATATAGCTTATTTTTTGGCGATTAAATCAATCATTGCCTTTACCTTTTCTATTTTTAGCTTGACTTTGCATGGAGATGAATAAAATGTTTGGGAAATTATGTTACTTATGACATATCTGTATCTTAAACACTAAGCAGGATTTCTTAATTCCATTATATTCTAAAGTTTAAACTCGAAAAGAACTCGAAATAATGGTTGAAAAAAATCGAGTTCGAGTTCGAGTTTTAAATTTCCAAGTTTTCGAGTTGCCAAAATTGTCGAGTTTTAATCGAGTTCGAGTACTTGAAACAGCCCTAATTGTAGGCATAACTTGCTGCCAGACCTTTAGGTTCTCATACCTAATACAACTGCTTTGTTGTGATATGGTTGGATTTATCAGACTCAGGTTTTTTTATGCCTTCATCAAAACCACAACTGCTCACTCTCTGCTCTACCTTTGAGTTTGTGGGCAAATGAGGCACTGCTCTTTAGGACCTAGACTTGACTTTTGGTCTTTCCCTCTAAAGTCATTCTAAAGAGTGATACCATCATTTTGCCACACCAACTCTTCTCGAGATTTCTCAAACTTTAATGCACCACCTTGTTCCATACAGCCAGCATTGCTTTGCCTCGGTTCATTTGCCTTACTGGCTTTCTGTGAACCATTATTAGCAATGTTGGTGAATATACTATCATACACTTCTAACATGTTTATGATCTGGTCCAATTTTTCCTCCATCCAGCTCCTGCGAGGATTTTCCTGGTGCTCTTCTCATTCATTATCCCAATACCATGGCAAGTATCAAATAATTGAGGGGGTTCATTCATTGGCTGGTGCTGATGTTGATTCATAACCGAAATGTTCATCTTCAGCATAGTATGTGCTGGTCCCATAATGGGCAGTTGTAATAAATTCTCTCTCTTGAGGAGGTTTATCGACGACAATTTTTTGAATAAATGATCTTGATTCACCAATAATATTGTGTCATTGGCCTTCCTTTCATCAGCTGTCAAGGTCGTAGGTATTTGACTCTCATTTTCCACTAATGAAGGCCTGTGATCTGAGCCATTATCCTTTTCAGCTGAACTTTCAGCCGAAGTCAGGACAATGAGCTTTTCCGCATAACAGACCTTCTTTCCGGGTGGTGCAGGGTAAACCCGAACTCTTGAGACCACTCTGGTTGTCTTTACTCATTTTAAGTCCTCCCAATTCTCTATAAAAACCTATTGGTTTTTTGACCTCCCGAGTTTGCTACTAATTTTCCATTACTCTGAGTGGCAGAAGCCACCACTTGTCAAAATGGGACTTGGTGTAAATAAAGAAATATATAAACAGAATGAAAGGAGCTAATCAGTCACTCACTAATTCACCTAATCAGGCCTGAACGTTAGGTAGAAATAGTTTGGGACAGTTCGGTCTGTCCCAATCTCAACAAAAAGATCAGCTGCTTTTGTTCCAAAGAACTGCAGATGATCTGATAACTCTCTGAGCTCAGGTAACTTCCAATGAATGGGTAAAACTGAGAAGTGAGGCCGAGAATTGAGTTGCAAATGTAGACTTGCATGCAGGGTGGCTCTCCAGAAATCCAGGATCTAACCTGCATTCCCTCTGCTGCAAGGATAACAATAATTGTCCAGGCAGGGGATGTTGTATTTGGGCATAAACTTCACAAATATAAAATCAATAATACAAAATGTATAAAGGCTGGTCTGGCCCACCAATTTCTTCACAAAATAAACAAACATAGAATGACCAAAAACATAAACAGGCCTTTTATGCGCGACATCTATGCAAATCGACACAAATTGTGTCGACTTCGGCTAATTTGCACAACCATGAGATAGACTATGTCCATCCCTGACACCAATGACTACCATATGGCTAGTCATATGATAAGAAAATCCTGTGGGGCAAATCATCCAATGACTGGCCGTAGTCCAACGATTTCTGGAGCATCCTATAGCACTTACTCCCCCAATTACACACATGCTCCATCACAGAGCACACCATGGGGGGGGGTATGGGGGGGTATTACCCCCGTCTTAGATTTGGAAATTCATTTACTACCCCCATAAAAACAGCTGACTATAGCAAAAAATTTTGGTAGACTTCATCCTCTCCCCAGTAGGTTATACTAATTCGAGAAAAAGTGCAGAATGTGTGATTCTGAGGAATTACTCACTGCTGTTTTTGACACATTTACTGAGCAAATGATAATGGGAAAGTATGCAACTTCTGTGCCATATAGCGATTTTTAGGAAAGGATATGGAATTTTTGCAGAGTACGGTGGCGGTGGTCCTAGCACTTGCAAAGTGGATTTTCGGTGTTTTTATGGTACCGGCAACAAACTGCAACCAAAAAAAACCAGGTGCTCAAGGACAGGGAGGGAGATAGACTAATTTGCATAATTCATATGCAAATTAAGTAAAATGGGCAAAAATATGGAGTTTTTGGAAAGCAGAAGTAGCATTTTTGGCACCTGGTATTATGATTGCTGTTAGTATAGCCATAGCCCCATAAAAACCCCCAAACTCCACTTTGCAAGTGCCAGGGCCACCAAAATTGGAGTTTTTACAGATGACGGTGGCCACGCCGAAATTGGCGGTGGCCACGCCGAACCATTTGGCCGTGGCCACGCCGAAACATTTGGAAGAGCCTCTCCAGCGCTGCGCCCTTCGGGCGCAGCTGCTGTACCCTAAGCCTAAGCCTAAAGAAAATTTTAAAGGTAGGGTAAATTCGGTGGCCACCGTCATCTGCAGTTTACCCCCAAAATTGTTGACTATATGAATTATGCAAATTAGTCTATCTCCCTCCCTGTCCTTGAGCACCTGGTTTTTTTGGTTGCAGTTTGTTGCCGGTACCATAAAAACACCGAAAATCCACTTTGCAAGTGCTAGGACCACCGCCACCGTACTCTGCATTTTAGCCAAGGATATCAGCACATTAATATATACTACTTGTAGGAAATCATTATAAATATAATTGGGAGATGAAATAATGACTTATGTGTATGTGATTAATCAAAAAATCGCCCCTTGGGAAGAAAAACATTATGTTCTTAAAATTCTGCCTCTTCATGCTTTCCTTTTCCCCGCTTCTGCATTGGGTCTTCTGTGCGCATATGGTTACCCAAGCTGTGGCATACCTCCCTGCTATGAGTTGAGACATGTGAGGTCTGTTGACGTGGATCAGGAGTGGTACTTGGTTTCAAACTCGTAGTTCATAGTCTAATGGGATTAATAATACTAAAGCCACAGTCAGCATCAGGACTTTCAATTGAAAGCACTGTTCCAAGCCTAACCAGTGATGGGATAAGCCCATACTGCTGAAGATGCTGGTTGAAAAATGTTTCCAAACGTATGTTATGCTCGATTCTTGAAATGTGCAGGAATCAGTTTGCACAACAGTCTTCAAAGTGTGGCTATTCTGTACGTATAATTAGTGCATAAAAGTTGCATGATTGGGAGCTGGAAAATGGAGTTTTTTTGACAGTAAAAAGCATAAAGTAGGGGCATTAATCATTTTTGTAAGTTCGAGAAACTACAACCCCCCCCCTCCTTAGCAAAAAGTTGAGAGCATAAAAAAAAAAGGTCACGGCATATTTCAGGTACTACCCTTAAAATTTACATTTTTACCCCTACCTAAATTTTCCACCTTGGGGATCTCTGCTCCATCATGACTTCATGGAAGAAGGATAGCATGATCAGTTTTAGCTTGTTTCTTTTCTATAGCTTTCTATCTAGACATCGACCTACTCAAACCTGTATTCATTGGATGGTTGGGGCGCTGTGGCCCCCTCGAAATGTTTCAAGAGTAAAAAAGCACCTTTGATTTTTTCTTCAAGTAAAAGTGAAGTCAGAAATGTTCATTTTACAGAAAATTGAGTGAAAAAATGTGTATCCCCTCCCCGAAAAAAATTCCTGGCTGAAGGCTTGGACCAGAGGTCCCCAAGGTCAAATTTTTCAGGTAGGGGTGAAATTGAAAATTTTGGGGGGTAGTGTAGCTAAATGTCAACTAAACGCATGATTTTGTCTCAAAATTAGGCAACCAGTGATTAATTTTAAGGACTTTAGTAGGGGTAAAACCCCCCTCATACCCCTCCCCATGGGGTTGTCTGGCATGGACCTACTCAAAATTTTATAATAAAACCCGTTATTCTTTTTTCAATTATTCTGTAAAGAGAAAATATTCTACTAGTAGTAACAAATTTCATTTTTCTAAAATAAATTAGCAGTTGGGAATTTTTCCTAAAATTTTCAACAACACATAAGTTAAAAATTTTCTAAAAAACAGCTAGAGTAGCCGCATTTATACTTTACAGCATGGCCACAGTCACAGCAGCCATGACCGATCGAATTTCAGTGCACGTGACAAGCAACCTATCATATTGGTGGTAAACCCCCATACCTGAGACCTTGGCCACCCCCTGACCTTCAGTACACGTGACAAGCAACCTATCATATATGGGGGTAAACCCCCATACCTGAGACCCTGGCCACCCCCTCTGGCCTAAAAAAATCGTCAAACACCCCCGTGAACTTTTTTCGAGACCACTTTTTTGATGATTTTTGTGCATATTTTGTACGAAAAACAAGCTTTCAGAACTTTTTTTGGTTTTTTGCTCACTGACCCCTCTACCCCCTGGATAAAAAGTCCAAGGACCCTTCCCAGGGCTTTTTTTTTCCGTACCGATCGATCCGTACCGTACGGAAATCCAGTGAAAAAATTTCCGTACCGCCTAACTTATTTCCGTATGGCGCAAAAATAGTTAAGTTAGTTAAAAAATAGTTCCGTACCGTACGGAAATTCCTATAAAATTTTTCCGTACCACCTGAAAAAAATCCGTACTGTACGGAAAAAAAAACCCCTGACCCTTCCCCCTGGAAAATTCTTGCCGTGCATGTCTGGATAACATCAAATATGAGATTTGACTTTGCCGAATAATGGACGTATTTCAGACATTTTTGATCAAAAATATCATTTAAAATATTATTATAGTCGCTGTCTACAATTCTAGAACAAAGTTCGAGCCTGAAAGACAAAGGTTTCTGACAAATTTATGACTGAACTATACTTCAAAATTATTATCACCCATAATCCTTACCCAACTTTTTCGGGGAGCGGATGGATCATAAACTTAATTCTCTTTTTAGAGCTTAGAAGTGCTCACGGGCGCTTTGTTTTAGGGTGTTTGAGGTTATTTAATCGTTTCGATGTTTTTTCACTAAAAATGAGGGAAAAGAAAGAACTTTTCGAGTTCGAAGCCAAATTCAATAAAATATTGCGGAGTTATTGTAAGACTAACGATCCAGAAACATAATAGCCTTGAATTTCAAAAGACTATAAAGGCCACCATAGTTTTTGAGACTACAAGTAACGAGTTATACAGATAAATCTTGGAAAAAATTAGGTTCTGCTGACATTCTAAAATGCTGGAGAATCAGTTTCAGATATCTACCCCAGAAAAATTAACGAACATTACTTCCACGATGTCTCTGACATCTAACTCGGCTTTATGTTTTAAAGCAGTAACAAAAAAGTTGGTAAACTCTATGTATTTGTCTTTATTTAATAACGTATAAGAGGAAATACTAGTTTTCACAAAATATGGAGAAGAATATAGAAAATTGTGATATAATATTTAATACCTTTTAGATAAAAACTATTAAACTATCAAGGGTATCAAAAACTAACTACTAAAACTATCAAAGATTAACTGACAAGTGATAGCCGTGCCTGAGCTAAATAATGAACATTAATGATTACTAAAGTCCTTTGTAGATTTTCACTTTCTAAAATGTACAAAAATGCATTAAAAATTTCGTTTTCCGCATTTCGGAGGGGTCGGCCGCAATCCCTCCTCAATACGCCACTGTCCTTACCTGAAAGTATTGTTTTCTTTCATCGGGTCGCATCATTCGGATCTCTTTTCTGACCAGGCGATTCGGATCAGCGTACATTTTATCCAGATCGTCGTCGTACATATCTCTTTTGCGCCTAACCCTGAAATTTTCGTCCATCGGTGGCTTTTTGTCGTTATCTACTTTCCGCTCGCTGTTTCGTAAATTTTTCCTCTTTTTATTCGTAGAGCCATTATGGATTTGCTCGTCATTATTCATTATAGCGCACAAAGTATTCTGACATTTCGATAATTGGTCGGCCCACTTTTCCGCTTTTCGTGGTAGAAAAGCCCATTTATTCAATTTTCTATATTCTAAATCTGTACTGTGCCGCGCATAATTAATCCACGTTTTACTCCTTTGGCATAGGGCGTGAAATTTTTCTTGGGAAAAATTTCTGTGGTAGGAATATTGCCTATTATTTGATTGACAATCGGCATTTCTACGTGAAAATTGCTGAGAAATATTAATCTGTAAGAAAACTAACAAAATGCAGAATTGCTTCATAATTCTGCCGAGAACGGATTAGTTATCAAAAAAGGTAAGAAAACGTTGTCCTATATACCTTTCCACGTTGAAAAAATACTAAAAATAAATTCGAAACAGTTCGAGTGGCAGACTACAAGAAGGCGCTGCAGTGACGACCATTTGTACGGTTACGCTCAATTTATTTGAGAATCTAGGCTGTTACTTTTACTATCGAAAACCATTAGATTTATCAGTACATGAAAATAGAACCTGCAGAGAATTTCGATGTTTTAATTATTGCAGGAATTGAAACAAAGTTCATGCATCTTCATTATTATCAAGAATCGAGTGTCGATAACTATTAACTAAGTAGCTAGTTGATCAGCCGGAGTGACAAGAAGGTTGACTTTTTTTCTGAGTTTTTCGTGGTTCTTACGATTCAGTCAAAAATGAAAGTATAGTATCGCAACAAGCATACACATACATGGAGTTTGAGGGGTTTGATCTCGGTTGATCATCGGTAGATTATTGCTAACCAGCAGATTTGACCTCCCAGTAATGATCGACAAGATAATGATAGAAAATGATCAAGTCATAAGAATGAAAATGACGATGTTTAACGATTTTTCGAAAAAAACGCATACTTGATTTCAGCAAGAGCAACATTAGAGCTGAAAAAGTACTGATTCCGCCAACAGTTTCACACATTTGATTAATGTACGTTAGAGTGTGTTGCTTAGGTAATAGCATATCTTACTTTTGTCATCAAAAAAGAAAAGAAATTTATGACCCACTTTATTCGCTTCCTGAACCTCTGCAGAACGTCCATGCTGTGCATGTATGTCGACAAGAATGTCTTAAAAGAGCGCTTTGTGTTCAGTTTGTCGTTACTTTAGATTGTAAATTAAATTCATATGAATACTCAATTAACGTTTCGTTCTTTTCAAACTAACAACGATATCTGTCACCGCATGTAGTATTCCTTTCACCATTCTTCAAAACCGGTTACTACTCAATGCCCAGTAACGGATTATCCTCCCACAATTGATCATTTTGTGAAATATGATAGCTAATTGATGATAAAATTTTCTTACCGGCAACTAGTAATTAACTCTTCACTAAAATGAATATTCTAGCGAAATTGGACATCGCTAGAAGAATTTCTTTATAATTAGCTAGACTCACACGTAAAGGGGCCCCGAGGTCTGGGGGGTCGGGCGATTTTTTGGGGCCGGCAGTCACTGATTCCCCAAAATTTTAGAGCTTTTTCACCAAAAAAGGTTCAAAAATAGTAATTTTTGTCTGAAAAAAAAACCCCGTAAAAAATGTATTCATGACACGAAGCGCCAAAAAATTCACATTCTTGATTATTTTTTGTTCAAATAATTGGCATTTTCCGACCAAAAGTATGGGGTCCCCACGACGGATTTTAAAATCCTGGGGATGGTCGCCCGATGGCTAGCCATATGGCCGACGATTTCTGGAGGGGGTTAATACAGCACTTCTCCCCCCAATTACATGTATGGCTAGACTACACATGTAAATAGGGGTAGTGAGGGTAAACACCCTACCTGATACCACGGATATCTCTTGGCCCGAAAAAATCTTCAGATAACAACCTTTTTGAATAATTATTTTTTTGATTGTTTTTCGCATGTAATATACATTATTCATACAAGACGTCCCCAATAGAGGTAAAACCATATATAATACGGGTGGTACTTTTCTCATGCCGCACCGCGATCTTTTTTTTCTAGGTGTGTGAGGCCGCAGGGGGTGTATATTTCGGTGGTTCGCTGAATACAGTACGTGTGCAGCAGTGTACACCCACAAATCACTTATTCCCCACTACCTTGGCCAATTTCTCACGTTCACCTCATACATGTAACGGGGCTCTGAGGTCTGGGGGGTGTCGGGCGACTTTTTCGGGGCCGGGGGTCACTGATTTCCAAGATTTTAGAGAAGGGGGTCTCTGAAGGAAAAAAATTGATTTTTTCAAAAAAAAGCTCCGAAAAACGCTTCAAAAAAACAGTAATTCTTGCCTAAAAACTGTAAAAAATGTATTCATGGCGCGGAGCGCCGCGAAAATTAAGATTTTTGACCATTTTTTGTTCAAAAATTTACATTTTTTAGTATTTTTCTAACCAAAAGTATGGGGGTCCCTATGACTACCATAAATCCCGGGGAGTCGCCCAATGGCTAGCCATATGGCCGACGATTTTTGGCGGGGGATTCCTATAGCACACCTCCCAATTCTCGTATGGTCCACCTTATAAAACGCACCAAAATTATTTTTGGTGCGTCGAATAATCAACATTTTCCCTTTCTCATCATTTTTCTGAAACGAGCATAATTTTGGAGAAAATGATGAATTGCCCGATGCCAACAATTACAACATTGACTCCTGCGTTAGGCGCCAGAAAACTGTAATCTATTTATGCAGTACATACATTTTCAAGCTTGTGGACACAGTAAACATATTTGTCTCATATTGACCACTCACTCTCGAAAAAATAGTCAATAGCAGTTCTACTAAAAGTATCCACTTACTCATTTTCTTCAAATTGGCCTACCCATTATGACATTTCCAAAAATTCTGTGTGCCAGTGAGTCATTTTTGTCATTTAACTCCATCAGTACAAGTCATTCTTATCGGTGAGGTAGATAAATTTCCAGACCTAAGACCGGGGTAATATCTCCGTTACCCCCAATGGACTGCTCTGGTTCATACAGATTCTCTAAAATCCAATCACCTGACTGTCCTAGGTTTACCACGATTTTTACATGAGAAATTCCCGGGCTTTTTTATGCACAAAATTATGGCATAATGTTTGCAGTTTTTGTACCAAAAAGTTCATTGCACGACACAAATGATTAATTTTAAACCATTGCCTGGAGTGGCAATCACAGCACTGATAACTTTTTGACTTATCCAGTCAGCGATAATTCCCGTGAAAATACTAATTCTTGAACCTTACACCTCATTTTAGGAGTCAAGTTTATATTTGAACGTAGTGACAACTTATCATGCAATAGATCATCTTTTCCAAACGAGCCTCGAATTTGGTTGCATTTTTACATTACGTGGCTCATTGGAAAATGATGTGGGTAAATGAACCCTGACAGACTACTCTGCGGCAGTGCTTTTTTTGCACGACCTTTGCACGTCAAAATTTTTTTTTGTACAATAAATATATATATATATATAATATATGTGCATAAAAAATTGTATCACAATTTCTTAATCCTTAGCTAACGATTTACATGAAATTTCGTTCTTTATCAGGGATGTTCAACAACATCAAATTTCTAATTGGCTGAAAAGTAGGCGGAGCTTGACTTTGACGAATGACTAATTTTATGTTTGGCAACATAGGAAGGATATATGGTCAACTGTGTTTTTTATCAACAGAATTTTCGTTTTCAAGCAATTTGGATTTTTGTCAGCCAAAAAATTTGTTTTTATCTTCATTTCATTCAAAAAAGTTTTTTAAATCAAGTTTTTGGGTTTTGATTGTGATAAAATTCCGGTTTAGGTAATAAAATGTGCTGATTCTGATAGTGCTTACTGTTTAGATAAAATTTTACTTCAACCTATGGTACATGACTTTTTCATTTTGATGTCCTACAACATCAACGGGAAGTCATGACGTGGAATTTTATTTTTTTATTTTCTCGATAGTATTGAATTTGTTTTGTTTATGCAGCTTTTCTTTCAGATTAATCTAGGGTGATCTCTCTGCTTCAAGGGAAAAATCATGTTTTACAATTTACTTTTCCAGGAGTAGATTATCAGCAACAAGGAAAATATTACATACAGATTAAAGTCTAACTCGTGCATTACATTTATGTAGGAAATACATACTGGGCACACAACATTGTTGCATTTGAAAATTGACGCAATTTTCAGTGGTGCTACAAATGAAATTAGAACATATGGCTACTACAAATCACCATATGATGTTGCTAACTGGATTGCATGGTCATGCTTCTACAAGGTATATGCACAAAAGTATATAATTTTGCCTTCAAACATTCTTAATAAATTGTTGGTCGAAAATATTCGAGTCTTTTATTCCCATTGATGTTCTACAACATCAAATGACCACTGGTCAGCAAAGGTTTTTTTCTTCAAACTTTTGATATTTTAATTTCAATATGAGTGTCTGCAATCAATTTTTTAAATGGAAAAATTTTTCTCTTCACATTTCATAATTCGGGGAAGAAAGGGTTAAGGTTTTTTGATATAAGATTTCTTCATTTTACAATTGATCTTTTGATTTGAAACTGCAGGAGTTGAGGAAGTTTTTCACTCAAATTGTTAAACTGAACTTGTATGCTTAGAAATTCAATCAAGGGAACTATAGTCTGTTTCTTCTTGTAAAATGCTCCCAAATTGAAAAATCACAATTAAATCTATACTGTCATCAAAATCGTGCATGCAAAGAGCCTCGTAAAGTAAAATAGTTCACAGAAATCTGTGAGCCGATAATAAACCTGCATCGTAGGCCGATTTTTTTTAAATCTGTCCGTCTAAGTCCTACAGTCAACTCGAGAAAAAAAGCATTCGTATATGCAGGTTGTTTATCATTTGCATGAACATCTTTCTGCGACCCGAGGCTCCGTTGGAAAAAATAGACTACAGTCAAAAATTGATAAAGATTAATCTGATGTGACATGTAGTTCATAAGAATATAAAATAGTACTTGCTTTTCACTTTTCTCATCAAGAAATATTTAGAGAAAAACAGACTATAGCAACATTCTCACAGTTTGTGCATATTTTTCGTTTGAATATGCATATTTTCTGTGACTGAATTGTTCCAAAATATACACGTAAATGTCCATAGGTTTGAAAACTTAATAATGAAGTTCATAAATCAATGGAACAAGAACATTTTGACCCTGTCATGTAACTAATGTCATGTCTTAAGTGCAGGCTTTTTTATGCTCAGTAAAAATTTTTTTTTGGTTATTGGACATTTTCTGCAAAAGACAGAGATTTTTGATTGAGAAGTTGTCGAAATTTTGAGTTTTTCTACAAAGGTAATCAATACAAAAGTGAATTTTTTCGACCTTTCAACAAGCTAAAATGCCAAAACTTCATGGCGCTTTAGCATAACATACATCTTTTTCGTCAAAATTCCGGTCGTTAAGTTTACTTACCTCATTTAGGCGTTATTGAATGTGAATACTATGCTTGACGATCTCGATTGACGATTATCGCGTTCATTGCAGCGGGCCCCTAGAATTTTGAGCACACTAATTGTTAACAAGCGACAAAATAATTTTTTGCTCAAAGATAGTGTTCCTACAACAGCAGTCTCCAATCGCTAAAGGAAGAATGGTTGCGACATCAGTGTTACCAGCTTTACCAGTATCCAAATAGAGAATTAATTCTCAGTATATTGAACAAGGCTGAATAAGTTACATTAATTGCTTTGATATTTTGAACTTAATTTTATTTGAGACAGAAAAAATTTGTTCAGCCCAGGAATTTTTTTTAGATATTTCTGCACGATGCAGACAGAGACGTCGACGTGCAGAAGAAAGCCTGCACAAGATATCGAAAATTCTGTAGCATTAATTCGGCGCGGAGCGTCGAAAAATTTTCACTTTATCTGATTTATATGTGGCTGATTACATAAATGTAAATAAATTACGCAATTGTTTTTAAACTTCGTCAAAAATCCTCTGACTTTCCCGGGTTTCCCAGAAAAATAAAAAAATCCGGCAATCCCAGGTTGTGTATGAACCCTGTATATATGATCCGAGGAATGCCCTGGCAAGGTCTTGTCGCGCATTTCTAGACTGGGTAATGCTCCGCTATTTATCCCGAAAGCAGAAAAGAATTAGTAACTCCGTTGAAATCGATTACTACGTTCTCCCTCTATAGCTTGTTTTCAAGAGACAGGATAGGGATAACGACACCTTCTCATCATTAAGATAGTATGTAGGTCAAGCATCAATTTATCACGCATTGATATGAAAATCTTTCTTTTGGATAAGCATCAATACATTAGCCGAATTACTGTGGAACTTAAACGGAATGAGACTCCTGCCTTCTACAAATATTACTTTTGGTCCAATGAATTTACAGCACATATCAATATCATAAGTGCAATAGCCATGTTTAGTGTTGTTTCAAACCGTGAGAAAACTTGTAGATATTAACAATAACAAATGTGAAAATGCTTCCACAGATGCACATGCTAATTATTATTTCTCTTCACAAAATTATGTATCTTCTAGGAAAGAGTCTTTATATGTTGTTCATGTCACCATTTAACTCGTTCGATAGCTGTGGGATTTCCCATGTATACTTTCGAGCATACACAAGACGTCGAGTTACACGGCCAGTTACAATGAACTTTTACATTCGGAGCGCAGAAGGATTGATGAGAGTATGTTCAGTTTAGATTATAGACACAATTGTCATCGAATGCCAAATTTCCAGATCTTAATTATTATAATTGTTATGTTTGACTTCTGAATTTAGTGACCTGTGAATGAGAAGCATTCATGTAATAAGCGGATGAGGAAACTTCACGGGTACCTACATTTTGATTACCCAAACTGATCTCCCCATCCTCCCATTAAAATCAGTGTTTTTTTCTGCACCCGGCTTTCTGCACAGTGCGGAAATGCCAAAAAAAGTTTCTGCACTGCTCTTTTCTCCTGTCACAATACAATAATGGTGAATATAGGAGAAAATGCAAATTAAATGTGTGATTCATTGATATCAGCCGCTGGTCCATGAATGTTAAATTTTTTTAGAAAAACGAATCCATAGTTTTTTGACTAGACACTTCAAAGTCTTAAAATGCAAAATAATAATTGATTTTAAAAGTTCAGAATCAATGACTGACACATTAAAGAAAAATATGTGTGATCAAACACATGACTTAAAAAATTCTAATCACCAAAAAAATTCCGCACGAGACCTAAAAAGTCTGCACTGTGCAGAAAAAAACACTGCACTAAATGTGTCGGATGTCGAAAAATATCGAAACTACACATAGATTTTTTTGTGGAAAATGAATCTTTTTCAAACTTATTACGTGATTTAAGGCATACATGTAATTGGGAGGGGGGAAGTGCTATGGGAACCCCCCAGAAATTGTCGACCATATGACTAGCCATTGGGCTACCGCCCCCTCCCCCAGGATTTTCCAATCCAATGGCTAGCCATATGGTACCCGTAGGGACCCCCATACTTTTAGTGGGAAAAATACTGAAAAATGTCAATTTTTGAACAAAAAATGGTAAAAAATGTGAATTTTCTTGGCGCTTCGCGCCATGAGTACATTTTTTCGGTCATTTTAGAAAAAAATTAAAATTTTTTGGACTATTTTTCGGACTTTTTTCGTGAAAAAATCAAATTTTTTTCCTAGAGAGACTCTTCCCCCCAAAATGTTGCGAATTACTGACCCCAGGCCCAAAAAAAGTCACCCAACCCTCATACCTGGACAATAGGTTTAACTGGATGCAACTCGGTACCAGATGAGGTGACCTTGGTACCAGATGACTTGATCCTCAGCACCAGGTCATGTTTTGTGTATGAACCGATTTTAAACTAGAAAATGCAATCGAGAAAGTGAACCAACTAATTAGTAAATCAATCAACAAACCAGGGAATCAATGACACAATCAATCAATCAGGGAAACAACCAACCATGGAATCAACGAACCAATCAATCAACCAGAGAATCAATGAAGCAACCAACCAATCAGTTAAACAACCAACCAAGGAATCAATCAACCAACCCGGAAATCAACCAAGCAACCAATTCGGGAAACAGCCAATCAATCAATCAGAGAATCAGCAAACCAACCAGAGAATCAATGAATAAACCAACTAACCAATCGAGGCATCAATCAACTAGCCAATCGGGGAATCAACCAACCAAACAATCAGGGAGTCAATGAACCAACCAACCAATCAGGGAAACAAGCAACCAACCAGGGAATCAACCAACAAACCAACCGATCAGGTAATCAACGAACCAATCAGGGAACCAACCAACCAATCAACCAATGAGGAAATCAACCAACCAACCAACTAGGGGATCAGCCAACCAGCCAGAGAATCAACGAATCAACCAACTAAACTAACTATAATCGAGGCATCAGTCAACTAGTCAATCAGGCACACATTTTTTTCACTCAATTTACCGTAAAATTGGCATTTTTGACTTGACTTTTTCTTGAAGAAAAAAATCAAAGGTCATCATTTCTCAGCTTTTTTTGATAATTTTCTCTAGTTTTTTCAACACTTGAAACATTCCTGAGGGCATGCCCCCAACCTTCCTGCCTACAGGCCTGGTAAAGATAATTTGTATTAATCTCAGCTCAAATTTTCCCTAGAAGAATGATGGTATTAAATAAATGTATAGAGAAATGTGAGAAAAATTAACAAATTCATATTAATCGTGAAAATTATATTCTCACTATGAAGTGACGAGTTTTACTCACTCTAGCAGAGACATAGCGAATTCATGGAAACAATCATGGATAACTGAGAAATGAAATTTAACTTCTTTTTGCTGTGCTTCAGCTTAGTTGTAGTGAACATTATAAATTATTGCCATTGCCAGCGCAGTGCATCAGAAAAATTTGAGATTTTAACCTTCTAAATTGCACCAAAATGCACCTTTTCATCAATGCCAGTAGTAGAAACGCCCAAAAAAATTTTCGTTTTGTGCGGAAAATGCCCAAAAAATTTTCGGCACAGCCCAAAAAGAGTTTGTGGAAAACACCTTGTTCCAGATAGCACTTATGACCTGATTATATAGCACAAAAGTACACGGTATTGAAGAATGCAGCTTCATGTTGGGAAATCAATTTCTTGATAGAAACATAAGGCTCAAATTTTCTGTTCGAAAACATGTCTCATTTTAAAATTGAAAAATATACTCATACTTCATAATTTGAAAAACTTCCATTCAAACTTGCAATTTTTGAAAATTACTCCCATGATACTTTTAAATTCAGACTCGGCCTCATGTTTAAAAATATAGTTACAGAAAGGTGGAAAAATTGAGAATTTGGTTTTTAATATGCACCACAATTCATATTTGCCGACGGTCTTTGCTCCACAAGGAAAAGGAAAACATTGGATGGAGCATTCTGAGAAATTATAAAGTAGAAACCGCGCTAAAAAAAAATTTTCGGTGTTTTCTGATTTTAGAGTCAGGAGAAGCATTTTCCGGCCAGGTAATGCCGACAAAATATTTTTGTACGTTGAACAAAGATACCAAAAAGATCTTTGTGCGGAGCCAAACATGTTTGTCTCAAACAGAAATTTTCAAAGTGAAATTATGAGGCTTTTCCAGATCATTTTCCCAGAATTTTCCAGTTTTTTCAGATTTTTTTAACTAAATTGTAAAATGGTAACAAGTACGTATGTGCAAAGCACAGCAAAATCTTAATTACAGCGATTTTTCCTGTTTAATCTGTCTATAACTATCATAATTTATAACACTCACTGAGTGAGAACATAAGATGGACAGAAAAATCGAATTAAGTGTTGATTGGATAATAGTATTTGATTTTCAGAGTGCCGCGCCCGAGCTGGATCCGATCAATACGAGGCAACAGGAAATTTTGATGTTTTAGAATGCACAAAAATGCAGATTTTCCAGGCGTAATTTTTTCGTTTGACTTTCCAGGTTTTCCACTGACTACACTGATATGTCCTAAAAAGTGTGTAGACACTTGAATAAATTTGAGAGATTGCATTCTGTCCATTTTCTACAAGATAAATTTACTATGCGTCTGGTTCTCTACCCTCGTTTGGCATGGCAACTATCAAAACGATTCGGGAACCAACCAACTTTTCGGGGTGGCTGGTACCAGATGAACCGATAGGGTTTGTCCAGGTGACCCTTCCCCAGACTTCGGGGCCCCGTTACGTGTATGATTTGAGGTTTAACTTTTTTTATCTAGAATGATGTTCAGACTAGAGCGATGGGATGATGTTTTTAATCAGCTAACAACTTAGAAAATCAGCTTGAAGTCAACGATGTTTCATAAATTCCGACGAAGAAGCAAAATTCGTGAATAAAATTTTGGAGCAAAGCGCCGAAATTTTTTTGGATTTTGATATTCTACAACGCTAAAAAATGACTCTTGTCAACATTTATCTCCTGAATAAGTAATTTTCCAGTCAATCTAATCATTTTCCATACAAGGATAACATGTAAAAATCACGTTGAAAGTTTGCAACTAAAATTCAAAAATCAGACTAGAAACCAAAAATTTGGACTAGCAAGAACTTCTGTCACTGTCCCAAACTGTTTTAATTATGTGGGCCGAATGCAGAAAAATTAAGTTCACAAAATTAATAATTTTTGAAGACCGTATAAAGTTTTATCAAAATAATCGAAAAAATCTTGATTTTAGTCAAATACTAAGTGGTAATATCAAGGATCATAGACTAAACAAAGAGGTGAAACATTCTAGGAAGATAGTGACAACTATTAAATGTTAATTAGTAATAGGACCAGACGTGCTAACGGTCGCGCCTGAGCTGCATTATAGCAAACAATCACAATTATAATCATTATCAGCGCAAAGCGTCAGAAAATTTTTAGGTACTCCCCATCAATAATCGATTTTGAACAAAACCCCGAAAAAAACTCAAAGTAGAATAAAAATCCCGACCGAAACCCCGCATTTTGGGCAAAAACACCGTTTTTTCTCAAATGGGGTCTTATAAGGAAACAAATTTGGAAACGGGGAAAACAATTTCGTGCATAGTTCTCATTGTGGAAAAAAATTTTGAAAGTTCAAAACCGAAAAGATGCGTTTCCGTGAACTTAAGAAGGTAAAAATCTCATAATTTTTGGCGCTTCGCGCAGGTCATGAGTATAATAGTCACTGTTCTCTATCAGGCGCGGCCGTTATCATGTACTTCCAGTTACTAATTAACCTTCAACAGTTTCTATCAATTGAATAATCTAATTTCTTTTTTATCCATAAGAGTTAGTAATCTGCCGAAAATTAAGATTTTTTATAAATCCTCTTAATTTTTTCTTGCTGGCTTAGGAACTTTCAGTCGTTTTCAACGTGGATTTTTGCATCATTTTAGACTGTAAATTTAGAGCTTCTATTCGGCAACGTTTGTTGCAAAGATTAATTTTCCAGCGTTTTAGAATATAAAAATCAGAAAATTTTTCCGGCGCTTGGCGGAAAAATTTCGGAAAAAAAAAATTTCGAAAATTTCTCCAAAATAGGCCAAAAAAGTCACTTTTTTCCTATTTTTTTGCAATTTTTACGAGTTTGGGGGGGGGCTGTGTATAGAGTTGGCCAAGTCGGGGGTGGGGGTCCCCCCTAACCTCCCATCAATTGCAGGTATGTGTTCAGAATGATTATCAGACTGATTTCAAAAGCTCAAAAGACATAAATGAAACGTTTATGAGCATTTTCAAGCGAAAAAACAAGGATTTTAAGACGAAAACTTGTCGTCAAAAAATTTTCCAAATTTGGAAAAAAATTGGCCTTTTCCCACATTGGTCGAAAAAAGTTCGGGGAAAAAAACAGCGGTGATGAACTCTGCTGATCGGAATCACAGAAATGCTAATAGCGGATGAATTGATGAGAAATCTGTCGTTAATATACTCTGAATGCTGTTGAACATCAACGCATCGTTCATCCATATACCTAAAAGAGGTCCGACCAGTTGGGGGGGGGGGGGGTAAATCCGAAATTTTGAGGGAATGGGTCGAAAAAAGTCGAAATTCTTCCCAAAAAAGGCCAAAAACATACACTCTTTTGCCAATTTTTTCTAATTTTTCCAAACTGAGGGGAGGGGTTGGGAGGACTGGGTATGTGGTTGGCCAAGTTTGGGGGGGTCCCCCCCCAACTCCCCCCAATTATAGGTATGCGTTCATCAGCTCGAATTGACTGACCTGACTAGAATTTTGTCAATTTTTTCTTCATTTTTTAAGGTTATTAACTGACTCCAAAGAAATCAGATCCAGATCAGAATGTTTAGGTTTGGGTACACCGTTTTTTTTTTCCTCGAAGAATTTTTCCACATGAGAACCGGACCCAAAAGTTTTTTCCTCATTTTCCAAAAAATTTCCTCATTTTTAAAAACGCTTATAATGTGGCTACGGATGCTTTTTTATGCATTTTAGGAGCATACCCAAGCATTTTGTTGTATTTGGAGTCAGAAACCTGCGAAAATGAGGAAAAAATTGAGAAAATTCTGGTTATGTTTGTTAAAAATGAGCTCATGAAAAATATATTGGTGTTCTACAGGAGCAGGTGAAGCATGTTAACGATAGAGTTCTCAGGAATTTATCCGCTCTATTGACATTTCGGTGGTTCCGATTAGAATCATCTAATTTTATTTAGCTCTTAGTCCGGCGCAGAGCGCCAAAATTTTTTTTGAATTTTCACTTTCTAAAACGCTGGAAAATGAACCTTCACAACGTTGAGAAATAAATTAAAATCAACCTGATGAACTGTAATTTGTTCCCCATTCCGGCGCGTAGCACCGGAAAAATTTTCGGGTTTTTATATTCTAAAACGCTAGAAAATAAATCTCTCCAACAGATATTCATGAATAGAAGTTCTAAAATCGCAGTCTAGAATGATGTCTTCAATTCCCATCTTCAATAAACGCAAAAGTCCGGGTTGCAAACGTTAAAAAAATTCCAAGCATCGAGAGGGAAAATTGAGACAATTGATGAAAAATCTCAATTTCGGGCGACATAATGGACTGTTAACGATTAGAAAATGAAACGAGCTAACTTGATTGATGGAAACTGTTGAGCATTAATTAATAAGTTGAAGTAGATATGCTGAAGGCCGCGCCTGATAGAAAATTGTTAAGATTATACCCATGACCGGCGCGAAGCGCCGTAAAATTTTGAGGTTTTGACCCTTTTAAGTCCATCAAAACGCATCTTTTCGGTTTTGAATTCCCCAAAATTTTTTCCTCAATGAGAACCATACCCAAAATTTTTTTCCTCAAAAGACCCCATTTGAGGAAAAAACGGTGTTTGGGTATACTTCTAAAAAACAGAAAAAAAGCAACCGTGGCCACACTATAAACTTTTTTAAAAATGTGGAAAATTTTTGGAAAACGAGGACAAATCATGGAAAAAGTTTTCAAGGAAAAAAACGGTGGGCAAAAACCCCGCGGGATCCACTGTCTCGATTATGTACAGTAAAATTTGCTGCAGCCGCAAAATTTTGACAACGATTACCACCTGTCAAACTCATTTCGGTCCTGAAATCACTTCTCTGTGTCAGTTTTTCATAAAATATTTGTAAATTGAAAATTAGAATAAGCACTGTCGTCGAATATTTTCATGCAAAAACTCATGACGCAGAAAAACGACATATATCTGATTTTCAGGAGTTCTTCCTCCTTGACTATAATGAGTTAAAAATTAATCATACATCCGGATCAAGTATATGTTGTTTTTTCATGCTGAAAATCGTTCCAAAATTTATCTTACATGAAAGTCAAAATTCGCCACTCTGTCAGGCTAAAAAAAGATAATTACTGTATTTTACATTTATTTTCAATCATTATGTATTATTTATGTTTTCCTTAGTTCATCGTATTTTATTCCAAACCAGATAACGAACCAAAAAACAAACAAGCTTATAAGCTTGGAAACAGAAATCGCACTTTAAGCAGAACAGAACCAAACTTTCATCAAACTGACTTATCCATCGAAATAAAATATTTATTTTCATCAAGACACGATTTCTGAGAGGATTCAGCTTTGTTGTGATAAGTAAAAATTAACTCTACCTGAAAATCACATATTTGGTGTAACTTGATGCGCTAGGAACGAAAATGATATTCATTTCGTCTGAAAATCAAAACTCGCATAGCTACAGTAAGACGAACGTTGAAAATTTTCGATTTTTTCGATTTTTGACATACACTTCTTTCAACTTTTGCAAGTTTAGGTACGTCAGACATCGTGTTCTGAAAATTTACCCAGTATTAAGCCAATGGACGGGCCACAACTTACTGTAGGAATCATTAGTGTAAAGTGCTCATTAGGAATACAGTGGTACTTGAAACATCAAATTTTGATAGCAAAAACTCATTTTTTCACAAAATTCACCATATATACTGCTAAAGCTCAGAAGGACCAAAAAATTCCTTATACAATAGATAGCTCACGATGTCTTCTACCTGCTGACAAAAAATTACGGAAATTCATGTACTGCTAGAGGGTCGCACAACCTGAAGTTTGAACACTATCTTATAATTGTATTTTCTGGAAGTTCCAACCTCCACTGTGGAACTACTAGAGCTTGATAAATTTTAAAAATGAGACAGTAATACAAGTTTCGTATGGTGAATATTAAGATATGATTTCTGAGAGATTCTACCTTCTGCTCCATTGACCTATGATATGTTGAAAATTAATAATATCTGAAAAAGAGATATTTTGAGTATTTTTACATGCTGAGTATCGTGACAGCATTCATTCTGCGCAAAAATCAAAATTCACATGGCTACAGTACTCCAAAGTTTGGAATTTTTACATTTTTTGGCATTTTTCAGTCTGTACACGTGTTTCGAAATATCACAGCTCAGAAAAGACGTGACTCTGAAGCCAAATGTTGAATGCATGCAGAAGACCATGCTCTATATGCCAGTATGAAGAACACTTTATAATCTCTTACTTTACACTTTTTATTCCATTTTAAAGTGTCAAAGCCGATGTCAAAATAAACCAAAAAAGTTCTTTGGGGCTTATTTTGGGCACCTTCCCATAGGATGCCGCAGAATGTTTTCTTGATTTCTGTAGCCACTAATGTCTGACATATTGTGTTAAAATTTCAATCAAATTAATGTACCGTTTTGGGAGCTGTGGGTGTCTGCACATTCTGAAAGCTGATACAAAAATGCTGATTGACTCTACTAAATATGCCATCAAGGAGATTCAGGAAAAATTCAAAACGTTCAGATTAGACGCGCAAAAATAAAAGATGTGAGTCGAACCACTCCGAAAATTTCATCGATCAATTTACAATGGTTGCGAGTAGTAAGGCCGGCCCGTATAGGTCGTACGCTTAAGGATACTCCTATCTTTTGTGTACGACCTATAATTTGTCACTTTTTGCCGATTTATAGGTCGTACAGTAAACATACACGATTGGCTTTTGTCGGATTTACAGGTCGTACAGTAAACATATACGGTTAATTTCTTCGTTGATTTATAGGTCGTACAGTAAACATATATGGTCGATTTATAGGTCGTACGGTTAAAATGTATGTTCTAGAGTTACCGTAATAGTAGAATTATGGTAATTTTTCGATTATGGTAATAAATGTGTTACTGTGGGTTGAAAAGGAAAATCAATGATGAATGCAAAAAGGAAAACTAAAATGAACAAAAAATGGAAAAGAAACAAAAAGAGATTGTGTGTAAAAACGGCTTCCCCTCTGGGAAGAGGAAGCCCTCAAAAATTTGCACCCCAGACCCCCTTTGTCAAAAGGGTGCCACCTGCAGGTGTAAATATATTTCGGAGGTCCCATTTTCTGAACGATCGTTCAAGTCAACAAATGTCAGAACGGTCAATCTGGTCAGTAATGTTCTGTTTAATGAGTAAAATATCAGGAGAGTCATTACGCGATGAAACATTATCCTTACGGGTGCATGCGTATAAATTTTGATGTTCTGCCAAAAATGACCAAGAAGGTCTTTTATAAAAATGACCAGAGCGAGCTGGACGTAAAAAGTATGTAGACAAATAAGGTCTTTTATAGAAAGATGACCAAACGAGCTGGTCGTAAAAAGCGTGTAGAAAATTTGGAGAGTTGACGTACGGTAAAGGATACAGATTCGGGAATTACCGTAATAGTAGAATTACGGTAAATTTTTCTATTATGGTAATGGAGGAATTAGGGTAATAGATGTGTTACTGTAGATGAAAAGGAAAATCAATGATGAACGCAAAAAGGAAAACTAAAATGAACAAAAAATGGAAAAGAAATAAAAAGCGATTGTGTGTAAAAACGGCTTCCCCTCTGGGAAGAGGAAGCCCTCAAAAATTTGCACCCTGGACCCCCTTTGTCAAAAGGGTGCCACCTGCAGGTGTAAATATATTTCGGAGGTCCCATTTTCTGAACGATCGTTCAAGTCAACAAATGTCAGAATGGTCAATCTGGTCAGTAATGGTCTGTTTAATGAGTAAAATATCGGGAGAGTCATTACGCGATGAAACATTATCCTTACGGGTGCATGCGTATAAATTTTGATGTTCTGCCAAAAATGACCAAGAAGGTCTTTTATAAAAATGACCAGAGCGAGCTGGCCGTAAAAAGCATGTAGACAAAAAAGGTCTTTTATAGAAAGATGACCAAACGAGAAGGTCGTAAAAAGCGTGCGGAAAATTTGACGAGTTAAAAAATCTTTACGTATCAAAAATTTTTAATTCAATGCAACATTCTATTTTATTATAAAACTTTTGAAACACTATTTTATTTTTGTTTATCACTAAAATATTGTAGTCTAAATACAAAAATAATAACGTGAACAAAAAATGGAAAACATAAAAGAAAGAATTCATTTATAAAATTGACCCCCTCCGCCCACGGAGGAAATCCTTCAAAAAACGCGCCCTCGGGCTCCAAAATAAGAGGTGCGCCGTCTGCAGGTTCACAGAAAAGCTAATCGGAAGCCCTGCATACTGAACGATCGTCCAAATTAGAATGGTCTTTTAGATCAGAATGCTCAATTCCACATATAAAAACTCTAAGAGTCTATAAAACTTGAAACATTATTCCTACCGGTTTATACTTATAAAATCGTAAATGATCAAATTCTTTTATAGAAAAATGACCCAAAAGAATGGGCAAAAAGCGCATGTAGAAAAGTGAACAGTTGAGATGAAAAATATTCTAGATGTAAAAAGTAATTGATACCTCAAAAATATTTGAAGAAAAGAAAAGAAAAGAAAAAGAAAAAGAAAAAGAAAAGAAAAAGAAAAAAGAAAAGAACTATATCATCAATACATGAAAGTTATTCTATGTATCGGAAATTAATACATCATATTGGATGATTTATGTAGGTAGATGCGGTTTTGTATACAGAGTGTTTCCCAGAGCAAACATAGAAAGGTTAGACAGCTGAAGCCATTTAGATCATAAAACCAATTAGAAATGCTAGAAAAGGTCAAAGGTTCTATAAAACAGGGTAGTAAGAGATGCTTTACCAAAATAATTAAGGTGGTGATTATTGTTATTTTGATAGTTTTCTAGAATAACCTAGAGCCTAAAACCTTTAAAGAGATGCAATACCAAAACAATTAAGGTGGTGATTATTGTTATTTTGATAGAACCTTCAAAGAAAAACCGAAAAGATTCAACCAAAAAGCAGAAAAAACCGGAAAAGGTTTAATGAGGGTAAAGAGGTATAAATAGAAAAAATAGAAGAAGAAGAATCATTCTTATTTTTGTACTTGCGCGCGACACCCGAGACTACCCATGGAGGCCCTATTCATTACGTTTATTTCGACGTTGAGAGCCGCCTATGAGGCTTACGGTACATTGATTTTACAAATATTTTGATTTAAAATTAATATGTATACTCTTTTATTATTATTAATTTAGAGCCGTTTTTAACGACGGCCGACATTGACGCGTGGGCGTCCGTCTTTTGGGAGGAGGCCTCGACGGACTTCAAGAGCTGGTGGAAAAGCCAGCGAGGGGTTGAATATCCGGCTAGACAGAAACCCTTTTGGGGTTTTATGAAATGTCTACGCCGGATGTTTGAAAACCCTTCGCTGGTCGACGGTCACCTAGCCTCGCACCTGTGGAATATCCTCCCCCCAGGTGCGAGGGCTGAATGGGAAAATGCCGACGGTCGCTACGTCGAGGAGAGGGTAAAACTAGCGCTGCCGCGTTTCTAGTAAGTTCAGATGTTATAGTTAAAACACGTTGTAGACATATAAATTTTATATTTAATGAGAGTAAAAATTATTATTATTATAAGCTTTTACTACAATATTTCAAGATAAATATGCGTAGGTTAAAATGTGCTAACTGCTGTATGTTACAGATTTTTAATTCATGTAGTATGGTGTATAGCTAAGTTGTTTAAAACTTAACAAAGAACATTTCTAGAATATTCTAGAAGTTTTCAAATATTTACACAATTTTATATGATAAAATTTTATGATAAATAAAGACTATTGATAGATCTTGTACCTATTACTTAACAGTTAAATGATATATTAGAGTAAAAATTTTTGTTTAACTAAAATAGTCTACTATGAGTGTGTGTGTGTGTGTATGTGTCAACTTCGGGAATATAAAAAAGGGTTTACTGTAGTCAGATATTTAGAGATGTACGAGTAAACGATATGCACAAACAGGTCTTAGGGTAAAAAGAACGTACAAGATAATTACATAGTACTGTAGAATTAAAGGAGAAAATAAAGGAAAGAAGGAGTAATAAAAGGAAGTTCATTTATAATTAGGAATAAATTAAAAGAATATTTCTAAACAATAGCTAAAGAGAAGGAGTGTATAAACAACAACTATAAGTGATTTTTTATTATAAAAAATGAGATGAAATGTACATATAAATATAACATATTTAAATACTATAATCTGTAAAGGTTTCACGATTTTTATCAATCATTACGAGAGAGTCAAATTCTGCGTATATAAGTGCTTCAATACCGCCATCTGGTATATCCTCTCCAAAATTCATCTGTAAACTGTGGTTCCTTCACGTACGAGTTCCCAAAAATTACCATCCATACCGCAAGGAGTCAAATCAAAAACAAAAACCGTGTTATGCGTTGTAAAAGAATTTCGAGTAATTTCATTACCCTTGTTATCTGTACCGATTCCTACACCCTCAAATAATTGTACAAAAGTGCGCAAATATTTGTTTTCTTTAAAATTTAGCATATATGGTGTTGTAGGTAAGGTTGTAGTACCACTTGTTATTTTAATCTCGTTTAATCCGAAATGCTTAAAATTGAAGGGGCTTTGATTATAATCACCCCTAGCAGCCGAACCATCAACGAGCGCCACAACGAGACGACGAGGTAAAGGACCTGTGAACAATGAGTTCAGAGGAGCTGAGCGACGACTAGTTGTTATGTATAGACTTGTAACATGACATCGACGAATAGGGTATTTTGCAGCTGTATTTTGTAACATGGATTCAATAGCTAGATTGATATTATCCGCAACTTCAACTTTTTTAATAAATAGAGACATGCTTTTAACCTCGATTTTATAAGCTTCGTTGTCAGTAGATATAAATTTTTGCAAGCAAAAATCATCTCTATGTCTGTATAAATCAATTTTCAAAGTACATTGATTCAATAGAAAACGTTCTTGCATAAATAGATCGGCGTGTATAGGAGCCATTAATTCAACAACTGCACTGTTTTTGAACATCTGAACTCTTTCCAAAGCACCCTTGTTTTTCTTTATATCGAGAACATCGCCATTTTCAAAAGCATAACCAGCAGCTGCAACATGTGTCGACTTAGCATCACGACCATAGTTCAATTCCGTTTCCAAATAAGATCTGTAAGCGTATCTATCCCCACTGAAATGTTAAAATGTTAAAATTAAAAAAAAGGTAAACATACATTTAATTATAAAACTTACCTGTCAGATATTAATTTTCCATTTAAGTACATCTTGATCTGTTTAAAAAATGTCTTGCCGATCAAATTAATTAGTGCTACAACATTTCCAGTAAGGTTATTGTTGGCATATGCTGTTAAAGTGCAAGCAGCGCCATTAGCTTTCGTAATTCGAATAGTAAAATATATATAATTTTCTGATAAGTCCAACATATATGAATCAGGTGAAATAACAAACTCCTAAGGCCCTTCATTAGTACAAGGATTTTGTAACTGAATTTCAGACCAAAAACTTCTATGAATAGCAACTTGTGTTGGAGGTACGGTAAATAAATCTAACTCCGTTTTACTACTAGGAGACGACGCAGCATCAATAAATTTACTCATTTTGAATAGATATCTTTGGAACCGACTACTCTACGTGGAGTCTTTTTTAAGAATGAGGAACGTCGTTTCAGGTGTTTACGTTTATGTTGTTTTTGATGTTGATGTTGTTGACGCTGACCATCATTTAACTTTTTATTGCTTTTTATATGTATCGTAGCTTCCCTAAACCTTTTCCTTTATGAATGCCCTCGCCCGTTTCGTGTAATAAGCTACCAGCTGCGTTTCGTCCATGCTCAGCAACACTTTCTTTAAAAGAACAACCTTCTACATCACCTGCAACTTTGGAACCTGCAGCAAGTGCATGCTTTCCTGCAGATTTTAACAAAGGCATAGCTAGACGCCACAAACTCTTAAAAAAATTACCAACTCCAGCTCCTTGATGTCTATAATAATACGGGTATGCTGCTCGAAAACCTTCTAAAGTACCACCCAATTGAAATTGATTATCTTGAATACTATGTTGATAAATTTTGATCCAGTAATCGACGGTTTCAGGAATAAATACGGTATGCATATTTTGCTTTGAAACTCAAAAGGAACAACAACTAAATGAATTAATTAATTAAGAGCGTTTGCGAAAATTCAACCTGACGACAACGTGTCCAAATGCAAATGAATGAATGAGTAAATAAAAATTTGATACTATGATTATAGGAATAGAGGAGTACGTCGCCGAAAATGTAATTTAACTATAACATTCCCAAACTGAAAGGGTATAAGCTCATTCATACTGTTTTTTATATTAATCTCGAGTACTGTAATTTCCTTCAATTGAATGGGTATATAGTGAGGTGTTTCATATAATCGACTCACATTATCTTTGTATTTTCCCTGAACATTTACTATACGTAAAAGCGGCGCTAAAGTATTTCCAACAATCTGATTTTCAATAATATTACAGTAAACATAAAAATTCTGTAAATCATTCAAATTTGGTGGTTGAATACCTAACATGTATAAATGATTAGTTCCAGGCTCGGCAAGAAAAACAGCTTTGGATGGTGGAATATGTGTGTTAGAATTTTTTGGAGGTTTCTCTCCAACAGTATATAAGTTAATATTCACAGCTCTATTTAAAAAATCATCAGCAGTTGCATAGGCAGCAGTATTGGTAGGGCTAAATCAGAGAAGCTCCATTAACCATTTGCTTATATTGATTTTATGTAAGATTGTACCACTTTTTATTTTCAAATTAACTAATCCTCTACCATGTTCATCATATGAAAACATGATTCCAATGTTAGTTCCGGCAATAGCTGCTCCAATTTTTGCATTCAACTCTTCAATTAATTCAGATACGGTAAAGTAATGTTTTTCAAAAACTATTACTTTAATTTTTTTGACCTTATTTCCAACACCATCCATAATTAACGTTATTACATTATCTCCACCATGATTAGTAAATGTAGCCCAACTATAGGGATATATTATTTCACTTAGCCCTACCTCCCAGTTTCCATCTAGTTTTAAACGGTAAGGTAGATGGGCTGCATAATCTGAGGGCTTGTTTCCATTTTGGCTATTACTAGGTAATGTGATATAAAACTGATCTTCAAAGGTTGTCATTATTTATAATGTTGTTTGTTGTTGCTGTAGGTACGGTCTTCAATGAATTAGATGACTGTAATATTGTCGGTAGGAGGCTAGGAAATAAATATCCTATATAAGGGCACAAAAGGCCAACCCATAATTGTGTATTATTATTGTAGAGAGATAAATTTATTATAGCTGTAATGACTACAATGTATATTAGTATGACCTGAGTGAAGAAAACCACTTGGTTTCGAGGTAAATATTTTCCCAAAAACTCCCAAACGCTGATGCAAGACACTTCTGAATGCCTACTATTACTACTATCCATTTCAAAATAAAAAATTTTTAATTTAACAACTAAACACTCAATTATAAATTTATAAGAAGGCAGAGCTACTAAAGTAACCAATAAAATTATACAAAAATATAAAGGAGGCGGAGCTATCAAAGTGAAGTAAAATTTATATATATATATATAAATACATATAGAAGGAGTTAACTTTTTACAAACGTGTACATAATTTATTTCGCAAGTGACCTTCTACGGAAAATTTACAATGAAAAAACTTACAAATCAATTTATCATTATAAACAAAATTTGTGTTACTGAAACTTTTAAACATTTTATACATAAGAACATGTGGCACTTTATAATACAAAAAATATAAAGTATATATACCACAAACCCTACTATTAAAATTTTGTAAATGTTTCTTATTTGTATATCTTATTAAAGCATTTTTGTTAATATAGTTTATAAAAGCAGGAATAACTGGTGGTAAACCATAAGAATCAAAATAATATACAGAGTTAGCATTATCAAAATACATAGCTATCCAATGACTTCCTTTTTAAAAAGATGTATCGGTGTTTGCAATTAAAGGCGCTGGTCTTTTAACTATCTCCAGTAGAGTATCGCAAGCAAAAACTCCTAAAAAATTTTGTGATAATAGCTCATCTTGTTGCGCATAATATGTCAATTCAAAGTTGTTCATCGTAATCGTCATCGTCATCGTTTTGTATATCCTTTTCTAAAATCCAACTGTTGAATTTTTCAGAATAACCCCACCACTTCACAAGTACTCTATTCTGACCATCTGGTAATCGTTTAGTCTTCAAAACCTTTTCAATTTTGTATTCTTTGATATTAGGATTAAAATCGATTTTCTGTAGTTCTTTTTCATAAAAACGTCCTTCTATATCTTCGCCTTCCAGATCTTGAATTGTATAAAGTATATGATTTCGGGTCTTCACAATATGTTTTACTTTGAAAACTTCTTCACTCCATTGAGGTAAATAACCTTTGTCAAATACACCTCTATGTTTACTAATTCGCACGTAATCTCCTATATCAATCTTAGACTTTCTAGTGTATAATCTTTCAGGGTAGAGTCTTTGCCATATAATTTTTTCGTTAGAATAATCTACATTAATAGGTTTTTCCTTAATAGATCTATGAACAGAGTGATTGTAGTTGGAAACAACTGCGGGTAAAATATCAATCCTTTTATAAGTGGTAAACTCTGTAAAATATTTAAATAATTTAGTTTTTAAAGTTCTATTAAACTGTTCCACTATTGAACATTTAATGTCTTCGTTTTGAGAAGTAAAAAAATGTATATCGTTAGTTTTCAATAATTTTTGGAAATCTTTGTTGACAAATTCTTTTCCTTTATTGCTGTGCACTCTCCAAGGGATTCGACCTCTTTTTAAAATATTTTGAAAAGCATCGCAAACATTCTTTGAGTGTTTTGATTTTAAGGGTTCAACCCATGCGTATTTACTTAATACATCTATACATGTATGCATAAATTTGTATCCATCGTTGAAATCTGCTAAAGAAGACATATCTGCCAAATCAATTTCCCATTGGTTGATCCATAGCTGTAACATAAATACGATTACGTGAAAATTTTTTGTTGACTTGTTTATGTAGAGTATAACTATCTTGTTTTGAAAGCCAATCTTTAACATTTTTACGTGTAATTGTTTTACGGTGCTTTCTAGCTTCAGCATATAATTTTTCAATACTAGAAAAAGCTGAGGGATTTCCGTGTAAATTTTTGTATAATTTCGAAAGTAAGGTGTTCATCGCTCTAGTACAAAGGAGTATACCGTCTAAGTGCTCTAGCTTTGCGCCGTACCTTCTTTTCTGTCGAGTTTCCTTTATTAAAGAATGAATCATCTTTGATATCTTCCTCCGCACCACTTGAAAAAAAATCAACACCTTTCACAAGTGGTTTATTCAACCGCTTGACACTACTAACTGCATGATCATCTGATTCTTCCGGAGGTGTATGGTAGGAGAGTTTCCGAGGTAAAGTGAATAACATTTTACGTAATGGGTTTCCTATAGCCTCTAATGGTACATTATATTTTTTCAAAGCATTAACAAACTCATCTACGCCAAGCATTTGCGTAATTTTTGAACGTTTACGAGACAAATCATGTAATAAATCAATAATATGTGATCCTTCAATTAATTTTCCATCAATTAATACTTCACCTTGCTTATTAACATTTATACTAGGGTTACGTCGCACATGCTCCAATAATAAGGATGCCGAGCGTTTAAACTGTTTAGGAATACCACTAAGTAACTTTTCATTGTTCAACCAATTTTTTTCTTTTTGTTTCAAATCGTCACTATCCTTCTCATCTTCTTCGTTATCAATAACTTTTTGTTTTAAAATCACTGTAGTAGGTTGAGCCTTTTCATGTTCAAAAGTTAAATATTGTGAAAATAGTTGCGAGTACATTTTGTATTGTTCTTCAGGTGTTAACGTATTATCTTTCAAAATGCGCTCTAGCTCGTTACGATACATGTCAACTTGCTTAGCTATACCTGTCTTTTCATTTGAACTCGTCGTCGTCGAAGAAGAAGAAACCTGAGAGTTATTCAGTTTATTCAGAACCTCCTGATAAGAGCAAATTTATTAGCAAATTTCATTCTATAATAATTTCTCTGTAACAAAACTTGCTAATGTAGATAATAAAACGGGTAGTACTAGAGGTAAAAATGCTCCACCACTTTGAACAATTCTTACACGTTTATTATGTAAATCTTTTTTCTTGTTTTTTTCGTGTCTAGTAGCTAAACCTCTGAGCAATAATTTATGTTTGGCCAATTTCTTTTTTAAGTTTGAATTAATAGGAATATTACCCTTCAAAATGTTCAAACAAATTTCACATATACAACAGATCAAATCGGAGGAAGAATGTTGAAGAAAAGCACGTCTTTGAACAGGATTTGAATTTTTCAACACATTGAGCTCGTGAATATATTTCTTTAATCTAGAAGCCATACAAAACAGACCGTACAGTACAAAAAAATTTTACAATAATGACCAAATGATGAGTAAACATTGAAATATTTATTGTATTACATTAAGATAGTAATGAAGCTTCATTTTGTATGACCATATTTAACTCTTCGCGTCTAGAAAAAGCACACAAATTATTCATATTCATAAAAAATAGTTTATGAGCTGTATCTAGTTTTAAAAAAAGATCTTCTACAAAAATAGCGCGAGTTTCGACCATATCCAACTCCGTCAGTAATAGTCTAGCAAAACACCAAAATTGTGTAACTTTTTTACGTCCCATAGGTAAACCAACTTCACGCCATAAATGGTTGCACGCCTCAGCTATGTCTTTGTAAAAAATCTTGGCTTCGGGTGAGAAACGAGTCCAAAACAAATCAGCTATTTCGCGTTTCTGTTTGTTGTTTAGTATTTTACCTTAAATAAAAATACTATAGTTTAATGAATAGTTAAAGAAGAACAAAAAGAGATATAAAATTTTTACCTTTTACTTTATTTTGCACCATTCTGACAAAAACTTCAAATGCAGCTGACATCGTAATTGTCACAAAACAAACGAATTATAGAAAAACGACCAACCTCTTCAAAATTCTCGACTAGACTGATGAAGGGTATAATATTTTTTTCTGATTATGTAATAAAGCTATCGTATCAATATATCGTAATCTACTTCCATTGATGTACAAGTTTTGAAATTTACTGCTTCGACTACAACAAGAAAATACGACAGGATTGAAAATATATATTTTGAAACACGCTCGTAATTGCATAAATTGTCCGTCATTCTGAGGACAATGTAAAATTTTTTCTACATAACGTAGTAAGGGTATTATATGTAATTTATAATTTTCCCGTAATAATTTCTGATCTGTAACATTTTTTGTGTTTGGTATCGTAAAATCTGTAACATTTACAGGTTCTTCTTCATTTTCATAAAATTGAAAAGGGTATTGTACCCATACAATAAAAACAGCTATGAAAAGGATCACAGCGAGAGTGTTTAAAAAAATGTGTTTACTGTATATCATATTGCTAAAATAATAGGATCCGACTAACCTGTATAAAGTTTTTTGTAAAAATGATGAATCATTTAGGTGTATACAAAATCATATGATCATTGTCGGGGAATATATTAGATCTAAGTTGATATTTTTCAGGACATGTCTGTGTAAGATCTATTAATAAATAACCGTATGGTTTACTAGTAGCATCCTCATACGCCTCTATGAAATAATTTGAGGTAGTTGGAAAAATCTGTCGAGCCAGTGTGCGGACTTGTAATCTATCGCTTGGGTTTTTTAAAAGAATTAAATATTGAGCGTTTATCCTACTCGTACGCATTCCATCAAAAAAGGCATTCTGAACTATATGTATAATTGATATATTCCAATGATGCGATCCTTTAGTAAAAAGTTGAGTTAAACTTTGATCATTCTTCATCTCTTGCATCATATCATCCATAATTAATAATTTAGGTGTATCTTTACTTTTCTGAAGTTCATTCAAATCAGGCGAACCTTGAATAAATTCTACATAAGAACATTTCTGAACTAATTCATCGTAAGCTTCTTGCCATTCTGAATAACACCAATAAATTTTCACAGGAGCTGGGTGAAGCATTTCTTTAGCAAAAATTACAAGTTTTTTAACAAATTGTATTTTTCCTGATTTTGTTGGAGCAGAAACTATACAGTTAAAGGGATGTTTCCATATATAAAACTTTTCATCATCATCATTTGACATCTCTTTTTGACAACAACAAAAACCAACCACTTTTTTACTTGAACAATTTTTAAAATGATTTTTATTATTCTTTAAAACAAAATGTTACATAATTATCAAAATTACAATATAAAACAGTGCACATGTAAAATATAAAGATAGATAGATGATTATATAAAATAGAATAGCATTACTGTATGCAAAATATACGCGCAATGTATGTATGAAATTATATAACAAGCAAATACGTAAGCAATTACATAAGCAAGCAAACTATAGCTAATTAAAACATACAAACTGTAATGAATGAATGAATGAATGAATGAATGAATGAATGAATGAATGAATGAATGAATGAATGAATGAATGAATGAATGAATGAATGAATGTAAGCAAAACTTTTACAATTTACTGTTAATAAAATCGCGTAGTGTTTTGATAACAACAGCATCATCAAAATCATAATGATAACCTTCATCAATAAAACTAGCTACAGTATCCTTAAGAATTTTACGGCCAGTACTTGTAAGTGGTATACATCTAAATATGCCAATCATCTGTTTAAAAGCGCGAAGACAGTAATAACCTTGAACTTCACCTATAACATATTCGAAGCAGTCAATGATAAGTCCCATCTTTTCATATAAACGATTAACTGTTGGTGTAATTGCGATATTATATATGGAATTACGAGCTGGACACTGATGATCCTCAACAATTCCTACCTCTTTCGCGCAATAACAATCAAAAATACACCCATTAAAGATGTCTTGTATAACTAACTCAGCACATATAATTATAAATAATTTTTCACCTTTTACTACTTGCTCATCAAAAAACCATGGAATATCTAAACCCGGAACACGTAACTCACAAATACGCTTGGTTTCGGCTTCTAACGAATTGGTATCCGACGTTGAATCGTAGTCAGGATCATTGAAACAGTTGATGAAGAGATCATTAATAAACGACGTTTGAACGCTAGCTTCCTTTTGATCTTCACGAGCATTGCTTTGTTCTCCGGCGAATTTTGTAGCATGAATCCCTTCTTCTTCTTTTATAATTTTCTTATCTGCACCGACTTCTTCTTCTTCTTTAACGATTTTCGGGGTAGAACCATTTTTTCCAGCTACGTCGTCGTTTTCGTTTGTTTTGCGTTTTATCGCTAGCTGGAAATTTGCTGCTAAAGCGTTGTACTCGTTTGAAATAGCTGGCGCTATCTCATGTATCATATTGGTCCAGGGCCAAAGTTGCTAAAGAATAAAACATTATATTTTAAAAGAAAGAAAGAAAGAAAGAAAGAATTCATATATCAACTCACTTCTTTAGATAAACACCATGTCGTTCCATTAAACAAATTGTTAAATCGTACTGTAACCCTGTCGCTCTCGACCAGCATTTTATAACCAAGGTTGATGCCGCATCGACCTCCATGTGAAAATGTCTTTTCAATAATATTGACATTGCGACCTAGTATACCGTATTGTGGTAAAATGAGCTTGAATCCGCGACCGTACGCCTCTTTTGTTTTAGGGTCGACGTTACGAAAATAGATTGACACGTATCTACCTTCAACCACTACAAATAATGCCATGTTTTCGTCTAACATAAACTGGTGTTCCATTTTTGAAAATTCTTGAAGAAATATTAAAGAGAGAGAGAGAGAGAGAGAGAAAAAGCGAGTAGTTTTTGTAGCAACAAAACAGATAAATGTATAAAGTGTTCAAAATTTTAGAGTAAAAGGAGGTTATAGCTATAATAAAATAACCAAGATATATAGCTTATAGCTGTAAGAGGAGGAGTTATAAGCATAATAAATATTCAAGACATATATCCTACAGTATTCTACTATTCTGAGGAGTATATGAGAGGAGGAGCTATGTTCTACAAAAATAAAATAAAATGTGTTTATGCTGTATGGTAACCTTTGAGATCAAAGCTAGAAAAATATATGTGTTTTATGTGTTATAGTAATTATCAAGGTCAGAGCTATAGAAGCAATATAGCCATGTGCGCATGAGTTATAAGGGTCTTTAAAGCTTTTCCACATAAAAAGAAAAGATGGTGCAACAGGGTTATAAGCAGCTATTACAGTTATTTTATAGCTTCAAGAATCAAAACAAAAATACTAGGGTTGTACAGTAAAACAGGTTTTCAACTAGTTTTAACTGGTTATATGCTAATAAAATAAGCTAAAGAAATGATATGGGCACATGTTCATGAGTTATAGAGGTCTTTAAAGCTTTCCCATCATAAAAAAGAAAAGTACTACATTAACCTCGTAAACAATAATTAAATCTCTACCATAAAATTAATAGTTTTCGCTGATTTATAAAAATTTTCTATTATTATTACTGTATAAGTTTTTGATGAATAGGTTGTTTTCTATTTTTCTACTTTATAGTTTTTATATTTTCTAGTTTAGATAATTTTATAATGAAACCTATTTATGAGGATATTACTTCGGACGAAGACGACATGCCTATGGAAATTTTAGAAGATATTACTTCTGATGAAGACGATGAAACAATAGTGAATGAGTCTTCAGAGAATATTACCTCTGAGAAAGAAGAAGAAGAAACACTCGATAATAATAATATTTTGGAAGAAGAAGAAGAAGAAGAAGGAACTGTTTTAGATTATGATGATGAAGATGATCAATACAGAAGTTATACGCCTTACAGTTCTGATGAGGAAGAAATTTACGAAACAGCTCAAATTGGTGGTGGTGGGGGTAGTGGAGGTGTAATGAATGCATCTTTTGTTGCGGATGATTTTTTCGAACTAGGTCAACCCAGTACCGTAAATATTAGGCGTTTTAACACCGAAGGTCGCGAGTACTCTGTGAACTTTCGTAATACAGAACATATGGATGATTTAAATGCTCAAATAGTTCCAACATTTCAACGTACAGTAGAGCGAATTTCTGAGAATGTCGCTGATAATGCGTTTATAGGGTTTTCCTTTGACCATCCAGATTTGACGAAAGGTCGTGTTTTGATACCTTTTAGACCGAAACATGCTTTAACTGGAGAGTTGATTGTAAACACTCTTAACGCTGTTCTTCAATCAAACGAGCAAATACAAATTGATAGTCGTCAGTCTACAATTTGTAACATTGTTGTAACACCACCTGCGGGTAGCGGTAAGCTGATTAAAATTACTTATGTAAGATTTTTATTTATTTATTTATTTAAGGTATTCACAATGCTCATCAATATTTAAAGCATAATGATTTTCTAAAAGATAAATGCTGTATTATTCAAATCAACAACACGGATGATTTATGTTTTGCTAGAGCTCTAGTTGTTGCTAGAGCTTACATTCATAAAAAAGATAAGAATGCTGAGCACAAATGGGAAAGTATTCGAAAGTCTTACAAGTCACATCTGCTGCAAACAAAGGTTGCTAAAGAACTGATGACCTTAGCAGGCTTAGCTAATCATCAAGGAGCTTGCGGTTTTCATCAGTGGGAACAATTGCAAACTGTTTTATTACCCGATTATCAAATCAAAGTTTTTAGCAGAGAACGCTTTAAAGATTTAATATTTAGAGGTTAGAGTTTTTTATTTTTCTATTATTGTGTACGTATTTAGAGTTTTAAGGACCTGAAGCAACGCATGTTTTAAATATTTACCACCATGATAACCATTACTCCGTCATTACAAAGATGCCTGGATTTTTTGACCGCAGCTACTTTTGTCCTCATTGCGATCTGGCCTACAACAACAAAATGGAACACAGATGCAGAAACGTTTGTCCTCTGTGTTACAATACACCCCCATGTAATCAATTTAATGCTCGAAAATGCAAAGATTGTCTGCGATATTTTAAAAACGATAAGTGTTTTGCTCGACACAAGCTTGTTTTTACTCAAAGAGGTCAATCCAAACGTCAAAAAACAGGTTTATCTATTTGCGATCGTTTCAAAGTGTGCGAACAATGTGATACACTGGTTCGACGAGCACATTCTAATCCTCATAATTGCGGTTATTTTGAATGCAAAACATGCAAGAAAAGCGTACCTAAAAAAGGTATTAGATATGGTGTAATTATTTTATTTTATTTTATTTTATATGAAAATTTTTATTTTAGATCATTTATGTTTTATGCAACCTGTTGGTAGCGAGCAAATTGAAGAGGAAGAAGATATATTTGAAACAAATGTTGATGAGGATGAGTGTCTAGATGATAATGAAACAGGAATTACCGATAAATGTCCTGTTAATCAAAAATTTGTTTTTTATGATTTTGAGACTACACAGGAAAAAATTCTACAACAAAGCGAATTAGGGGATGTGTTCGAACATGAACCAAATTTATGTGTTGTCCATACTGTATGCGATCAGTGTCGTCAAAACGAGGGAAATTTTTGCTGCAATACATGCGGTCAATGCGAACGTATTTTCAAAGGATCTACATGTCTAAATGATTTCTGCGAATACCTTTTTGCAAAAGGTATGAAAAACATTACTGCAATAGCGCATAATTCTCGAGGATTCGATGGACAATTTATAATGCAGTTTTTGTATCGTTATGGACATCATAAACTACATATCATTAATAAGGGTGAATTAGTAAATTGTTTATAGTTTTTCATTTTCATCTATTTATTTATTTTTAGGTTTTAGAGTTGATGTGTATCAAAGTAGGGTCGATAAAAATTATTGATTCTCTGAACTTTCTTCCGATGCCTTTGGCGGCTTTACCGAAAACATTTGGAATAAGTGAAATATGTAAAGGATATTTCCCTCATTTCTTTAACAGAAAAGAAAATTACGGATATATTGGCTCATATCCATCACCCAATATGTACGGTTACAATGCTATGAAACCTGCGGCTCGTGCCACGTTTCTGGAGTGGTATAATCGAAAGCTTGAAGCAGTAAGTTTGCAAAAGTATAAAGTTTTGCATTTAAATGCATCATTGTTTAGGGTTGTCAATTTAATTTTGATAATGAGTTAATTGACTACTGTCGTAGGGATGTGCAAGTTTTACGACAATGTTGTATGAAATTTCGTGATATTTTTATGGAAGAAACAAATGTTGATCCTTTTGAAAATTCAATAACCATTGCTAGTGCTTGCAACTTAGTTTTCCGATGTTTATTTTTGAAGCCAGATACTATTGGTGTAATACCATACAAAGGTTATGGTAAAGAAGAAAGACAATCTGTTATAGCCTTAAAATGGTTGAAGTGGTTAGTCCATAAAAATGAAAAACTGTATATTCGACATAAACTTAATGGTGGCGAAGTTCAAATTGGAAGATACAGAGTTGATGGTTTATCAGGTAATTTTGTTCAAATTTTTGAAATTTTAATATCTATATGTTTGCTCATTAAGACACAACAATTTATGAATTTCACGGTTGTTATTGGCATGGTTGCCCTAAATGTATGAAAAATAGATATCAATTAACAGCCGATAATAATACAAAAGCAGTCGATGCATATGAACGCACTTTTAACCGGGTTATAGAACTTCAATCACTCGGTTATAGCTTAGTCGAAATGTGGGAGTGCGAACTTTTACAACAACTTCACTCAGATCCCCAAATGAAAACATTTTTTGATACAGTCAAAATACCGGAACCTATAAATCCTCGAGAAGGTAAAATCTTGAATTGTTCTTTTTTATTTTGTCAAAAGTTTTCTTGTTTTAGCTTTCTTTGGCGGTCGCACTAATGCTGTAAAACTGTATCATAAAATTAAGTACAATGAAGATGGTACACCTGCAGAAAAGATTAATTATGTAGATGTATGCAGTTTATACCCGTTTGTCAACAAATATGGGAAATACCCTACAGGTCATCCAAAAATCTTTACTGAAGATTTTGAAGAGGTCAGTTCAACGTCACAACCTTATGAGGGGTTAATCAAGTGTAAGGTTTTACCACCTCCCAAACTCTTACATCCTGTTTTACCGTATCGACATGGTGGTAAATTATTGTTTCCTTTATGCAAAACTTGCACGCATGATTCACAAAAGACCGCATGCATGCATAACGACCAAGACAGAGCATTAGACGGTACATGGGTTACGATAGAATTATATAAAGCCTTAGAGAAGGGATATAAGGTATATTGTTACCGTAATGGTTCTTTTTCTATGTATATTATTTTTGTTTCAGATCCTCAAGATTTTCGAGGTTTGGCATTATGATAATATTGAGCAATATCATCCAACCAAAAACCCCACTGGTGGTTTATTTACTCAATACATCAATACCTTTATGAAAATGAAACTAGTAAATTTTATATTATGTAAATGTGACAGAATTTGATTGTAATTTTTATAGGAGAGTGAAGGCTATCCTGCTAAAGCTCAGACAGATGAGCAAAACCGTGAATACAAGATGGAGGTCTACAATCGTGAGAATATTTCATTGGATTCTTCAAAAATTTTAAAAAATCCTGGAAAGAGGGCTTTGGCTAAATTAATGCTAAATTCTTTCTGGGGAAAAGTAACTATGCATAGTTTTTTGTATTTCATTCAATTATTTTTATGTTTTTTTAGTTTGGTCAACGAAACAATATGGATAAGACTGTTATCCACAATGCCTCCAAAGAATATTTTGAACTTGTGATGAATGTCGCCAATATTATTAAGAATGTTAGACTAATCAATGAACAATTGGTGTCAACAACATATTGTCAACATGATGATTTTGCCGAAGTCATGGGAAATACTAACGCTGTTATTGCAGCTTATACAATGGCTCAAGCTCGATTAAAGTTATATTCTTACATTGAGCGATTAAAAAGTCGAGTATTGTATTTTGACACGGATAGTATTATTTACCTGTCAACAGTTGACAAACAACAATATCAAGTACCCACTGGTTGGTGTCTTGGTGAAATGACTGACGAGTTACGTGAATATGGTTCTGGATCTTACATTACCGAATTTGTTAGTGGAGGTCCTAAAAATTATGCCTACAGGTTGTACAGTCCCTCTACAGACCAATACCGTCACGTAATCAAAGTCCGCGGTATCACTTTGTCATCAGATACTATGAAAAAAGTTAATTTTTATTCGCTTCGTCGAATGGTTTTTGCTTTTGTAAAAAACAATGGAAAAGAAGAAGTAGATGTACATAGTCTCCGTATAGAGCGTCAGCAAGATCGTAAAGTTGTTACTCGTAAAACTTTGAAAAAATTTCGTATAGTATATGATAAACGTATTTTGAAACGTAATTTTTGTACATTTCCTTATGGTTAGACTAAATAATTTTACAATAAAGTAGAATGTTGCATCGAATTAAAAATTTTTCTTTTTGATATGTAAAGATTTTTTCTTTTTTCTACATGTCTTTTACGACTATTTTTTGATCATTTTTATAAAAGACCTTCTTGGTCATTTTTGGCAGAACATCAAAATTTATACGCATGCACCCGTAAGGATAATGTTTCATCGCGTAATGACTTTCCCGAGAATTTACTCATTAAACAGACCATTACTGACCAATTTGACCGTTTGAGATTGACTTGAACGATCGTTCAGGAATGGGGCCTCCGAGCATATTTACGCCTGCAGGTGGCGCCCTTTTGTCAAAGGGGGTCCAGGGGCGCAAATTTTTGAAAGGCTTCTTCTGCCCACGGGAGAAGCCATTTTTACACACGATCGCTTTTTATTTCTTTTCCATTTTTTGTTCATTTTATGTTTTCCTTTTTCATCTACAGTAACACATCTATTACCCTAATTCCTCCATTACCATAATAGAAAAATTTACCGTAATTCTACTATTACGGTAATTCCCGAATCTGTATCCTTTACCGTACGTCAACTCTCCAAATTTTCTACACGCTTTTTACGACCAGCTCGTTTGGTCATCTTTCTATAAAAGGCCTTATTTGTCTACATACTTTTTACGTCCAGCTCGCTCTGGTCATTTTTATAAAAGACCTTCTTGGTCATTTTTGACAGAACATCAAAATTTATACGCATGCACCCATAAGGATAATGTTTCATGGCGTAATGACTCTCCCGATATTTTACTCATTAAACAGACCATTACTGACCAGATTGACCGTTCTGACATTTGTTGACTTGAACGATCGTTCAGAAAATGGGACCTCCGAAATATATTTACACCTGCAGGTGGCACCCTTTTGACAAAGGGGGTCCGGGGTGCAAATTTTTGAGGGCTTCCTCTTCCCAGAGGGGAAGCCGTTTTTACACACAATCTCTTTTTATTTCTTTTCCATTTTTTGTTCATTTTAGTTTTCCTTTTTGCGTTCATCATTGATTTTCCTTTTCAACCCACAGTAACACATTTATTACCATAATCGAAAAATTACCGTAATTCTACTATTACGGTAACTCTAGAACATACATTTTAACCGTACGACCTATAAATCGACCGTATATGTTTACTGTATGACCTATAAATCGACGAAGAAATTAACCGTATATGTTTACTGTACAACCTGTAAATCCAACAAAAGCCAATCGTGTATGTTTACTGTACGACCTATAAATTGGTCAAAAGTGACAAATTATAGGTCGTACACAAAAGATAGGAGTATCCTTAAGCGTAGGACCTATACGGGCCGGATTTACTACTGTTGCGCAACAGGATGCCTCAGAAGAGATGCATCAAAAATTTCTCTTTTCAGTAATTTGACGGGAAAAAATTGAAGCTGAGAGTTTAATGTTACAAAATATAACCTATGTTATATGCTGTGCGAAAGTTCTCTATAGTTGAAGGCATCCGGTTTCACACCACGTGTTGTTGGGCAAACGAAAATAGGGCAAGGGATAGTAGATTGCACTGCCCTTCCAACAAAGCAAGGAATACCCGAATAACTCTTGCCGTTTTTCTGTAAACGGATTTGAAACCTGAAATTTTCTGAAAATTTAATGATAGTTTTCGAACTTTTCGATTTTTCATTTTAAACAATTCGTTTAGAAACCATCAAACCTGGATCAATGAAAATTTGCCAGGACTTCAAGTCACATTTTTTCTCATAATATATTGGGTTAGGAGGCATCCTGTGTTCCCAGAACTTCATTGATGGGACATTTATCCAGATTCAAAAACGCATTTGAATGACAGTGCACTTGTCACGTGCCACTCAATTTCTCCAACGTCAAGTGATCCAAATCATGTCAACACTTTATTTTTTCATGTTTTGTTTATTACTTATTCATGTTTTCATTTATTTTATTTCTACACATGCATTTTGTGTTCGTTTTTATATTTTTCATGCATTTCTATGTTTCGTTTTTGTTGTTTTTTATTTCTTTATGCACGCGGGATTAGCGTCGTTTTTGTTACGCAAAAACGACTAGCTAAGAAGTTTTAGCTAAAGACGCTCATATGCTTAGCATAGGCACTGCAGTCGGCCTCAATGCTAAACGCATGTGAACGAAAAATGTCTATGTGCACATAGGCATCTTCTGCATCGCGTCTAGCTGCAGAAGTTAGCTTGGCCGCTGAGAAACTCCGCCCAGGCTGCAGCTGTAGCCAAACATGTCCTTAAAAGGACATGTTTCTTTAGTTTTTCGCTCATTCCTGGGTTTACCCCTGCGTCCGATTTGTTGTCAGCGTCCGCCGCCTTTCGCCTAATTTGAATAAATTTGAATAATCATCTTCACTGCGTCCGCCGCCTTATATTAAATAAATTTGCATAAATTTACATCCCTTCACTGCGTCCGCCGCTTATCCGTCTACAGTACCCACTGCCCATCAGTGCCAGGTGTCCGACCACTCCGGTTAGCTGAGAAACAATCGAGAGTCGCCTCCCGATCGCCTATACCCATCGCCCAGGACTCGTGTGGATCGCATCCCCGCCCAGTGCCAGAAGACCGAAAGTTTCCAGGGACCTGCCCCCCGTTTTCGTCGAATCGCTTGAGAAACAGGACTAGGTGAGTCTTCTCAGGGGATTACTGTTATTGTGGGGTATTTGTTGGGGAACCCTTCTTAAGTCAGTTTCCCAGGTTTTCCCCAGATAAGTAGGGCTCCCACCTCTCAGGTTGGGGCTAAAAAGGGACTGTCTGGTTCATAATCGGGTCCCACAAATTAGGTCATTTTACGGGTGACCCTGTCCCCACTCTCACTGAGCAGGACTCGGGGATTGTCACACCTAGCCTGGCGGCGTTGTCCATTACCCTACAGTAAGCCCCCAGGACAACACCAGAGAGTACCAGCTATAGGCCTCCCTATAGCCACCACTCGCCGGGTTAGGCCCCCAAGACCAACCAGGGGAGCCTGGGGAAAATGCCAGTATATATCAGGAGTCACAGCCTATTACTCACTGTAATAGGATCAATCTGATATGGTTCACCATCAATGTGACTGCTAAAACACGGTTCTACCTGATGTGATACCCAAACCTCCCCAGCTCCCCCGATAAACGTGACACACTGTATGCAAATGTCTACAGCTGCCAAAACGGCACATGATGATGAGATGTTACTCCCGCTGCTACTGTGAAAATGTATGAACTGAAGAATAAAAAGATAAAATTCTGCGGCATCATAGGTGAAGGTGCTCGGGAGTGCCTCTAAGCAGGATTTTTTTTTCATTTTTGCTTCTAATTGTTGACTGTTCAAACTTTCTTGCAGAGTGTAAAATGTTAGCTTGTGAAACAATTAATACATCCAACTATAGTCTGTTGCTTATTTGATAATTCTACAGTATACGTAATGAATACATCACAAGGGGTAGGCAAGGGCCACCTGGCATATAGAATGATTTCTATGAAATTTTCATAAGTATGCCTTCTTCAGAGCAGTGCAGCTCCCAAAACGGTACAAAAATTTTGATGAAAATTCAACCAATGCAGTAAAAATGAATGAACTACAATATAAGAGAACAAAATTCTGGGGCTTCCGATTGGAAGGTGCTCGGGAGTGACCATGAACAAAATTCTTCAATTTTGACGGCTCATTTTTGACACGTTAAACTTTATGAAAAAGTGTAATATGCAACTATTTGCTATTAATATTACATCAAAAGAAAGCTTATTCTCTCTTCTGTAAAATGAATGTTCATTCACGAAATAAGATCAATCCGATCTCGAAATATCGCTTAGCTAGCAAGACCACTGAAAAATTCCAAAAATCATTAATTTTTAAACTTTGGCGTACTGTAGCGGCCCGAATTTTCATTTAGAAGCAAAACCAATGGTACCATATAACTCAGCGCATGAAACTACCTAACATATCTGATTTTGAGGTATGATTAATTTTGAACTTATCATAGGGAAAGTAGAACCTACTCATAAAAAAATAAAACTCGCGGGGCTACAGTATCCCAAAGTTTGAAATTTTAGCATTTTTTAGCATTTTTCTGTCCATTCACCTGATGTGAGATATTTCGGTCTAGGCATCTAGTAATTTTATTATTGACTGAGTATTTGATACAGAATACAATGCTGTATAATGTGGTATGAAAATGTTTCCGAATTGTGTGTTTTACACTTTTTAGGAAAATGACTGTGTGTACTGCTAGGTCAAAAGCACCCAAAATGTCTCTACACAGTGGATATACTACGATGTCTGCTAGTTGCATTCAAAAAATTTCCAAAGTTCGTTTACTGCTAGGATGTTAAATCTGCAAAAATCTACTACAGTTGATAAATTTTGATTTTCAATTCTTGATCAATAAATGTTTACTTTTTTCAAAATTTAATGTTCCAGTTGAGATGATAGGGAATTCTTGGAAGTTTGAACATAAACAGAAAAACAAAGCATTACAAGCTTTCAAAGCGAACAGTTTGGAGCAATTCACTTTCCATCAGCAAATTGGGGTCATATAGTGCTGGGTCATTCATAGCTTCAGCTTCATCTTCTTCACACAAACTGTCTGCTTCAGCAGGATCATACCATGTTCCTTGGTCTTCATGACGGGGACTTGCTTCCTGTGATCAGGAGCTTGCGATTTGTTGGCCTGCTAGGAATTCCTCCTTGGAAAACTTTCCATTTTTGCGCATCGGCTTGGATATTATTTCAGCATCAACCTTTTGTTTGAGACGGATTCCTTCATCAAATTTGTTCAGTAGAAACTGTTTCTGCTTTGCTGTGAGCTTTTTACATCTTCTTCGACTTTTGAGTGCCCATCCTTTTTCTACAATATTCTTGAAGATGTAGAAGTAATGGCATCAAATGGGCTGCTTCCAGTTTCCTGTTGTACGCATTTATAGCAGTGTCTCTCAAGCTGACTCTTTCTCGTATCAGTTGATGATTACTGATAAGTAGATGTCAGAGTAAATTACCACATTTGAGGAAAGACTTGATGCATCCTTCTTCTGGATGATCAAAGATACTGTTCTCACATTGTGTATTTTCATCCTCCATATAATCTTCGAAGTTGAAAGATGCTGCCGTTTAATCAGTATCCTCTGTACTCCCCTTACTTCCATCACTCATTGATTGCCACATACTTGAATCACCAGATGAAGCAAGTTGCCTATCCTTTTAGTGAACAACATTTATCATAGCAATTTGTTGGATGGAAATAGGATGTCAGACTCACTTTAAAAAAAAATTTAGTGTGACCCGATAATTAAAAAAAATTTGATTTGCTGTTATATCAAATATTGTAAGACAGATTCCTTTAAATGACGTCTAGTCCAGAAAATGTTGTTCAGTGAACGTAATAAACATTGATACTGGACACAAGTTCGTAAATATCAGTCTTCATATAGAAGAAAAAGTAGGTGATGGAAGTTCATTGACATGATTTTTCACATACATGAGTTCTCTCTTATTCTCAGAGAAGAAAACTCCAAATTTTTAGGAAGTCGCTTCTGTTGATCAAGAATTGAAAACTAGAATTTATCAACTATAGTAGTTTTTTGCAGATTTAATGCCCCAGCAGTACACCAACTTTGGCAATTTTTTGTATGCAACTAGCAGACATCATAATATATCCACTGTATAGGAAAATTTTGGGTGCTTTTGGTTTAGCTGTACATATAGTCATTTTTGTGGAGAGAAACATGCATTTTCACTGTAGTTACCATCTGATTTTTGACATTTTAAAACTTCCTGAAAAGTGTAGAACACACAATTCGGAAAACATATTCATACCACACTATAGAGCATTGTATTCTGTATCAAATACACAGTCAATAATAAAATTACTAAATGTCTAGGCCGATATATCTCAAGTCACGTAAATGGACAGAAAAATGCTAAAAAATGCGAAAATTCCAAACTTTGGGATACTGTAGCCCTGCAAATTTTATTTTTTATGAGTTTTGGAATTATATTAATATTCACAATACGAAACTTGTATTACTTTCTCATTTTAAAATTTATCAAGCTCTAGTAGTTCCACAGCGGAGGTCGGACCTTCCAGAAAATACAATTATAAGATAGTGTTCAAACCTCAGGCTGTGCGACCCTCTAGCAGTACATAAATTTTCATAATTTTTTTGTCAGCAGGTATAAGACATCGTGAGCTATCTATTGTATAGAGAATTTTTCGGTCCTTCTGAGCTTTAGCACGTATATATGGTGAATTTTGTGAAAAAATGAGTTTTTTCTATCAAAATTTGATGTTTCCAGCACCACTGTATTCCTAATAAGCACTTTACACTAATGAATCCTACAGTAAATTGTGGCCCATCTATTGGCCTAATACTGGGTAAGTTTTTAGAACTCGATGTCTGACGTGCCTAAACTTGCAAAAGTTAAAAGATGTGTATGTCAAAAAAGAGGAAAAGCGAAAATTTTCAACATTCGTCTACTGTAGCTATGCGAGTTTTGATTTTCAGACGAAATGAATATCATTTTCGTTCCTAGCGCATCAAGTTACACCAAATGTGTGATTTTCAGGTAGGGTTAATTTTTTACATCAGTTTTAGTTCAATTTTTTACTTTTTAACTTTTTTTACTTTTTAACTTTTTTTACTTTTTTTTTACTTTTTTTACTTTTTACTTCAATTTTTTACTCTTTCAGACATTGTCTCTTAAATGTTCATCGGGAAAAAATAGTCTCCTTTTTCATCTTCGTTCTTTTGTTTTCGTCGTTACCCTCATCATTTTAATTTTTTTTTGTTGAATTGGGGTGTTTGGGTTTTTATGTGGATCAAACTTTATCATCATTGTTCTTCACATAGTTAACTTTATTTTGAATTAAAAAGATGATATCGGCGGCCGTCTTCAAGTGAATCCCAAAATTTTCAGGTTAGAGGTTCTGTTTTTTATCTACAATATTATACACTTTGGAATTTTTCAATTTTTTAGCATTTTACATTATATACACCGGATTCCAAACATCAATGCGTAGAAGAGTCATAATCCTGTGGTGAAAAATTCATTTTACGCAGAAGAAAATTTCCTATCTTTTGATATGAAACAGTTTCTCAACTTTACAGTGTTTGGGCACTTTACTTTTCCTAACTTACACTTTTTAGGTTATTTTAAAATCTCAAAAATGAGGTGGAAATAGCCGAAAAATTTGGCAGTTATGCACTTTATAGCCTATCATATTCTTTCCAAGTATTTTACACGCAGGTATGTAAGACTAAGCTTAAGCCTAAGCCCAAGGCTAAGCCTAAACGTAAGCCTATGCCTAAGTTTAATGTGTGTAAGCCATGCAATCTATGCATAAAAAACATTTTAAAAATCGGTGCCCTCTGCCAACAAGCCATGACCTCAGAAATCCACTTTTGTTGTAGTGACATTTCCAGTCTCTCACAACTGTTTTAATGTCACTTTACAACTTCTTGCATCTTAGAACCAAAGATGAGCATGTCTCAAGCATCTCATCGATTTTCAAACCAGGCGACACAATTACTGTAGTCATTGCGTCATGTGCCAGAAGTTCGGTCAGTGATTCAGTTTTTTACGTTTTATAATTTTTATGCGACTATGTCTTTCTCACCCAGTAAACTCCTCGCGGCACATTTTACCCTCGTCGTCGAAATTATTTTAAATTGAGAAATCACAGATTTCTCAATTTAGAATATTTTATCAGTTAAATAATTTTGAGCATTTGTCAAAAGACAGGGAGTACGGGCCTGGGCCCAGCACTAGTTAAGTCTTAGTATTAAGGTCTGAACTTCTTGGAACAAACTCCTGCAAATCGTTTTTGAACTCAAAATCAAATCTCAATAATTCTTGGTGGATCCCCAGCGAAGAGTCTCAAATAAATAAGAAAAGAGATACATATATAATACTTTTGACCCTAAGTACTTACCTTTTCTGCATTGAGGCCTAGTTTCCTTTACTTCTCACAAATGCTGGAGGCTAGACCTTGTAGGACATCTGCCTTAGGTTATTTTCCAGGTTTTTATAAGATGCTAACAAACTCTCAAAAAATCCCTCATACCCCACGGGCAAATAGTGTTTCGCTAGTCACTCCCACAGCACTTAGCAACTCGCTAGTCACCTCTGGGTCCTCAAGTAATGTAGTTTTCGCGCAACGGGCGCCAGTTGCACCATCAACTCTCATTCTACCACAGGTGGGATCAGGTCCTCAGGATTCTGTAGATCAGGTGCAAATGTCAGCTAATTTGGCGCCTAGTAATCACCCTCAGGTACCTCAAAATTTATCTGCTCAGTCACCCTATGTAATTAATCTTTCAAACTCAGCTCAAAATACACCTATTAATCCTGTTTCCTTGGCACTGCCGCCTCAGTTGGTTGCAGCTCTGATTTTGCAATCGGCAATTGCACCTATTGGGGTCACCAAATCTCAAGTAAACATTGCCTCGCAAATTCAGCTGTTGCTATCACGCCATGCTATTTCTGATTCTGATTCTGTAAATGTTGATTATTCTGTGATCTCTCCTCGCCCTCGTAAGAGTAAGAAATCTCAGCATAAAGCATTGATGATGCCTCTATGGCTGAGATTGAAAATTTTTGAGGGGAAGCTTTGGCACAGTTAACTGCCCTGGGGAAAGCTACGAAGTCAGTTACTCAAAATATTCCCACTACTGCTACTATTAATCAAGTTCTCGGTTTTGTCGAAGACAAAGCCGGAGAAAGTGAGGAAAGAAATCTGTGACTCCTGAATGAACTTCAGGCAAAGCACAATAGTCAAACTGCTACCATGTCTGCTACTCTAAGTATTTTTATGGAACAAGTTAAGCTCCTCAATTCTGCTAATCCTGCTAGTCTCTCTGCCGTAAATCACGTAAGTAATTTAAGTAACCCTCCTATTTCTGTTCCTGGACCTGAACTTCTCGCATCTCATAGTATACCTGTAACTAGTACTGTACCTCTAACGTTTCACATACCTGCAATAGCTCCTGTAATTAAGTTAAAAACTCCTAGTTCTGAGCAATTTAATCCTCATAGTCATCGCAATTCTTCCGTAATTGGAGAATAGCATGTATCTACCTCTAAGATACCTCACAATTCCTCGCATACTATTCCTCCTCCTGGTTTTTCTGATTACCCTCCTGTAAACTTTCCACATAACTATGGTTATCACACCACTGATATCCCCTACCCATCACATTGTGATGAGGAAAGCCAGATAGGGAATAGTTAAGAATATGACACCTCTGTGCATTAATGAAGCAACTCGTGATAAGCGATAGCTGGGTTTTTTCATTCGTCTCGAAAGTGAGTTTGGTTTTGATTTAAGTAATTATGTCAAGATCAGCACACTTCACAGATTAACTCATGATGCTCCTATTGATACTATCCAGGACATCAACGATTATGAAGAAGCTAAGCATATGTTAATGTTCTCTCTCCCTTCTACCTGTGATAAGATGTCTCAAATGTGAGTTAGATTCGATGATGCTGAGCTCAGGGGAAGACCCTGCTGCTTTTCTCAGCCGAGTCATGACTTACATTCAACGTCTATTCCCCGATAAGAATCAGAAATTCTGCCATCAGAAAGTCATCAAGACGTTTTTGATGAAAATGCCTGTTTTCTACCAAATTTCATTTGGTGACCATACGCAGGAATTTGCTACTGTTCAACAACTTGCCACTGCTGTCTCTAAAGCTCGTAAGATTCTGGAAGCTACGAAAGCCGAGATTAGTACCGCAGAGCAACCCATTCTTGTCAATCAAGCTGACCCTCAGTCTCAACCTCAACCACCTACTCCTCCTTCTCAAAGACTTCATGATAGAAGACGTTTTCCTTAGTCACAATCTCCTAATTGTAACTCCGATAATTCCACTTCTGATAAACCTAGATTATCTCTTAGTGAAGCTACTGTTTCTGTAGGTAAGATTACTGATTTTCTTCAGCAAATTGCTGATGGGGTTCATAATCATAAGCAATCTGTTTTCACTTCTGAGTCTCGACCTTCTCACTCTCAATATCCGACTAACAGAAGTTAATTCTGCTCATCATGACTTTTGGGCCTCATGCAGCCAGGATCATTCACGTTCTGATAATCATTCTGACTTTCATCCTGGTTATGATAGGTCTCAGAGTAGGGATCATAACCAACCCCTATCCATCCAGTTTACTGGTTGCTGGTGTGAGGCTCATAAAAGCAACACACACGACACTGCAGATTGCAAATGGTTAAAGCACGTTAATCCTCAAACTCAACCTTCTTCTGATCCTCAAGTAATTCATTATACTGATAATAGGTATCAACACCATTACAATCCAAACTTTGGCAATGATGTTCACATCAACCCAAATTGGAGAAACAACAGAGGCAGCTACAGTAATAGAGGAAACTCCTATAATTGCAGCAGTCGTGGTTCGTACTATAACACATATGCTAAGGATGATGCTGACGTTTGTAATGTTGTTACTTTTGCTCCTCATTATGATTCTGCTAATTTCCCTATTGAGTATCGCACTTACCCCAATGGGACTGCTCTGGCAAATCCTTGGGCTGAGTTTTCTGCTAATAATAGATGTTTTAATGAGACAACCTCTACTCCTCTTGCACTACCTGCTCCTCAATCTCAAACTCTGATTTCTAGTACTCCTGAACCTACTCAACAATCTGAATCAGTTTCTCAATCTGAAAATATGGTGCAAACTGATCCTAAATTGGATAATTCTGCTAATGCAACTTTGTTCTCTCCTGGTATTATTAGTTGGGATGCGGAAGACATCTCAGGAGATGATCCTTAGATCACATACCCTGGAATATGTCATATAGGTGACTGCACTCCTGTTTCTGATAATTATGTAAAAAACTATCTGCCTACTAATGCCTTTCTCATTCCGATCAAAATTGGACGCATAACTGCAAATGCTCTCATTGATACAGGTGCTCAGTGTTCTGTGTTATCATCTGGTCTTGTTAGGAAAGCCTTTGAGAAGATTGATACTCCTCTACCTGTCTGTGGCCACATTCGTGTCGCAGATGGAGCAGTAGTAAAGTCCCATGGTCCTGTTCTATTCACCATGGAATCTGATTTCCATCAACATCTTATCAAATGCACCATTCTTGATGATGACACTGGTGATCAGTGCATCATTGGTACTGATTTTCTGGCTCATCCTGATGTCCAAACCATTCTGAACTTTAAGCAAGGATACATTGAGATAGCCAATAAAGGGCAACCTCTTACCATAATTCCTAGACATCTGCCTAACTCACCTGAAATAATTTCAACCCTCCCTAGTCTTGAAGGACCTATCCTAGAAGAAATTCCAATTTCTGCCCGATCTTCAGACTATCCATCATCTGAAAGTGATGAGCCAGTTGAAAAAAATTGAAGCTGAATCCTCTGATTGACCTGTTCAAACCCACACTTCCACAGTTGTTGATCCCAACAATCTAGTCATCGCTGAACTTGCCGAACCTATCTTTATTGTTGCTGCTGCTACTGTTAAGATTAAACCTTATTCTCAACATTGGATTCATGGTCATGTTTTCCCACAAACAGACGCATCCATACCTGATTTAATAGTTCAACCTGCACCTAACACTTCTAACGGTGAAGAATTTCCCACAGAAACTTCGGTGATTAATATCTGTAATGGAACTTGTCCACTTCTGTTTGTCAATAATTCTGGAAACTGTCTTAAGCTTAGCGCTAACCAAGTAGTTGCTGTTGTGAAGCACTCTCTGGAAAAGTCGCATACTGACTCACAAGATACCCTTTCTCGTGTTGCTGTTGCTGCATCAGAGCCTGATCCAGCAGATCACCAACCTCCTGCATTAGATCACTCTCTACCTAATACTTCTGATTCTCAAAAACTTCACTCAGCTCTTCAAAAAATGACTAAAAATACCTTTGTCTAGCCCACTCAGAAGGCTGAAGCCATTAAAATACTCAAACAGTATAGAGATGTCTTCGCTTACCTGGTGATCCTCCTACTTTTACTCATGAGCTCATGGTCAACATCGATACTGGTAATGCTCAACTCATTGCTAGACAGTACTATCCTGCTCCCATTGAACAATGTCCTGTAGTTAGGTCTCACATTCAGGAAATGCTCGATAAAGACTTTATCCAACCTTCATGGTCCCCTTGGGCTGCTTCTCTTTTTCTAGTGAAGAAGAAGGAAGGTTCTTGGCACCCAGTAGTCCACTATCAAGGCATTAACGAAGTTACACCTAGTGATTGTTTTCCAATTCCTAGAATTGTTGATTACCTGGATGTAATGGGAAATGCAAAGTTTTTCACAACTTTGGATCTGAAAGCAGGCTACTGGCAAGTACCTCTTGACTCTGAATCTCGTGACAAAACTACTTTCATCTGCCTGGAAGGGCTTTTTTGCTTCAAGGTTTTACTTTTTACCTTTTTACCCTACAGCACTTGTCGATACTGTTCTTCATGAATTCCATGGTGCGAAAATTATGAACCATCAAGGGCACAACCATACTCTTGATGCCATAAAGCTTCATTTCTGGTGGCCCAGAATGGAAGATGCCATGCCAACTTGGATTAAAACCTGTAAAATTTGTCAATTAACTACTGCTAAACTGCCCACTGCTAGACCTCTGATTCCTATCAAGCCGACATATCTGTTCCAGATTGTTGCAACTGATATTGTTAATATTTCCCCTATAGGTGATCATAGATCTTATGTCATTGTTTTCCAAGACTATTTCACTAAGTGGGTAAGTGCTCACCTGATCCCTGATCAGAAGGCCTCTACTATAGTCCAATGTTTTGTCAACAATGTCATTCTGCAACACTGAACTCCTCAATTTCTGCTCTATGATCAAGGTAGCTGTTTCACCTCAAAATTCATGCAAGATGTTTGTGAGCTACTGAAGATCAGAAAAGTCCAAACTACTGCCCATCACCCTCAGTGCAAGAGGATAGTTAAGTGATTCAATCAAATGTTAATTTCTCAACTTAAACGGTATACCCTGGAAGACCCCGATAATTGGGAATGATACCTACCCTATGCAGTCTTCGCATATAATGCCACTCCTCACACTGCTACCCACCATTCTCCATTCAAATTGTTGAGAGATCACGAGCCTCAAATCACTTTTGATTATGAATGCGCGAAACATCTGACTTTACCTTTAAATTATGATGATTATCAGCATATTCTAACTCAATCTCATCTGAATCTGTATAAGAACCTTAGCAAAAACCTGGATAAAGCAGCAACCTCTAGTAAGTCCTATTATGATAAGAAAGCCAAACAGCATGGGATCCTCACAAACAACCTCCTGTTACTGGTTAACTCTAAGAAAGGCAACAAGATATAGCCGGACTACATCGACCCGTACATTGTTACCGATATTTCTACTCTTGAGCATAATGTCGTCACTATTGATGCACTAGATTCTTCTGGTAGACCTCAAATTGTATCCATTTCTCGCCTAAAAAATTATATTCCAGGATCTGCTAGGGAAATCTTTTAGCTGAAGCTGGTGGTCCTCCTCAGCCATCTGCTCTCTCTAAATAATTGAGCTAAGTTTGTCAGATACCTGTATTTATTTTTGGTAACAGTAATTAATTTTCATAAATTTTGTAAATTCTAAAACTCACAATTTTTGGTATCGCACTTCTGCATTGTTATGTATTTATTTATGCATATAATCCCCCAACAACCAAATTTTTTTGACTCTGACTACTTTCTCAAATGTAGTCTGAGTTTCCAACATCTTTTGCCCCTCTGTGTAGGAAAATCTTATGTATAATCTTGAGTTGTATACTATGCATGTTGAACATGATGTATATACATGTCCCTTCACAACTCCCTCTCTGGCATAAACTCCTGCATCTACCTTATGGACATAGGTAGAGGGACTTACCCATAGCTATAGGTTCTGATTAGGGAGCAGTCTTTCAGCTCAGTTTCGATTGAAACAGACCCTCAAATCTCTGAGAGCAGACCTTGGATGACAATCAGGATTTCAATTCTTGCATGATGCTTGTTTTTGTTTGTTTCTGTTTCAATTGCTTTATTTTGGTTTCTTTCTTTAGCTTAGAATTATTTTATTTCCAAAGTTGTCCCGTATTTTTGCACTCCAAAATTTTGAGATTAGTTTATGGCGCAACCCACCACTCCTGCAGCCCCAGGGCCATCACCATCACCATTTAGCCTGCCTATCTTCAGCAGCGGCATCAACGCCCAGGAGCGCTATGCCACTTGGGCTGACACTACGGGACGTCAAAATGACATTTCATTTTTTGCAGATGGTAAGTTGCATGCATTTTCAACTACTTTTTATGTGCATGCTCTTTTCTTTTCTTGATCTTTCTGGTTTGAGTTTCCCACTGTGCTTAGTTACTGACTGCCTAAGTGCCAAAAGACTCGCAGTGGTCAGTTTCTGCCGATCTGATCAATCATTATGCCTTGGCCTAGCTTGCACACATTCTGATGCTGAGGCTGGAGACTGCTTCTGAAGTTAATCTCAAGTTAACTTTGGTTGTGAAGGTCGTGCTCAAGTCCACAATCTAGAGAAGTCGTCTGCCTAAAATCATACTTAATTTTCAAAGACATTCAAAATTTTCAAAAATACAAACTTTGCAAAATTCACAAATTCCAGACTTATACCTTTTCAAAATTTTCACATAAAACTACAACTGATTTTCCAAAACTCAAAACATTCTCAGGATCATATTTTCAAATAACTTTACTTCAAATTTTCGAAAAATTCTCTTTCTTATTTTCTACTATTTTGGTCAAAAAATCTATTTTCTAACCTCCATGTCTGTGTTAAGTATCTCCGATTACCTGCTCTCAGTCATCTTCTTTTAAGAAATGTGTCTAATTTATTTTAAATGTTTTTAGAGTTCAATGTGAAGAGGCTCGTTAGAGTAAGAGAGCTGGAGCAGTGGTATATGTCACTGTTCCAGCATCCTCCTAGTTTCATTCCCTCACCAGAGTTGGTACTCCTGGGCTATCTGCATTCAGCATTGTCCACAGTGCAGATGCCAAATTTTTGTGGATACATTCCGATTGGCTTTGGCACTGAATAATTACCACATTGGACTTGTCAAAGTTTTCACATTCTTCTTTTATACTTTTTAATAATGATACCACGACTGTACCAAAGTACGTGCAACTCACCTACCCAGATGGCAGGGCTCTCATTTTCGAAGCTCTTTTAGCCACGGGGAAAGATTGGACTGCCTTCTTTAAGCATTTTGATAACACCCACACCATTGTCGCGACATTCGATGCCGACAATGACTGGCATGCTCTGTACACCCTCGTAGGTCCTTCTTTCTGCACTGCAAGTCAAAATGCGGAACCTATGGTCATCCCCAAGATACCAATGGTCGACATTTTCTGATGCATAAAACAGATTGAGAAATCTCCTGAACTTTTCGAAAAAGTCTGGCTTATCAGCTTTTTCCCTGAACACCGCACTTTCAAAGCATGCATAACCTGCATGTGGGCTTGGGATACAGTTCCTTTTAACCACCACTTTTTAAAAAACCCCACTTATTATGCCACACTGTCCGAACAGGAACTGTCTGGCAATAAGCTAATATATGCAGGAGTAGATGCCTTCTATCCCATTCTGATGTATCTTGCCTTAGGTACTACTCCTTTTTTGATGAGATCTTTTGCACAGCCCAAATCTTTCCTCATGACTTATTTGACCTTTCCATTATTGACCATATCGCTAGGGTTCTTATTTGTCATGGGTTAAACAGGGACTCTCTGCTACCGACTGGACTTGATATTCCTCATAACCCCAGGCTGTCGCAGGAATTTCTACCAGCAGTGATGCATGATGAGGTTTTATCAGCTATCACTTACATCTTCAAGGACACAATCCAGCCCACCCATGGTCAGCAAATGTGTCCGGCTACATTGACCAATGGTGCGGCGCCCTTAGAAACTGTTCAGTGTTTGACCTTTCACCTCCTCTACTGAAACTCTCTCAGATTCAGTGCTCAAGTTAGTGACCCTCAGTCATTACTCGAGTATCCTGCAATCCTCAATAATCCTCTGGACCTTCAAACTGCCATAGCCACTGCTATGCAATCAGGAACCACTTCTGACTTGTACTATGCTGTGGGTTCACCTATGTCCATTCACTATCTGATGCAGGTCTTCAACAGCCTTGTTCATGAAACTATTTCCAGGTCTGATCCTTTCCCTTACCAATCTGACCCCTTCATTGACCGCATGGCGGCCGATCAGCCCAAGCATGGCTAACAGTGTAGTAAGGGTTATCAATATCCTTCTGATGCTTATCTTCAGCATCTGACACCTAAAAATGTGCACACCTTGAATCTTCTGACTGTTAGTTTACCACTACCAGCTCTGCTGACCTCTCAATGCTCTCTGGAGGAATACCAGGATGTGGAAAATATAATCCCCGATTCCATCAGTGACATGGACGATAGCCTTAGGGAGTTCTCCATGCTCCAGTGTTAGTTGGACGTGAACGGGGAACCTAAGGATATTCTTACTCGATATAAGGCCACTTTGCCTCAAATTGAACCTAAATTCAGGTGTGAATCGGTCACTCATATCACTAATCGTTTTGCTCTATGACCAGTTATAGTCTCCTCAGCTAAAATGGACATAGACGATTCGAATCTGTTACATCAGGACTCTAGGTAGGTTAGTAATCCTCACGATTACTTTTCCTGGTTGTCACAGCATGTACATCTATTACTGCTTTACAACATTTTGACTCCACCATCTGCTGCCTCAAATTTCAACCTTTACTGATCTAGCACTTCTGCTGATACGCAACTCTCAGCACAAACTACCTCTGATGCTGAGGCCACACTCGCATCGGATGCATCCACAGTTCTTGCTATCACGACTGACCCTGATACTCAATCTCAATTTCCCACAGTCACTGTTGATACACCACCTTGTCCTCTAACTGAGATGGAGATACAACTCTCTAGTCTAACTATTAGTTTGGACCAGACTGAAGAGCTACAGACTGAGCCACAAGTCCAGTCTGGAGTTCCTTCGATAGTTTCGGTCACTTCAACGTCTGATTCCACTGCAGCTATGACAGATACACCGACTCAACCACAGGTCCACACTACTGTAGACTCCACTTCTGCTATACCTTCTGCTCAATCTTCAACAAATCTCACACTAGTAACTACACCTGGCAGATCAGTGTGTTACTGTTGACCGAGAATTATTTCACATAGCAGCTAATATTATGAGACGTAATCAGTTACCCAAACCTTGTATTCTCGACCTCTCACCTTCCCCATGAGAGCTTAGTCTCTTGCCGGACTGTGAATTTCTATTTCTGTATGAGATGATTTTTGGACCTATACCTACTGCTCCTACCCCATCCTCAGGTCAGCCAGTGACAATTCCAACAACAGTACCCGTACAACCAACTGTTTCTGTTACACCTTCAACTCAGAGCACCATGCTACAACCTCAAGTTGTGGTTCAGCCTTAAACATCTATTTCTGCTCCACCTCAGAGAGCAGTGCTGCAACCTCAAGTTGCAGCTCAGCCTCAACAGTCTACTTCTGCAACTCAGTCAAGCCCATCTGCTATGCCTAAGCAATCTTATCGTATTCCAAAAGTCACTGCAGCCTCAGTAGCTGCAAAACCTTCACTTTCCACATCTGCAACTCTAATTTCTGGTCCTACGCTCACATGTGAAGATCTAGCTGAAGCTTTGGCTCAGATCCAAGCTGGTACCAAGACTGTCAACGCCTTCCACATCCTTGACATCTCTAGCAAACCTGTGATCGATGTTCTTCACTATCTCCATTCTCAACTAAAGAAAGGGAAGATAGATCTGCAGGACAAATCTGGTAAATCTCACAAACCTATGAAAAAGTCTTTTCTGGCCGCTCAAAAAGGTGCTGATGCTTCGAAGACCAAACCAGAATCTAAGAAACCTTCCACATCTCAACAGTATGAACCTCACTGTTCTTGTGTCACACCTCAGTGTTTCACACAACCTCAGGCCTCTGCCAAACCAGTAACTAAGACACACCCTAGGCAATAAACCATTCCCAAGGTGCCTATAGAGCAGCTTCCATCACTGTTTTCAATCTCTTTTCCAACTCGTTTCAGTGCACCAGAACAGCCTCCCCTTGCCATTGCGCCCATCTGCCAGCCTTATGTTCAACAACCGTACCAACCGGCTGTTGTTCTGCAGTATCAGTATCTTGCTCAGTTTCCACCTCCTCCACTGGGGTATGCCATACCGCAGCCAAATGCTGGGTATCAGGCACCACTGGCTGGGTATCCTGTTCCTTTTCAACAACCTGTGATCCAGTTGCAGCAACAACAACAGCTAATTGCTGCTGCTGCGGATCAACCACCACCACCTCCACCACCTGTTCAGCAAGCTCCAGTAGGTCAGCAATCAACCTAGTCTACTGCAATGAGTGCTACTACTCAGCTACCCAGCCCGATCTAGCTGAAACTCATTTCAAGCCTAGAGCGGTGACTGATCCCGGTATCTTCGAACTGTAATCTTGCCTTAATATTCATTTGCTGTCTGGTGCCGCTCAAAAGGCGACTGATGCAAATACGTCTCTTTACCAATTGTATCGAGACACCTATAAGATCTCTGTCGATAGGGCTATTGAGCACGCTATCTCTGACACCCTGTTGCATACCATCCTTGATTGGCTACCCAACTGGGCTACCACATATGGTGCTGCCACAGCCATGCAGATAGCTGAGCTCACCCTCTTCTTACACAAATGTTGATCCTTGGAGAAAACGTCCCATTACTTAACTGCCTATACCTCGTCAGTTGAGATGATCAAGGCTGTTCTTGAGAAACCTCAAGAGGTAGGCATCCGTGAACCTCACAAGCGGAGTCTGTTGGCCATGGTTCATGTCAATGCTCATGCCAAATGTCAGGTCACATGCCGCATCCTCGGTCAGTTTACTGTACCGGCACTTTCTGATTTACCTCCTATGCCACTACCTTGCAACTCTACACCATCTGACTATCCTCAAATTGTAGGTGGTGCAAATATGCTACCTGAACTCTAGGCCACAGTCTTCTCAATCATATCACCAACGTTCCGGTTTCCGCACCACTCATCCTTAAATCAGTAGTCTATCACTACTACTGATATTTTTAGTTCTTCTGCGTTTCTTTTGTTTGTTTTCTTTAATTTCTCTGCTCAAAAAGTTTTAATCTCAGTGCTTTCATTTTGTACTTCAAATTTTAAGAGCTTTTGTACAGTCTTGGACCAAACCTGTGAAAAAATTTTCTTTTGTGTGAATTTTTATTTGTGATGACCAAATTCACACAACCGGTTTGCCATTGCCGTGTCTCGCCTAGTTAAGTAAGTATCTTACGTTCACCTTCTCGCCATTTCGGATATTGTCACGACTTGCCCTCATTCTTTCTCAAATGAGGTTTCGGAAATTCTCCTACTGCAAATACTCGGTCGCACCTTGTAGTCTTGATCACTTAAGGCGATCTGCTGCAAGGGGGAGGGGTGTTGTAGCGACATTTCCAGTCTCCCACAACTGTTTTAATGTCACTTTACAACTTCTTGCATCTTACAACCAAAGATGAGCATGTCTCAAGCATCTCATTGATTTTCAAACTGGGTGACGTCATGTGCTGGAATTTCGGTCAGTGATTCAGTTTTTTACGTTCTATAATTTTTATTGGACTGTGTTTTCCTCACCGAGTAAACTCCTCGCGGCGCATTTTACCATCATCGTCGAAATTATTTTAAATTGAGAAATATTTCTCAATTTAGAATATTTTATCGGTTAAATAATTCTGAGCGTTTGTTGAAAGAAAGGGAGTATGTGCCACGGCCCAACGCTAGGTGAGTCTTAGTATTAAGGTCTGAACTTCTTGGAACAAACTTCTGCGAAATCATTTTTGAACTCAAAATCAATTCTTAATAATTCTTGGTGGATCGCCAGCCAAGAGTCTCAAATAAATAAGAAAAGAAATACATATATAACACTTTGAAGGATTCCCGTATATATAAATGTAGGAAGCGGTGCAACGCTTTTGATTGGCTAGTTACAGAAATTTTCATTCTTTGATATACCGTCCATCTTGATGCTTTTTCAAGATGGAATATTGATCTTTTTTCAAGATGAGATATTGATTTTTTTTAAATGCCGTCTTAATTTTTTTTCAAGATTATCTTGAAAAAAATGTGATGCACTTGAAATGAAAGTCGAACATCGAAAAAATTTTACATCTTGATTTTTTTACGAAGCATCTTGAAATTTTTGCGATGCATCTTGAAAAAATGTTGTGTATCATGTTCGAAGATAACGATTTTTTCAAGTGGTGACAAATTTTCTCAAGTGGCCCTTCTCGTATTCCGTAGTTTCGTATTCTTATATTAATTTGAGAACGCCAAGAAAATTTATTCGATGGAGTAACAACAATCTTCATAGGTGCTGATTCATTCGCTGTCATGAGTTTTATGTTTGCAGGTTTTAAAAAATGTTTCAAAGTTATGCTGCTGCGAAAGTGTTTGCGAATAAAATCTTTCCGGACAGTTCATTTGCTTTTAACCAATCTAACATAACATAATGTTCTGAGAAAAGTCGGAATAGTTTTCCACGTAATTTACGCTTTTTTCATCATTTTTTCATTAATATTTTGAACTGAGGTTGCAAAGCAACATGGCAACAAGATGAGAAGACTTGTTGCAATCCTACGGGTCGCGAAATGAAACAGGGGAAAATTTCTGCATCAATCAAATTAACCGAAAAAATAGGAAAGCTCGACGTTGAATGCAAAGGTCGCTACAGTAACCATAGCTACCCAACTTATATGCAGAAAACGGGAATGAGGCCGAGAGCGGGAATAATAACATTACGATCTCTGTCGACTAAATTACTTTTAGCCGCCGAGGCTCTATTCAGGGAAGTCTAGCTTTTTCATGATTTTGGTACCTTTTGATAATGCGGACCCCAGATTGAAACCTAGTAGTCATTTGGATAACAATTGCTTTCACAAAAAAATACTGCGGACCCCAGATTGAAACCTAGTAGTCATTTGGATAACAATTGCTTTCACAAAAAAATACTTATAGCGTAATGAGCACCACAGATAAGAAAATAGGATTGAAAGATGTGAAACAAAACATTGAGCAGCATTTTAGGTAGATGGGGGAACTTTATTTTTAAAATAAGATGGTAATGTTATTCGAAGCTCTGAAGATTTCACAGCTTGCTGTTTAATCACTAATGACATTTAGAAATGGTCATTTTTTCTGGACTCGACTCTCTAATAATGTGCCAGTCAGTTTTGGTATTTACGATCATCTGTATTGTTTCATGATCTGCTTAAACCAATTCTTTTTTTTAGTTGCAGTTATGATCGATGCAACTTATATTCAATGTTACACAACGCTTATTGACTCTATCCAAAAAAAATTTTTATGATACAGATTCATTGATGATCATCTTTTTCAAAGATTCTAAAACTACTGCATATTGAGTTCCTGATCTCTAGTAAAGCTGCATTTGCCGGAACTTTGACCACCGGCATATATCACTCAAAACGTAGAATTATAGCATCAAAGGGCATAACTATAGAATCGGGGACCGGTACTTTCTACAGCAACGGTTAAGCATACAGGCAGTTAGTAAAGGGGGCGTGGTTAAATATCGGCCAGTCTGGTTCTATTTTTAGCGGTTCTAGGACAATTCGCCCCCAGAAATTCGCCCCTGGTAATTTGCCCCCGCTGCAGTTCGCCCCCGGACAATTCGCCCCCAACACAATTCGCGCCGGAGCAATTCGCCCGCAGTAATTCGCCCCTGGTACTATACTTACCTGGTTTTAGATTTAAAAGCAACTCCATGATATGTTATGTAATATATCTCCAGATTTTCTTTTTCCAGCTTCATTTCTTGTAACTTTTGATCGGGATCTATGGACGGCAATTAAGATTATGACTAAGTATCACAATTATTCTACGTGTAACTCTATCGTGTTCTTCACTATCTTTTTTGTGACAACTTTTCGGTGTACCAAAAACAAAAAAGAATAAAAATATAAAAAACATAAGAAAAATATAAAGGAAAAAATCAGAAAAGGAGAATGAGTAAAAAGTAATGAAAAAAATAGAAGAAGGAACTAAACAAGAAAGATGAAGGACAAAAAAGAGGAATACAAGAAAAAAATTAAAAGAAAAAAGGAACAAAAAACATAAAAAACAAATGCAGATCGAAGAGCATAAATGACTCGCAATTCTGCCTATGATATCCGTGTTACAAATTAAAGTTCTGCGTAAATTCTCCCAGGTATTCACGCCATTAGACTAAAATTTGGCATGGTTTCTGGGGACTAGGACACCATCATTACAAACTTGAAAAAATATGAATTTGCAAATTGCCATGTTGAGATTTTTCACAAATTTTTGGTCGAAATTGATTATTTTGAGTCAGATAAACTTTAGCTGCAAGCTTTCATTTTGAACTCGGCCACACATTTTGTTTCAAGTGGAAAAGCAACCGGCCACCTCAATTCTAGGGAACTACTGCTCAAAAGCTGTATTGCTGACTGTATGAGTGGAAATGCTTATACTGACTTAGTACTAACCGCATCAGTAAAAAATCTTACATTCAAAGAGAATTAAAAAAATTATTTGTGGAAATTTATTTGGAACATTGCTGTAGATCAGACTACCCCATAGGGAGGGGTATGAGGGGGTATTACCCCTGCCTAATGTCCTAAAAATTGATCACTAGCTGCCTAATTTTAAGACAAAATGACGTGTTTAGTGGACATTTAGCTACACTACCCCGCAAATTTTCAACTTTACCCCTTCAACTTTTTTCTTTTCAACTTTACCCCTCCTCGTTTCACTACAAAGATGCAGAAAAGCTGCATGAAGTCAAGGCTAATGCTACAGATAACTTATACTCCACTTATACAGTCTGTTTTTCTTGAAATGATTCGAAATAATAAAAGTGGAAATTTGTTTCAAGCAATTTTTGGAATGAAAAACTTTATGTAGTTCATTTTTTCTAAATGGGACCCGGAATAAAAAAGGATGCATAGGCAGAGCTATAACAGTCTACATACCGGCACTTTTTTCACAACAAATTGAGTGTAGCGTGTCGACCAACAACGAGAAAAAATACATCCATGTGCATCGTGGGTTTTTCACCTGGAAAAGTATTTATTTGCGTTGTAAGTGTCACTTTAAAATAAATGGACTATAGCGAAAATTCTACGTAAATGACTCAAACGACAATCCAACGTACTGTAAAACATACCGACGATGAGTACATGGAAAACATTGATTCAAAAATGACGAAGGAATTCGTTCTGCTGACGTAAGTTACATCCAAATTTTTGATCACCGAAATCAAGCTTGACTAATTACAATCCTGCTCCGGGCATGAAGGATACACAACTGTTAAATTGAACGAATTCGACTTCGGTGAGTTTCTTTGGTACAAAAGTACTTCATAGCGGATGTCAAATCTAACACCTCATTTGTTGATCCTCCATGATCCTGTTCCTGCAGACTCCCAGTGTCATGGTCTTTTTGTTTCTTCAACTTTTGCACTCTGCTCATCATCTTGACGTCAATTACAAATTAATTATCCAAGAGCCAAAGTTATTATTTTGCTTTGGAGCGTCATTCATAGAAACAGGGAATGACGCTCAAACCTTATTAATGTGGCGCAGGTAGTATACGTACAGTAATCTCCGTCAGGAATCACTGCTCTCTTCTGTGTGCGTTCTCTTTTTTTATTGATTGACGATGAAGGGGAAAATTCTATAAAATTTTCAATATAATACGATTTGGATAGGAGAAAAATTGCGCTTTTCTACGTACCTCTGACGTACGATTTTTTTGTTCAATCAGAATGTATAAATTTCTACAGTAATAAACAAGAGACGATATGCTCAAATTACCGGCGATAAAAACGTTAGCCAGATGTCGGTCGGCCAACTGTAACGACATTAGTATCGGCAACGCGGTCGGTGGTACGAGTAGATCGGCTTGTACAACTCCCGATTCGTCCAAAAATTGCTCTTCGGCCGAACACATGACGTCGTTGTTCCCCAGGCTGCCTATTTTGAGAAGTTCTAAATCGGCCGCGAACCTCAGCACAGCCAGGTTAGTGCGTACATTTTACCACCGTTGTACAAGTACCTTTGTGCCATTGAATGGAGTGTACTAAAGAATCACGGGCAGGACCAAGAAATTGAACTGTCACTGTATAAACCTGACACACCATATTTATTCTAATAAAAGCCGCCCTCCAGTATAATCCTTTTCAAAGAGCGGAAAATTTAAATAGAACCCATCCAAATCTACCAGAATTAGGTTTACTCTGTTTTCTATAAAATGTTTCTTATAAATATAAAAATTACAAAAATTCGTGATGCTGTCAGCAACGTTTACCCGAAGCTTTCACTGTAGAATTCATTACTCAAAAAATAGTTAAAAGTTAATCTATGTGCTCAGAAGTTTTCAGGCTTGTTTTGCAAGTGATTTGGCAGGAAGTCATGAAAAATATGGAATAGTACCTGCTTTCTAGTCTCATAATTTAGAAGCGCTTCAAGAAAAATAGACAAAAATCACTAGTCACATTGGTAATTTATGCTCAGAGCAAGGAATCAGTCGAAGCAGTGGTGATTTTTGTTCTGATTCAGTCCAGATAAAAGTTTTCATGTCGCTATATTCAAATTCTGAGAATTTCCAAAAGTTGATGATCTGTGAAAATAATGCTGCAGCCTCACGTCAAGATAGACAGATTATAAAATATTAGCCCTTTTGTATACCGTATCCGCGCATTCAAATTAATACTTCTGGTAAGATGTGAATTATTTCTTGTGGAATGAAACAAGTTCATCACAACCACTAACCTGCTTTTCATTCTATGCTAGCATTATCCTGAATTCCCCGGGAACTTACTGTCATTAGCCGGCAGGCAATGCAAACGAAATTGCCCGTAAACGGTAGACATTGTTTATCGGACAAATGCGTATCGACCCTCATGCTTCTAGAAATCATCAAACAAACCCGATGTGCGTCAATCCGTGGATATTTTCTACCAAAGATAGAAAGTGATAATAATGGTTGATGACATGTTCTCTCCTCCACTCGTGCAAAAAGAGACATTGAAATCCGTTTTTGATCACTAGAAGAGTTTCCGTCCGTCGCATATTGTAAGCTCTTTCCATCATCATAAAATAATATTTTTCTCCATCCATAATGTCATGATTACGGGTTAAGATGGTTTACAGTGATGAAAAGTATAGGAATGTCGGAAATAAAGGAGCTTACAATGATGTACGTACACTATGGATTTGGGCTTTTGATTACCGAAGATTGCAATAACTTTTCGCAGTTTTTTTCGAATCACTTTTTATGCTCAGAAAACACCAAAACCGGTGAAATATCCGGGCTTGTAAGACCTGTCAAATGATTCATTTTTCGCAATTTCAGCCCAAACTATGTGTCGGGGATTATCGGGAACTTCTTTATTGATAAGCATCCCTGTTTTTCAGCTGGTCGTGATAACAATTACACAGTGGATCCTATCACGCAGTACAGCTCATTTAATTTGATAAACTTTTTGGCAAAAACCAAAAAAGTAGGTGCAATTTGATACGACATTTTCACTTAGTGGAAATTTTGTACCATAAAAAACTTTAGATTTCTTCATCAGAATGCGGAGGGCCGAAATCATTGAGAAAACATTAAAGTATTATCATTTAACCAGGTTATTGAAGGAAATTTGCTGCTGTTCTGTTTGCCACTGACTGAAGATAATTTTTATTGATTACAGTTGCTAGTTTTCCCGTATAGAACTTACTTTTATCGGATCTTTACCTCGATCACTCCAAACTCAATGGAGTAGTAAATTCTCCAACCTAATTATAGCAAATTGGTCATTTACGATAAGCAATGCTTATTTCACATTTCGAATTCTGATCTAATTTGCACTATTTGTTCTCAAATTTCTTGAGGTGCACTTGCTCTTGGAAGTAATATCAATGACAGATGATTGAAACTGACCTAAATTGGTATTTGATACATAACACTTTAGATAAACACCTAGAATGGGGAATCAAGAAGAAATTTCCTCCAATAACCAAATGGTCGAAATTTCTCGAGTAACACTAAGGTGTCAAGCACACTTCCATCCAAATCAAGAGTGAATAAGTATCACGATCTTTCTTGGATTTCGGCTTTGTTTTGGATAAATTTATTTACTGTGTAAAGTTGTCCACCTGGTGAAAATTACGTAATTGAGCCAACTTTTTCTTAGGTATCGCTTCGTTTTTCATTTCAAAGTAAATAATGAGCTATAGTCACCATATTAATGTAGAAATTTATCAAACCACTACAAGTTTCCGAGTAAAAATTATGCTTTAAGACACGATTTCTGAGAGATTCTACCTTCTCTATGATAAGTTGAGAATTAATTATATTTCAAAATCAGTTATTTTGAGTAGTTTTGTGCGCTGAGTTTCATGGTGTCATTAGTTTTGCTAAAAAACGAAAATTCACACAGCCACAGTAGCCAAAATTTGAAAATTGGTCAATTTTTGGCATTTTTCAGTGGTGTTACTAGCCAAGCGATATGTCAGGATCTGAATCATCTTATTCGATGAATAGATATTCATTTTACAAAGGAGAGAATGAGCTTTTTTTGTAAAATTGAAAGTAAATAATTGCACATTACACCTTGTAGGTGAATTTAATGTGTCAAAAATCAGCCATCAAAATTGGGGGAAATGTATTTATGGGCACCTCAAGCACCTTCCCATCAGATGTCGCAGAATTATATCTTCTTATTTCACAGCTCATGCATCCTTACTGTATTGGTAAAATTTTCATCAAGATTTTTGTACCGTTTGGGGAGCTGCACAGCTCTGAAGCAGAAGTCACTGCATTTTCCAGGTGGCCCCTGTCTACACCTTGTAATACATTCATTATTTGTACTATTGAATGATCAAATAACTAACAGACTATAGTATGATGTAATAATTATTTCCACAAACGAACGTTTTACACTCTGCAAGAAAGTTTATACTTTCGAAAATGAAAGCAGAACAGGAGAAAAATTCTGTTTAGGGGCACTTCCGTGCACCTTCATTTATGATGCCGCGGAATTTCATTTTTTTATTCTCTAGTTCATACTTTCCTACAGTAGCTGTGAAAGTAACATCGTCATTATCCCGTACCGTTTTGGCAGCTGTAGAGTGTCATTTAAATGTGTTTTTGAATCTGAATAAATGTTCAATCAATGAAGTTCAGGGAACACAGGATGCGTCTATACCTAATAAATTATAAGAAAAAATGGGCCCAACCGGGTTATCCTACGTCCAGACCTTCGCCCTGCAGACAACGGGTATTCCCTAAGCCTAAACCTAAGCCTAAGGAGACTGCTAAGCCTAAGCTTCAAAATAAGCCATACCACAACATCAAATCACTGTTGGATACTGAGATCCAAAAATCGAAAATCTCTGGACGTAGGATAACCCGGCTGGCCCAAAAAAGGTGACTCGAAGTCTTGATAAATTTTCATGGATGGTTTCTGAACAAAGTGCTTCAAATCAAAAATCGAAAGCTTCGAAAATTTTTCAGAAATTGAGTGATTGTTTGAAATCCATTTGCAGATAAACGGCAAGAGTTATTCGGATACTCTTGGCTTTATTGGAAATGCACTGCAATCTACTACCATCTGCTTTATTATCGTCTGGTTAACCTCACGTGATGTGAAACAGGGTGTCTTCAACTGTAGAGCACTTTTGCACAGGTTATAACATATGCCGGAGTCAGACAGTCGACGTTTATTTTATAACATTAAACCCGTAGCTTAGATTTTTTTCCACTTAAATTACTAAAAAAAGAAATTTTTGTTGCATATCTTCTTAGGCATCCTGTTGCACAACCATTGTAAATTGATCGATGAAATTTTACCAGTGATTCAACTCACTTTTTTAGTCGTCTAATCTGAACGTTTTGAATTTTTCCTGCATCTCGTTGATAGCATATTTAGTTGTCAATCAGCATTTTTGTATCAGCTTTTAGAATGTGCAGACACATACAGCTCCCAAAACGGTACATTAATTTGATTGAAATTTTAACACAATATGTTAGACATTAGTGGCTACAGAAATCAAGAAAAAAATTCTGCGGCATCCTGGTTTGTTTCGACTTTTGTTTTGACACTTTAAAATGAAATAAACGGTGTAAAGTAAGAGATTAGAAAATTTTTTTCCTATCTGCATATAGCGCATGGTCTTCTGCATGCAACGAACATTCAGCTTCAGAGTCCAGTCTTTTCTGAAATGTGATATTTCTATACACGTGTTCAGATCAAAAAATGTAAAAAAAGTAAAAATTCCAAACTTTGGAGCACTGTATCTATGCGAATTTTGATTTTTATGCGGAATGAATGCTGTCACGATACTCAGCATGTAAGACTACTCATAATTTCTCTTTTTCAGATATAATCAACTCACACTTATCATAAGTCAATGGAGCAGAAGATAGATCTCTCAGAAATCGTGTGTTAAAAGCGAGGAGTAATCGATTTTGAAGGCTCCTTTACTTTTCTATTCAACTTGGTGTATTCAACCGTGTTTCTATTAGAAGTTCAGTTTTAAATCCTCAGAAAAGTATCTGTGTGAATCTGTCACTAAATCTTCGTCATAATGAAAACTGCAACAAAAATCCGCATTTAATAGCATGGGTAGAGAAGAATTGGTTTTTGAGGTCTAAGAAGGTCAAGTGCCACGTTGATTCACTGTTTGCATTTTAGGTTTCGGACTTGAGGATCGAATGTGGTCATTCTCTTGGTCAATTCGATCGGAATTGAGGTTTTCAGAAACGAACCGGATTTCGATTCCAATACTGCAAAAAAATTCGTTACTCTAGAACTTATAAATTAGAATATTTGCGTTGCTTCTCCCAAAAATAAAAAAATAATGCGGCTTCCTAAGTGCTTTTAAATTTGAATTCAGATCTGAGACGAACATCCCAGATGCCAGCGCCATAATCGACGTTCGAACATTCCTGCTGCAAATGGCCGCCGAACAACAATCCCGCTCATCGTTCACTAAACCGTGCTACGACAAAGGAGTTTCGAGCAAGCACGAAGAACAAAAAGCTCATCGCGCTTGCTGTCGTTTACGCAGCGAAACGCAACTACGATTCAGCAAGGGCGCCAGTGGCTCCGGTCGTGTAGGGGAGCGGCGGTCGGCACCGGGCGATAAGGACAACCCCATTACTGACGTCAAAACCTTTTTGCTGCAAATGGCAGAACAACAAAAGACTGAAGATTCGACGAAAAGTGAGGGCAGAAAACATTAAACCAATCAAATCGGATTTCTAAAGAAGTCGTTCAGCTGATATCTTTAGTAGCTCCTCCCTTATCATCAGAATTCTATTTAATGATATCAATTCTAAATTTAGGAACTTTTAGAATTTAGAAAAATATTTAGGGTAAAACGGACTATTGCTGCAGCTTGGACCTGATCAAACAAGTCAGTCTGAATTCTAATTCCGTTGATCGTCATATTGGGTGATCCATTAAAATCGGTCCCACTGGAAGTTTTTTACAACAACCGAAGAAGATTTCAGGTTCCGATTTTTTGTATTCAGTCTAAAATTACTCGGACTGTGGACTGAGAACTGATCCACCAGATTCCTTGTTCAACAGAAACTTTTCTTGTATACATTTTCCAACCAGTCTATATTTCATTTCATTTTCAAAAGAGCATTTCAATACAACAAATTCAAAGAAATCCATCAACATGAGATGGCTATGCATCGCAAGCCAACATTTCTTTATTTCGAGTTGTGCTCTGCGGCTTGCTTCGCAGGTTGTTCATTATTTGCATTGGCATTTTTTTTTGTTTCCAAGACTCATTTGAAAAAATGAACTATAGTTGAGTAGATGCTACCAAACTTGCAAAGTATGAAATATAATATTTTGGCCTAATTCAACCAAACTTGAAAAGAATCAAATGCAGTATTTTATCGCCAAACGGAACAACATGTGCCTGGTATGTTTCTAAAACCGCGTTTATACGTCATGGCACGATCACGACCACGGCGGCCGTGACCAATCATACCGCACTAGGAAAAATTGCTGTTAAATATGATTGGTTGCACGTCAAGTGCACTGAAATTCGATTGATCACAGCTGCCGTGACTGCGTCCGTACCATAAAATATAGATGCGGCTTTACTGTAAAGCCCAATTCAGAAGTGAAATAACCAATGATTTTTGTCCCCGGCAGATGCCGATTCTGTAGGATTGTCGCCGGCTGTCTCCGACTTCGAAGACCTTATCGGAGATTCTCTCGATTTTTACCCCAATTCAGAAATGAAAAAATTCTAGAATTTTTTCGTAATCGGCGACAGTCGGCGACGATCGTCTACGGTTGACGATTTTAATCCTAGGAATCGGCGATGAAATCCGGGAACGTGACCGAACATTAGAGCGCGGGATTATAGAGTGCGGACATTAGAGCACAGGGACATGAGAATGCGGGCAATAGAGCGCATGAAATTAGAGCGTAGGGACAATAGAGCGCGGGGCAATAGAGCGCAGGGACATCAGAGCGCAGTACAATAGAACGCAGGGCAATGGAGCGCAGGGAAATTAGAGCACAGGGACATTAGAGCGCAAGGACATTAGAGCGCAGGACAATAGTGCGCAGGGACATTAGAGCGCAGGGTCATGAGAGTGCAGAATCATAGCGCAGGGACATTAGGGTGCATTTGAAAAAACTGATTTTTTTCAGACCACGTTCCCTGTTCTGCGACGAACGCCAATTCGATTTATTTTTGAACATGAAAAAAGAATATTAAGCAAGCAGCTTTACTTCAAAAGCTGACAAAAAACTGCATGTGTCATTCTGAATGCGAGTTAGAAATTCAAGATGAATTCGAAAATAAAAAAATGTAATTATTTGTCTCACGGTTCAAAGGCCAAATATTTGCGACTGTTTGTGTTTTTCTCAACTTTTGTATGGAAGGTTTGCGTACCCCATCTTTTTACTAACAACTCGAACAATTATTGATTCCGTCAATTATCTGCTCACAAAGTGTTTTTTAATGGATTAGAGGTAAATCCCATATGAGCGACTGAAAAAAAATGCAAAAAGTATGGGTAATGAGATAGTGGACGAACAATGAAATATAAAAAGAATAAAAGAGAAAAAACACAACAAAATGAAAACAAGGACAAAAAAGATATTACATAAAAAAGGAGACGGAAAAAAGTAAGAAAATTGAAATAAGAAAAAGCGAAAAAGAGAAAAAGGAAGAAAAAGAACAAAAACAGGAAAAATACTCAATGGTTGAAAAATGCTTTGACCCGAACTTCTCCAGAGTAATGAAAAAATGTGAAGAAAGTACTTTTGAGCTGAAATGCAGTTACATTTTAAAATTATTTTATTTTCGGTTTTTTTATTTTGCTCTGATCTAGTGTTTCTGTGCTCTTGTCCACGTGTTTTTGTCCTGCGCTCTAATGTCCCCGCGCTTTAATGTCCGCACTCTATTGTCCTGCGCTCCAATGTCCTTGTGCTCGTGGGAAGGTGATGACTTTGCGATGCATGGTCATCGCCTCCCCACGAATTTGTTTTCATTTCTTTTTCATCCAATTCTCATTTGAAAATGAACGGAGTAAATTGTACTTCACTGGAAAATTCAACTCAGTCAAAAATATCGTTAAAGGTTAGTTGAGTACGTTCGAATCTTTAGTCCTGTGCGACATATGATATGGCAAAGTTTCGTAAAAAAGAGATAGTACTTCTTGCATGCCACTTTTATTATTTACAATCAGTCCAAGAAAAACAGACTGCTTATTTGTAAATAAAGTTCAGAACACAATAATAGGGAATTATTTTTCAAAGCACATTTGCCTACCTGTACAGTCAATTTTTCAAAAAAGTGTCCACAAATGTAGATCGTTCCAAGTGTCACTCGAAAAAATGTAGCATACTACAGTCCATGGGTGATTTTCAATTTTCAGGTAACAAAAATAAAAAAGTTCGCAGCGACAGTGGCAAACGTTCGCCCAAAAAGTATTTACTCGACGATGGTGGAGTCGCAGGCGCCGTCGCGTGTGGCGGTGCTGGCAAACTCCAAACGCCCACTTATCCGACTGATCGGCGCCGCCTGTCACCCGTCATCCTTTTTAGCGATGTCGGACAACAAAAGCAGCGGGCCGACGTAGACGACGATGAGGAATTTTCGACCAAAGACGATTACGACGATTGCCGCCCTTCTCCTGTCACTCTTTTGGAAAAGTGTGCCCAGGCGGACGTCTCTGGTGCCAACGGTCGCTTCAGACGGACGCGTTCTCTGTCCCCGGACGAATTTTTCCCGCTTATAATTACGGATTAGTGGAATTTTCGAAACAAACTCTTAAATTTTATAAACGTTACGAGGAACCGGGGCACCCTGTATCTACACGTTCTAGGGGAGTCGTTTTGCTACTTCTACTGTCTGTTTTTTTCCAAGAGAGTCCCGGAAAAAAATATGCTCATGCAAATAATAAACAACCTGCGTACGTGGCCGCCATTTTTCTCAGATTGACTGTAACAAATGGGAATACAATCGATAAAGGAAAATGTTGGTTTGTGATGCATGGTCATAACCCGTTTATGGATTTTGGTTTCTTTTGTATTTAGAGATTCATTTGAAAATGAACCGAATATAGAAAGAAGTAGCTTGCATCAAGAATCTGGGAGTTCATCAGGAGTTGGAGCGGGCGAAATTTTGTGTACAGTTTTCCAGGAGTCGTCTATTGACTCCATAAGAATGCTGATTTTGCTGTATTCCCTGTACGGATTCCTTCGGAATTTATGATGATAAGTCACAAGATCAATATCAATTTTGAGGCGGCAGTTCGAGGATTGATTACTCGTATTTTTATAAGTGAACTAGGAATAATAGTGATACTACTTCGTAGAATGACATAAGATGAACATGTATATAGCAAATGACTACACGCCAATTTCTGAAAGGACAATTGCTGCTATGTCCTTGGTCATTTTTCAATAGTGAAACTCCACGATTGTTTTCAAGAATCGGAATAAAGTATTTCCCTTTGTTGACAGCATAAAATAACATGTTTACTATTGAATTCACTCTTGAAATAATGGATTCTTCAACTCCTAGGTTGATGCAAGCGGACTCGGTATTGTATGGGGAGCATTTCGTACGTACAATTAGCTTGCTTTATTTTTCAAATTTAAAAATTGAAAGAAGGAAAGTATGTCTTTTTTGCCAAGAGTTTCAGGGTGGACCATTTGCGGATTTCGGCTTCGGAATTAATTACTGTATATCTTAATTTAGTGCTTGCAAGGTTGATTCTTCCCGATAACAATTTTTTCGAGTTAAAGTATCATCAGCTTGTCAGTTTGTAGCACATAGTATGCTGAAAACACTTTTCTGGAGGCTGAGAATCAAACATTATAGAGGAGACTTTTCATTACTACTCGTGAAGAACGTTTATTCTGGCTCTTTTTTTGTGCTAAAATATAGTACTTTAACATTTTTAATTGTACAATGTCGTTCTTATTCATACATTTGTGAATAATGAATTTCTTATGTTGTGTGTTTCGTATGTATTATCTATAAATTCGGTAGGGAAAAGTTACTGTAAATACCTCTTTGTCAAGTACAGGGAGGCTATGGTTCATTGTTTTGCGTTTTGAAGAATGCAAAAAGGTGCTTTGGCAGAGAAAAACAACCTGCATACGCGGAGTACCTTTTCTCAATTCAAGTTGACCGTAGCAGATGCGGCTGCAGCTGGAAGAAGAGGTGACAGCGCGCGTTGAATTTTTTTCATATGAGGAAGCAATTCTCCACATTCCAAGTCGCACTTCAGAAAAATGGACTAAAAAATTATCGGCGAAGTTCTTACGTATATCTCGAAAACTTTTAGGATGCAGGGCATCCTGATTTTATTTTAGTACGATTTATTAGCGGTAACGATAACTATCTAGTTTTCTGGAGACAGGTTAAGCCGGGTATATACTTACCCGTACGCACGTGCGGAGCAGTTTTGCGACCTGCCAATGTGCGGCCAAAATGCGGGTTGTCAAAATATACTTCAGCCAAAAATGCGCATGCGGCCTCATTGCGGGCCGCATTTAAATATACTTAACCGTACGCGTACGTGTTGGGCACCCTGTTGAATATATTTGTTTATTCATTTAGATTATTCGTATCGGTGAAGGCGGAGGGCCAGAGGCCCAGGCGCCAGCTTACACCAGGTAAGCTTTGGGAAACCCCTTACGGGTTATACCCGAGTAAGTTTATCCCTGAGGGGATTCCTTGTCTCAGCTAGGAGACTGCGAAAGTCCTTGGTGAGGCCCCCGTATTTAGAGTTAAGTTTCTCTTTGTTGTTGTAGGTCTGGGGAACCGGACTGTTGCACTATCACCGAGGCTTGGCCAAGGGATCAGTTCTAACAGGTCAGTTCAGACCAGAGATATCTTTTCTTACGCCTCTTAAGGAAAGACCTGCACAACATACGGGTGTGAGGGAGGGCTGGAAAATCAAGTACAATCGTGCGCCATGAGCAAAAAACGATAGTTTACAAGTATGATATGCTAACGGCCCCGCCTGATAGAAACTAGTTAAGATTATACCCATGACTGGCGTGAAGCGCCGGAAATTTTGACCCTTTAAAGTCCACCAAAACGCATCTTTTCGGTTTTGAATTCCCCAAAATTTTTTCCTCAATGGGAACCATACCCAAAATTTTTTTCCTCATTTCGAAATTTTTTTCCTCAAAACACCCCATTTGAGGGGAAAAAACGGGCCCCTTCCCCGAACGTATGACATTGCCTTTTAAAACACGCCAGGCACAGTAGCCATGTATTTTCCGCGCGTAATATTTTTTGAAATTTCTACCGTGCATCCGAAAATGTTTTTTCCAACTTGGGAAACAGTCCAAAGTTTTCCCCCCGTTTCAGAAACAAGCTAAAAATATTCGCATGCGATCGCATCGCGCCAACGGGGGGGGGGGGGGGCTCGAAAATGAAGTTCAATCGTGCGCCATTGGCAAAAAATCATACTTTACTGTACTGCGGCAGTGGTTCCTGATCTGCATGAATTACAGATGTGCAAAAAAGTAGAAATGGTTTCTACTTGCCCGCACGCGCAACATTATTGGGTCCTGCAAATTTTTCGCCTGGCACCCGCAATGCGGCGCACGATTGTGCGTTCAATTTCCGGGTCGCGAATTGCGAGGCCCGCTCAAAAATCGGCGGTGCACGTGCGTACGGGTAAGTATATACCCGGCTTTAAGCGGCCAATGGTACGGAGCATCATTCAATTTCAGAAGCTTATGATCACCAGTGTTTCAATTATCCACACTGAAAGAATGTCCGAAAATTTCGTTGTGTATCGGTATCCCAAATGTATCGATATGCCGAATGCATCGGTATACCGAATGTATCGTTATCCTGAATAATGGATCAATTCTCGGTATTCCGATCAGTTTCAGTTTTTATTCCATAACATTGACTAATTCTCGTGAATACGCCTTTTTTGTCCATGCTGTCAACTACCAAAAAAATTGTGAGAGAATTCTAATCGGCTTAGGCTAAGGCTTGGGTGGGAAAATTTTGTTTCTTTGTAAAATACCGTATGAGAGTGAATATTAGCATTGTAAACTGACAGATTTTCTTCTCATTTCATAACATTATTCGGAATAGTGTACGAAAAACCGATGCAGTTGGGGTACCGATGCGTTTGGTATACCGACCCACAATCGAAAATTTACACTTCTGCATCACTTCAAGAGGGTTTGTGCCCCCTATATTCCTTCTCTATCATAGGTGGCGCCATAGCACCAACCTATAATATACTTGGCCCCCAAATGTCATGCCCCCCTCTAGAGCCAAAACGGTTAGAGCTGGAACTTTCGTTTTTTTTTCATAATTTCGGGCATAGGGGCAAATTATGGGGTGCCTTTTGTCATTTCGCTTCTATCTGCAAGTGGTGCTCGGTGGAGCCCCAAAAACATGCAAAAACGCATTTTTTTAGGTCTCCCAGTTCCACCATTCCCCGCAATGGATGTGCCATATGCAAGCTCCATAATTCGGCCTGAGCATCTTGGGGGTGCAATCTCATATGCGATTTTTTATTTTTTTAAAATATGGCCTTCATTCAATTATATGGTTGTCCAAAGTGCCGGGAACCGCGAAATGTGGCTTACGGCTTCAAAAAAATTTTTTGCAGCATTATGCACTACGGTACCCGAATTTTTGCAGTTTTAATTGAACCAATAGCGTTATTGGGATTTTTGGTTTTAGAGTTTTCGACCGAAGCGAATTGAACGGACGCGGTCACTTTACACAAAAAATCATCATTGATTTAAATGAGGGTACTCTTGTGAATTTTTGGAGGAAGGGATTTTTCGACCATTAGGAGTACGATGAACGCATCACTTTACACGAAAAATTATTCCGGATGTAAACAAGCGTATTTTCGTGATTTTTTGGTGGAAGGGGTTTTCGACTGAAGCGAATTTAATGGATTCGATTATTAATGTATTTGAAGGTACTCTCGTGACTTTTTAAAGGAAGGGGTTTTATTGGGAATTCGATGGACGCGGTCATTCTACACGAAAATTTATCTGGAGTGTGAACAAGCGAATTTCCGTGATAATTTGGTGAAAAGAGTTTTGGATCGTGGGGAATTCAATGAATGCGGTCACTTTACACAAAGAAAAATTATCCCGTGTGTAAACAAACGTATTTTCGTTTTTTTGTGGAAGGTATTTTTGACCACGGGAAATTTCATGAATGCGATCACCTTACACAGGAAATTAAATTGAGTGTGTACCAGTCTATATCTGTGATTTTTGGGGGAAGAGGTTTCTGACCATAATGAATTCAATGGACACAGTCACTTCACACAAAAAAATTCTTCTGTATGTAAACAAAGGTATTTCTGTGGTTTTTTGGGTTGACGAGTTCCTGATCATCGGGAATTCAATGGAAATGCTACTTTTACACTGTGTTTACAACGTGTTTTAAGTTCTATGCAGTTTACGCCATCTTTTACTTTTACCGAAAGTGAGAATTCGTTGCTTAAGGATTGTTTTTATTGTTTATTTGATGTGAAGATAACAAACAAGTTCATTAGAAAATGCCCCGATGGGGCAGAAAAAAGAAGAACATACTTGCTTGTGTAAGAGCGCTGAGAAAAACAAATCAATAGACGTACAATCAACAAACCACAGTAAACACACCTTATTCACCGCACACACCCGGCAAACCTTCGTCATCTAATCTCCTTAAAGACAAATACACAAACAAACCAAACCTGCGTCATCATCGACGGCGGTTGTTTTTCGTATCATGTGACACACCTACGTCATTTTTGTTTTATATGTTTCCCTTTGTATATAAACGCTTGTTTTGTATGTAGAAAGTCATTCTTATTTTTCTGCTCATTAATAAATTTGCATAATAATAGCATAATAATCTAATTTACTTACGTCGTGTGGTCCAACTTCTCCGTCACTGTCCGGATTTTCGACTTGTTGAAAGCTGGAACATTTAAAAATTCGCTCGTCTTTAAGAAATTATTCTTTCTTTATTTGCTTCTTACCTCTGTGGAGGGATTATCTTTGCTGCGATCTTTTTCAATTCGTCATCTTTCGTCGCCAGTTCTGAAAGAAAAGAGAAATAAAAACAAAACGTACATTCTGTCTGATAGCAAGTTGTCTAGCTACAGTAACCTGTAACTTCCCATAACCCACAAGATTTCCCAAAATCTTACAAGTGTCGAGGCTTGGGCAGGACGTCGGCTACAACTTTGGATTCGAAATTACGCGTTTTTACGAGGTCAACTTTTTTTCGGCCTGGAAAATTTCGTCTTCAATTTTTTTTCGCCATCATTGAAAAACGGCCATGGAAAGAAATTCGTTTTTCGCTGCGTTCGACAACTTCATTTCGCAGGCAAAATAAAATCCCACCCAAATTCGACAAGCTCGAAGTGGACGTCATTTGCTTCAACCAATACCCCAAGAACAAAATTTGGAAAACGAAAATTTGCGAATTCTGGAGTAAGACCAAGAAAATCAAAATTTAGCTCTGAACGAAAACGAAATGGCGGTGCAGGAAATTAACGAGCTGCTGCGCAACACAGTGGCTCGAGTCACAGAACTATATGCAGAACTATATGAAACACGCCCAACCATCTCCACTGGCTTAGGTGAATTAGCTCCATTTGCTGGCGATCCTAGTGATTTGAATTGATCAAAATGGGAATGGAAATTTTCGAGATTGGCAACCTTAGCAGGTGCGACAACATTGAATCGAAAAACAGTGCTTTTGGCAAATTATCTACGCAGTGCGGCTCTCAACTATTTTGGAGAATTGGAAGCAAGACAACCTCCCTTAGCATATTGGGACACTTGGGCGACAGCTTACCTGAACAAATTTCCTGATAATCCCCAAATCGATGTCAAATATGAACAGCTGATTTCTCCAACACAATCACCAGGTGAATCCATCGTAACATTTGCTGCTGATATTCGTCGATTAGCCAAACGAGCTTTCCCAACCTGGAATGGAGCTGGAGAACATGATATAATCATCAAGAACAATTTCATAAATCGCTTAGTACCTGACATTCGTCTTTGGGTCCAAAATGCGGAACCTGATTCATTTGAAGCTGCCGTTGCCCAAGCTGAAAAACAAGAATTGCAAGAAAGACAGCATCACAGTGAAAATAATCCTTTGTATCATGTTTTGGCGAATTCTGTCAGTCAACTAACAAATTTAGTCCAACAATTAAGTATGGTCAGTCTAGCAGGAAATTCGAATTCTGAGAGGGGAAATGAACAAAGAATGAATCAAAACAGCAATTTTAGCAGATGGCCGAAACAAGACTGGTCAAGAGTCCTGGTCGAGAAATTCTCAAAATCAGATGGTTATTCCCCGAGGCCTTTACCAAATGGGTGGTCACCAAAATCGCGCAATAAACAACAACTTTACTTGCGGTCCCTCATTGGGAAGGTCCCCAGAAGGCACAGTTTCTTGCTTTAGATGTGGTAGAATGGGGCATTACTCTTCTACTTGTCCTACACTTGAGCAAAACCTAAATTCCAGATTTTCAAGTTCACCTGGTAGCACGTGGCACGGTGGACTGTCCCGAGTGCAAATGCCTGCCTGTGGTGCTTTGAATTCCAGGAATTCAGGGTATGCCCTCTCTGGATCCCATGGAGTCAACAGTCAACTTTTCGTCCCTGAGGCTAATGGGCCCAATGTGTTGGAATATGATTCTGACACCATCACAGACCAGATAGATCCCTGGAGCTGCGATGACTTCGATCTCGTGATAGAAAATTCCAAGGTGAGGCCTCAGGCACATATTTGTATGGCCCGATATAATGAAAATTTTTATTTTGAAACCGGATGAAATTCCACATTGGTGAGTGGTGGGAATGGATCTAATGAAAATGGCGATAACCCAACCACTGCCTCCCATTGGGTGCTGGCGAAAATTTTGAAAATGAAGTCCATCCCAGAACATCCAAACCATTCTAAAAGTTTTATGCGAAATTTGGTAGAAAATAATTTGGATGAGGATTCCGATTTTGACTATTTTGGAAAAAGACAGCCGGCTCATCTTGACAGAAATAATGAAAATTCTGGGCAAGTCAGATCACGGAACGCCTCACTTATTTCGGCTCGGAGAGAAGGCCTTAATTCTAGCCAACCCTCTGGAAGCCGCCCCCTGGGAGTAGTTCACCCTCAAATTTTGAATTGGGCAGCTGCAGCTATTTGTACTACATGCAGAATTTCAAATTGTAGGCATATGCAAAGTTTTGGAAGCCAGCAGCGACCTCAAGTAATCGCCAGACAAGGACCTTGGGAATTCACAACCGAAGGATTGATCCATGAATCTATGCCCTGGGCTGCTTGGGGATCCAAAATTACTTTTACAGAAAACTTTACACAGCACGGGTCGACCCAAACAGATTCAAGAATGGATGAAGTCCAAGACAGCAGCAGAATACCATATCCTCGAGTGATACATCAAATCGACCCTATCGAATTTAGAAGAAATACAACCTCCCAAGTTAGACGAAGAAATACTAGACAAAGTCTAATACCCATCTTGCAAAATTTATTCTCCCTCACTTCCTCTTATCTCCTCCTCACCATTATTTTGTTTCTATCATTCCTTATTGGTTATTTGATGGGAGAGCCTTTTCATCAATGTGGTGCCTCTGGAGGTGGTCGTGCTTTGATGGTTCCCAAGATGACACATTGTCAACCATCACCCTTAATAGTGTCTGAGAAGCATGAAATCCGTTTGAGCATTTGGTGTACAGACGGACATTTGAACAAGATTACGGCAGTTCATTGTGTTCTGCGAAACCGAACAATTTGCACCAACACTAGAGTATTCGGATCGAAAGGAATCATTTAGGACACCACCATCCAAAAAGTAGTGACGCCAAGTGTTTGTCGACAAGCATGGGCAGACAAGACCTATGAAGATACTACACTTAGTGAAATTCAGCCAGGTGTTTGAACTACTAATAGGACTTTACAAATTAAGTTCCAATGGTGCTGTAAAGACATTTGTGAAATGATACAAAATTTATTGGTAGAAGTTGGTATGATAGCCTCGATAGATCAAATGGCAACAATTAGCGATCTTGGAGACACTGGTGGATGTCCACCTCCAGCTCGACAGTGTATGAATGCTGGTGGAATGATCATTTGGAATTCTAGGCTTTTCAATTCATTTTGCCCTATTGCTATGATTGGGAATTACACAGGACACATATTGCAAGATCATGTTATTATTGAGGAGATCCAAGGAGCATTTCAGATCAGAAATCAAGTTTCAATTTGTCATCTACCAAATGCCTATTCCACTGAACAAGGCCCAATTCTACAATTCCAGTATGGCATTAGACAATTCCTGCCGCACATTCGATCCTACAATGCCACAGTCAGTCCTCTGAATAAAGATCCCATGAATGCCAAATTTCAATTCCTCTGCGACAAGATTTTGGAGCAGGAAAGTCGTTTGTTCCAGAAAATTTGGACCGAGTTGTGTTATGCTTCAAAACAGCATCTCAGCTTAATTTGGCAACTTTTGAAATTAGATCCAACCCTAGGAGCCAGAGCCCTACTTCTCCGAAATAATGTGGTGGCTTCCTTCGCTGGCCAAGCTCTCATGATATGGGAATGTGTAAAAGTTGTTCCAGATCAAATTTTTTGGGATTACCAAATCAATATCACTTGCTACGCATACCTGCCTATTTTAGTAAAGAATCAAACACTTTTGTGGTCCCCGGTACAAAGGATGTCATCGAAAATTCCCCAATTGTTGATTGTAATCATCACTTGATAGGAATTTATCATGATAACCAAGTTGGTTGGAGAACATCTACAGGACCAGTACATGTTGCTACAATCCCTTATGGCATCCAGTGGTATGGAAGATTTGAGTTCCAAACTTTTAATAAGCCATCTTATTTTCACGATCAACAATTAGGTGTAATGCACACTCTTGGTTTGATGCGTAGTTACTTTTCAAGAATCTCCATCATGGAAAGTACATTGAATCGCCCCACCAGATGTACAGCTGGGTTGTCTCTAGACACCACTGTAGTTTATCAAACATTGGTAGGCACAGGAAAAGTGGTGGCAGAAATCACCGAAGGAGCAGCAAGTTTCCTGGAGCACATCAGCACAACAGGAGTCAACAATTTAATTACCACAACCGATTATCTAGTATCTGGCCCACTTCAACTCATTTTGAACCTTTTGCTCATCTTAGCTGTTTTGGCTGTTCTTCTTTTGATTGGTTATTTAATTTTCGGGCGATACATCAGCACCCATTTTGGTCGATGTTTCCCACTACTTAGAAGGACGACTGAACAAGAACAAGTTGTCCACTTTTCCGATTTGCAAGAGCAAGAACTTGTGGAACATGCAGAGGATTTACAGTCACAACCTGCATCACCCGAACCAGTTTATACTGATATGCTGAAGAAAGCATTTTCCCATGGCTAACGAGGAAGACTGGATCAATGGACCCCAATCAACAGCTGAAGAATCAACCTTCGACCTCAAATTGTAATGTTAAAATCGTCTCCAAACTAACTCAAGACAGATGCCCTACAATTGACGTTTGGCTAAATGAAGAACTTGAAAACCCTGTTACAACATTGATAGACAACCTGCCTCTTCAACAAACACTCACTATCCTCAAATGTGACAGCAGGGAAACCTTCTCTACCAGCATAGGATGCCACAACGTTGAAACACGAATATCACAAAAAAATACAATATGTTCTACTGCCCGACACAGACACAGCGTCACCTTTCTAACAAAAATGTGCGTCGCCAAACATTGACAGCGATTGTCTATGCAAAACAACATCATCCATTTTTATTTTTGTACCAAAATAATGTGACACAAACCGTTTTGAAAGTTTTGTTTACCTAATAAAAAGTGAACTTACTTTAGCAACAAAGGACTATAGTAAATGAAAAGAATAATAATTAGAGGACCAAAGGTCAGAGGAATTGACCCTCTGACATATGTGCATCTCCGAAATTTTGAAGAGGATACATGGGTGGACCTTGGTTTCTTGGCGTTTTTTGAGACAAAAAATTCAAATGAAGTTGACCAAAAATCTTCTTTTAAATAAATTTAAAAATTTAAATAAAATTTAAAATTTAAATAAAACCCTTAGGGTAGTTTGTACACCCTTGTCCTCCCTCACACATGTGAGCGTCTAATTGCGTTGAGCTTTTTCTAAATTTAGTGTCAATAAAACAGGAATCAACATTGGGAAAGTGACACATGAAATCCCACTCAGTTTTTTTAGAAAAGGCAACAGCACAAAATCTTCTTAGAACTAAATCGATTGTGTAAGACATGTTTAATTCACTGATTTTATATAACATATCGTATAGAATTCACTCTGTAAGTAACCAAGACCCAGTTGCACTAAAGGAGTCTAAGCTCGAGCTCAAGAAAATCTCGAACAAAAAGGTGAACCAGTTTGATCTCAAGTTCGGTATAATTTGAATGTCATCAGGACTATAATGAGCTCAATGTCGGGATTATCCCCAGCTCGAGCTGTTGGGTTGCACTAACATTTTGGCATAATTTTCTATCTCTAAAGCAAATAAATATAAAAAATATCTGCAATTCTCAAACTCGAACTCACACCTCAGTATTAGTTAATCCTGAAGTGAGTATTGTTTTTGCACTGTAACAGAATAATTTGAACATTGCGATTAGCTCAAACTCATGATCATCAATTTAATCCCGATGTTGAAATCATCCTCATGTTAGTTTAGTGCAACCAACCGCAGGTTTCTTTATAGCTCTGAAAATGACTATAATATGCCTCCCTCACCATTTTTCAGCTAGTGTGAGAGGCAGGAGTTTTGAATCAATCGGCAGTTAGAGTGCTAACCATTTCTTTACAGTTGAAATCGTGTGCATATAATTTTCATAGAGAAAAATTTTACTGTAGTTGATGCCAGGGGAAGGGCAAAATGTACGATGCTACAGAATATACTTTTTCACAGACATGGAAAATTTTTTTTAGAAAGAATGAAAATCCTATATAACGAAAGTGAATTTTTTCCAACTTTAACCCAAGTTCTCAAAAATCTAGTCCACTTCTTTTTGTAGCATGGCAACTATCCAAGCAAGTGTATTCTTTTTTTCTGCGCCATCGCGGCATTTTCTAATACACTAGTTCTGCAGCTGAGTGCATCAACACACTTTCCAACCAAACATGCATCTCCGAAATTTCGAGGAGGGTATACGGTTGGACCTTGGTTTTTTGGCGTTTTTTGAGACAAAAAATTCAAAAAAAGTTGACCAAAAAATTTTTTTATTACAAATTTCCCAGTTTCTAATCCCTTGGGGTAGTTTTTACCCCCCATGTCCTCCCTCACACATGTGTGATTCTAACTGCGTTGAGCTTTTTTTCTAAATTTAGTGTCGATAAAACAGGAATCAACTCTGTGAAAGTGACACATGAAATCGCACTCAGTTTTTTTAGAAAAGGCTGCAGCACAAGTCTTCTTAGAACTAAATCGATTGTGTAAGATATGTTTAATTCACTCATTTTATATAACACATCGTATAGAATTCACTCCGTAAGTAACCAAGACCCAGTTGCATTAAGGGGGTCTAAGCTCGAGCTCAAAATAATCTCGAACAAAAACGCTACTCGGTTTGATCTCAAGTTCGGTATAATTTGAATGTCATCAGGACTATAACGAGCTCAATGTCGAGATTATGGCTATAATATGCCTCCCTCACCATTTTTCAGCTAGTGTGAGAGACAGAAGTTTTGAATCGGTCGGAAGTTAGAATGCTTTTGGTTTACCATTCCTTTACATTTGAAGTTATGTGCATATAATTTTCATATAGAAAAATTTTACTCTAGTATGATGCCAGGGGAAGGACAAAATGCACGATGCTGCAGAATATACTATTTCACAGACATGAAAAATTTTGTTTGAGAAAGAATGAAAATCCAATACAACGAAAGTGAATTTTTTCAACTTTAACCCAAGTTCTTAAAAATCTAGTCCACTTCTTTTTCTAGCTTGGCAACTATCCAAGCAAGTATATTCTTTTTTTCTGTCTCATCGGGGCTTTTTCTAATAAACTAGTCTAGTTATACTTATGACTTGCGATGGCTTATATAAATTAGTTTCTATATTAACTCGTTGATAGCGCTCTAAAAGAAAAGCAGAAATCCAACTTTAAGGAATCTGATGTTCCATAACCTGCTAGTTTGAGCAATAATTTGAAGTGAGAAACAGAATCGAAGGCTTTTTGAAAATCTATATAGACACAATCCATTGAAATACCGTAATCAATATTTCTGGGCGAAAAACCACATTGGTGTTGAGTCAAAAGAGGATTAGTTTTCAGATAGCTGATCAGAGAATTGTCCGCAATAGAATCCATAATTTTACAACTAACGCTGCACAGGGATATAGACCTGTAATTAGAGGTAGGAGAGCGATCTCCTTTCTTGAAGATTGGTATTGCTTTTGCTTGATTCCAGGTACCAGTACTAGGAATTGAAGAAATTTGTAAGGAAACTTCAAAAATACTGGCTAATGGAATGGGCTAGATGGTGTGCCAGTTTTTTTTTGTAGAAGTTAGCACATAAACCGTCAGGTCTAAGAGCATAGGAGGAATTCATTTTTTGATTGTAGTTGTGGCTAGTTCCACAGAGAATCGCACAGACGTAAGTTTTGATTCGGTTCTTATGAGAAAATCAGGAATGGATCAATCATCAATCTTAAAGACTGATAAGAAATAATCATTGAATAATTTGTAAACTGTAAATCGGATACCAGTAGTCAAAGTCCCCCCTCCCATACGAAAAGACGCCATACTGTTGTTCACGATCCAAAAGAAATCAGAAAAAAAGAAAAACCAATTCAAGACACATATCGAGAACTTTTTGACTCAAAGCCAACTGCATTCCATTATAGCATGCTTGTCTTGAAATGTCATTATAGTCTGTTTTTATAAAATGCTTCTAAAATATAAAAAATTACAAAATGGTCTTACAGTAATAATTTTCACAAAAATTCTAAAAGGTTAGTTGAGTATGCTCACACGTATTCCAGTTATTCTGTGACATACTGTTTATTAGAAATACCGTATAAGTATTGTCGTAATACTTGCTCTCCAACTTCTATTATTTAGAAGCACTTCAAAAAGCAGACTTCATACTTACATGATTTTTTGCCAATGCCAGGAAGTACTAAAGATTTGGGGGGAAAAATAATTGTTTAACAAGAAAAAATAGGTAATTTAAAAATTACGAAAAAAGCTTAGCGTGATAGATTTTGACGACAACACTAATTTTTGTCAATTTATAGTTTAGAACCATTTTATAAAAATGGACTAGCTTGTTACCCTGTGAACGTAATCGAAAGTAAATTTAGTCCGACAATCAGTTTAATAAAAGAGGGAAACAACATCACATGGCATGAAAATTCTGATTAATTTCATTAATATCTGCAAACAACTACCATTATCATTACTCTTCGTTCATGTTCGACTCGAAACTCAACCCGGAATCCGAATTAATCGACACTCTATTCATCAAGTCGATCGGCAGATCGGTGGATGGCTTGGCCAATCGAACTGTATCCGGTTTATAACTGACAAAACACGGTTTATCGAATTGATAATCTGAAAAACGTGACATAGCTACAATGTCGCACTGTACACTGTACGGTGGTATTCAAGGTTTTTTTTCATTGACGTTTTTTCAGTGTCATTCGGCAGGATGATCACGAGAGTATGTTGTTTGAAGAACAAACATAATTCTGCACAACTAAAATAAATGTGACTAGAGCGTATTATTTTTTACAACAGCGGTAAAACTTTTCCTGGCTTACATTGAAAATCGTCAGAAACTCTGTGACAATCACTCGACGATGAACCTATATTGCTGGCGCAACTGCCAGGAGAAATGGACGCCGAAAAACTGTCGCCGAACGAAGTTTTCGTTTCTGACCCGTGACTAGAAGCCGATGTGGTAGCTTTGGAGTGGGAAGAAGATGTTCTTCCCCCTGAAATTTAAATTATAATTTCAATATTTCAGAAAGCAGTATCAAAGTGACACCGTTCAGTTCTATCACTGTCGTACGTCATAGTTGTTCTGCCAAAAGTTCTAGCCAAAATGTATCAATGGTAGGCTGGGTACAGTATGCACTGTTAATTCAGAATGGCAGATAGGAAAATGGTACGTAATCGTTATCAATATGCAACTGATCTACGAGAAACCACCTTTCTCAAAAATTACAAAAATTACTTTACTGTCAGTGTTGCGTCGTTCACACAAAGCTTTTACCATAGAATTTGCACACCCAAAATCGTTGAGGTTATTGAGTTAGGTCACAAATTTCCAGCTCCATATGACAAAATATAAAATAATATTTGCTTTTCGGTTTCATTTTTATACACATTTCAAGAAAAAAAGACTATTCTTATAGCAACCTCTAAATCATGCCGAATAATCCGTAAAAGAAGTATGATAGAATTCGTTTAAAATTTGGAAATGCAAAATACCGACTGCTTAAATATGGAAATCGGAGAAAAGGGTCAAACTCTGTTCTTTAACTTTTCAGGGTAAACTTTTCGAGAATCCGTGCAGAGTATTTTCAGGAAGTGAATATGTTGCTGTATAGCTTCTTGCTGTAATGAGCAATTTGTAATGTTTCCTCGCTTTTTCAAAAAATAATAAATACGTACATTGAGCTATGAAAGATGAATATCACTGTGCGACAAACTCTGGAATACAGCGTTGGGATTTGATTGTAACTGACACAGCAAAAAAAGAAAATGCGCCTGAGGATTAGCATCTAAAGCGTCGCAAAAACTGGCATGGCAGTACAGTGTTTACCTTTCAGCAAATTTTTGACCGAAATTTTGTAAAAACTGCATTTGACGGTCGGCAAACATTTTGGTTTCGGATACATCGCAGCACTGGTCAAAAATGACGCAGGCAGAGAACTTTTCGTCACACGGACTTTCGGCTCCGAAACAATAGTCATTGGTCCGCATTTTCCGTCGCCTGACTCGCCAGTGGTCACGAAAAAAATATCTTCCTAAAAAATTAAGTAAATATATTATCTCGATCCTTGAATCTATCTCGAAATGTTCAAAAATTTCATGGCCATGGAGATGCTCTTTTTCCAGTGAAAATTTGTTGTAGTTCTGCTTTTTTACTTCGATGAATAATTTTTTATAAAACAATACAGTTTTTTATTTACATAATGCAAAGATATATAAGAGAACTATTGTTGATTTACGTCAATTTTTTTAAATTTTCAACAGACATTCCAACTTTTGATTCAGAATTTCAGGAACAAATATTCCAATTTTAGCTTTAACAAGGATGTTTGAATTTCAGGAAACAACATTAAAAACTGCTAGTTACAATATTCAGCGCGCATTTTTTTCAAAAATTCGTTTTCAATTTCATAAAGATGTACCTTGGACGCCAATAACGAGACTCCGGCCATGGACAAGGAAGCGAATAAATTGCCATTGACTCCGAGCCGAATTTCAATGGTATCGGAACCGAATGCAAGAATAAACGGAAAGCAGTACGCTAAAAGGCAGATGAGTAAAACGACTGAGCGGTAAAAGTTTATGCTCAAGATTTACCAACACTGGATGGATTATTGGTCCAAGTGATGGACAACGGGGATGAAAAATCATTTTCGAACAAATCGAAAATGAGTGTAGAATCTGAAATAAAAAATTAACGTTCCAATATTGAAGCATCGAACGAAAAAAGTAAAACCGTGCTGTTAAATTCCAAATTTATGTTCTAAATAGGATATAACTAGAATGCACATCTCAGTTTTGAAAAAGTTGGAATTATTTTCCGTATTTTTGCTGTAAGAGGAATATTCATGCGGAATGTTTTTTGTAAGTTAGTTATACAAAAAATTATTCTGGTTTCATTAATTCAACGTCGATTATACTGAAAAAGCTTTTTCGCGTCTTCGAGATTTATAATAACATGAAATCTGGAGCTTTGGAATTTGACCTTTTTACAGGAAATAAGAAATTTTCCTCGGCATCGCTGTTGCAATCAGATTACAAAAGTTACTGCCTAGGACTATCGAGAAATTTATCATTTAAATAATAATTAATATAATCAGAAATGTTTATAAATGCAAATCCTTTGATGTTAGCATCTATATATTGCCGCAATAAACAACCGTTTTACGGCAATCGGGAGTCAACAGAGACTCGAAAGTCACCAAACAAATTTTATATCTAGAGATATTTCCATCCATTAAATTTGTGAATTTCATTCGTTTTTCTTTCGCCAAAGAGTGAGAATTAAAGAAAACTTATTTGAAATTAATCCTGAAGCTGCCATAAGTTTTGGGAACAAACGATTGAAGAAATTGAAGATTGAAGGGAAAGATTCTGACTTTGTCCGGAAATAATTCAGCCTATGCTGTATTCATCAGTTTATTTACCTCCGCAATGACAAATGATTCAATGTCAATATAAAAATTTTGAACTAAACTCTCGATTACATTTAGAAATCCAAAGTAGTTCATAGAAGTCAACGAACGGTACCTGCCCAGCAAATTAGGCAATCTCAGGTCATGTTTTTCTACAATATTGACTGCTTCCGCATATCTGACCGTCTATACGCCATTTATTTCGAAAGCATCAATGCAGCGACCCCATGAAAGTAAGTTCAATATGGAAAAAATAGTAAGCTAATTAGTGTAATCAATGAAAGAATTTTTCTTCATTGAGCAGAAAACGGAACAGCTGAAAATAATCTTCAGTAACGTGATAAAGTAATCAAAATTTCTCGAATAGCACTCAGGTATCGATAGAGTTTTTTCCAAATCGACAGTGGATAAGCATGATACTTTTTCAATGATTATGGCATTTCCCATTCTCATGAAGAAATTTAGTTTTTTATCGTATGGAGTTTTCCACTAAGTAAAAATTGCCTACCAAATCGAACTTACTTTTTTGATTTTCGCTGAATTCGAATGGGTTATAATTCATACAAGGCTTACTTTGACTGGTGAGTAAAATATCTTCCGTATCAAGATCGCTGGACACAATCAAACTGCTTTCACGAGCCTAGAAATTGAATTTTAGAACGAAACTTGACATAAAAATATAATCCTACGATTTTTGTATTAGTAGGACGATAAACTGTGATTGAACTCGAATCTTCGATGGTCAAAATCGACAAGTCGGATTTAGCCAGAATAGCTATTTTGATATCGGCATGCAGACCGCTTTCGAAAATGGACATTTTGAAAGGTTCTTCGTTACAGTTTATTTCCTAGACATAAAAGAAGAAAATGCGAATTCACCAAAGTTGGTTCAAGAAAAGGTTATCAGCAAGTATATCAGCAAGTATTATATCTGCATATTATATCAGCATATTAATATCAGCAAGTATAGCCCCCAAAAACCGTACTGTGGTCAAAAAAGATCCTGCAGGATGAAACGCGTAAGTAACGCTCAATTTTTTGTAAAGACCACACGAAAGCTTAGGCCAGCAATTTTGATTTCGTAGTAACTTTGGAGCATTGCCGTGATTCATCTTCCGCAACTTGATTTGCATCTTGTTTTCTTGATAATTATTATCTCTACACAACCATTCTACTCACTCGAATCAACTCGAAAAAATCCATAATATTCGAATCGAAAATTTGTTGATTTTTCATCCTGGCCCGATAAATGGACAATTTCCGCCCCGTACATAATGCTAAGGTCAAACGGAACGAATCATTGCCGGTCATGGAAAATACGTGACAGCCTTTAGAGCCGGATATTTTTTGTCCGCAACAATCCTTTTTGGTCAAAGATTTCGAGGCACGGATTACGGAACGGACGTATTGCAGACTGAAAGCGCTCAAGTATGCATCCTTACCTAAAAATGGAGAATCAGATACAACAGTGCGGCACAAAATCAGTTAATCATCGTTATTATGTCACTGGGAAAATTTGCATCACCACTTTCGCATATAGTAATGAGCTAATATTGATGAACTACTATTACAAGCTGCAGTGTTACGATTATTACAATTGTTGTCAAAATTGTCATTTCAAATACGACTATCACCACTAATACTACTGGTGCCACTCTATTATTACCGATGTTGTTGACACTTTCAAACCACAATCAATATTTTATCTTACTAGAGCTACAATGTTACTGCAGCTGCTGCTTCTGTTTATATCTGCAACTACTATCACTAATACTATTGACAACACTGCTGATTGTAACAACGGCTACTATAGTTGCTTGTCCACAACTGCAAATACTACCAATACGATTAGCTTATACCTTTTTCACATCGAACTAGAAGCAAATCGAAATTTTCGACAATACGGACTTGTTGGACGAAGCAATAGTTATCCATCAGTAAAATTGAACCTTTGTCTTTGATTAACAAAACGCCATTTAACTCAGTCACGCAAACTAATGAATTATTGTCTATAAATGATCAAAAAATGGAGAAAATTTAAGTTTGTCGCACCGTAAAAAATTTACCCCATGAATCTGAAGATATTATATCCATTTTCGGCAAATCGGAATACAACAAATCCGGTTCCCACGGCTAAAAATCAAGTCAATAGTAATGAAGAAAACCATAATTTGAGTAGAGTGAAACGTGCAGTGACGTTTAACAGATTTTCTGAGCAACACTAGAGTTTTTGGAAACTATATTACAATAAGTCTAAGCGATTTCTCATATTCTTGAGTTGGACATGCGGAAATCTACCAATGATTGCGCACTTTTCGCCGTACTAATTTACGTTTTTTGTATTTCAGACATCTCGACAAATATAATGTTTCTCATACGACTGTTCTTTCAAAATCAAATCTCGCATACTGTATCTTCTCAAGATTATACTTATCATTCAGAATCTTACTTGTTTGTAAAGCAAATTTGTCTGCACGCAAGATTCGTGCGGATTACCGCTGAAACATCTTGTGATTTTCAATTTCTATACGAGAGATAAAGCTTACAGTAAAACAGCGAGGAAAACCTGTAACCAATGTTTCACTTCGCCAACCAATAAAAATTCTTTAACAGCTTGCTGATCCTGCGGCGTTCTGTTACCGATTTTCGACGATGGCCTATGGCCGTTATCATTTTCGCTACTAGTTTTCGGAGATGAAGCCTAAAGCATACGAAATACTACATTTCGGCAAACACACTTGCTACATTCTGGTGTTTTTTATAAAATTCTTGCAAATGGGAAAAATATTAACATAAGCACTTCGGTCGAAATCGTCTACGCAGAGATTTTTTTCGAAAGAAATTATTTATCAAGTAATTGTTAACGTTTGATTGAGCATAATGACCAATTTTCAGTCATAGGTGACATAGTTCAGCAGAAAATTGTGAAAATATAAATAGTACTTACGGTCCAGTTTTGTGATTTACAAACATTTCAAGAAAAACAGACTATATAGTAGCAGTTCTTGCAAACTTGAGACACGATTTCTGAATTTCTAAGAGGTTCGACCTTCCCTATGATAATTTGAAAATTAATCATATCTCAAAATAAGATATTTTGGGTAGTTTCTTGTGCGGAGTTTCCTGGTATCATTGATTTTGTTTTAAAATGTAAATTCACGCGACTACAGTATACCAAAATTTGAAAATTGATGATTCTATGGCATTTTTCAATGGGCAAAGAGATATTTGGGGATTGGAGTGATCACGTTCGATAAATGAATATTCATTTTACTGAGGCTTTCTTTTGATGTAATGTTTACAGTAAATTAACGCATATTACACCTTTTTAGGGAATTTAAAGTCTCGAAAATGAGCCGCTAAAATTGTAAAAATTTGTTTCGAGCACCTTGCCATCGGTTTTATAGCTAGTGCATTCTTACTGCATTGGTAAAATTTTCAAGAGTTTTGTACCGTTTGGAGAGCTGCGGCAACCCGGAGGAAGGCATACTTATGTGAATCACTCAGAAGTCACTACATTTTCCAGGTGGCCCTTGTCTACCCATCTGTACAATGGAACTGCACCGCCATTCAAATCTGTTCGGGGAATTCAGAATACGTCTCTACCTAATACATAAGAAAAAGAAATGCGGCTCTGAGTCCTCATAAATTTTCATTGATCTTGGTTTGGTGGTTGCTGAACGATGTGCTTCAAACGATTAATCGAAAATGTCGAAATTTTCTTTAAATTTCAGAAATCTAGTGATTTTTTGAAACCCATTTACAGAAAAACGAAAAGAGTTATTCGGATGCCCTTTGCTGTGTTGGAAAGGCACTCCAGTCTACTATCACGTAATTTATTTTCGTCCGGCTAACATCACGTGGTATGTCTTCAACTATAGAGCACTTCACAGCTGATAACCTAGGCTGCAGTCCGACATTTATTTTGTAAGATTTAACTCGCAGCTTAGAATTTTTTCAATCAAATTCTCGAAGAGAGGAATTTTGTTACATCACGTCTGAGACACCCTGTCACACAACCACTGTAAATTGATAGATGAAATTTTACCAGTGATTCGACCCACATCTTTTCTTTTTATTCGTGCAATCTGAACGTTTTCTATTTATCCTGCATCTTGTTAATTACATATTTAGTATAATTAATCATAATTTTTGTATCAACTTTCAGAATGTGCAGACACCTACAGCTCCCAAAACAGTACATTAATTTGATTGAAATTTTAACACAATATGTCAGACATTAATGGCTACAGAAATCAAGAAAAAAATTCCGCGGCATCCTATGGGAAAGTGCCCAAGTAACTTTGACTTTTTCGGTTCATTTCGACTTCCTTTTTGACATTTCAAAATAGCATAGGAAGTGTAAAGCAAGGCATCGAAATTTTTTTTCATACCTGAATATAGAGCCTAATGTTCTTCTTGTAATGAACATTTGGCTACAGAGTCACGTATTTTCTGAGCTGCGATATTCTGGAACACAGGTACAGATGGAAAACTGTCAAAAAAAAAATTCCAAACTTTAGTGTACTGTAGCTATGCGAATTTTAATGTTTGTGCGGAATGAATGCTGCCGCGATATCCAGCGTGTAAAGCTACATAATATTTCTCATTTTCAGGTATGTTTAGTTGTCAACTTATCACAGGTCAATGGAACAGAAGTTAGAATATATGAGAAATCGTGCCTTAAATGGAGGAACCAGAAACTGCTAGTACAATGAAAATTATTGATTTTATGTATACCTAAATGGATTAAATTTATGCAGACTCGTTGAGATACAACAAAGTCAGTGATCGTAAAAGTAAATTTTCTGAAATGATAATCACCTTCAAACAGCTGGGCCTGCTTTCATTAAAGAGACTTGCACTGTAACTTGACTCTATGCGTCATATTATTGCTTTTAAGCTGTAACTCAGCTGGAGCTTAAATCTCTGATGAAACCGAGCCCATGTCCGATATCAGCAAGTTGTCCTATTACAGTTGAAAAGTTCACAACTTCCCACGAATTCACAACGGCTGGTAAACTGTACTCGATGGCCGACCGTTCGTTGTGTCTGACCATACCTGGCTGGCCGACTGAAGCGTTGAGCTAGAATGTATTTTGAAAGGAGCAAACAACATAGCAAAGACTCAAGAAAATAAATAACAAAAAATATGGAAAAAAGAAGAAACAAATTTAAATGAATAGATGGTGGCATCAATTCTAAATATGAATGTAAAGCTACTAGAAAATGAACAAAAAACTATTCAGAAAGTGAACCAACAAAACAGCAAAAAGCAGTACAGACACAGAAATCAGCAGTATGATAGCAATGAAAAAAGCACAGATAAGAACTTCAAGACAAAGAAAAAACAAAGTGAAAAAGAGCAAGTGCCATCATATCTAATGCGAGCAAAATTGACTCTCCTAATAGAACGTATTGTGATCACCCAATAGTTGGTTGAATATGCTATGTGTAGCTGTCCGGTATGGTCGGCCATCGAGCACAGTTGATCATCCGGTATAGTCAGCCAGACAGCACTGTCAGCCACCCGTCCTACAACGCTTCTCATAACCGAAGATAAGGTAAAATTTTATCAGTCCAGCGCAAGCTCAGACAATAATAGGAAATATAGATTAATCACCTCTATAAAAATATGAATACAGTACGATTTTTAAACATAACAGTACAACTCGTGATTTCGAATATGAGAATTTGCTGGTGCAAGAACTGAGCGCCACTCAATTGAGAGTCAATGAAGCGAAAATTCGAGAAATTCACCAGCGTAGAATAAAACTTTTCAGGAGCCAACAATTTCAAAATCTGTGAGCCAAAAACATACTTTTCTTATGGGCGCCGAATTCAGGTACTTAATGTACATATCTTTTAACAGAGTATCCATTGTTCGAAAACGCTTCTCCGAAAAAGTTTGATTTCGAAACGCCGCCTTTTCCCCGTTAAGTACTACAAGTAAATGGAAACTTTGAGTCATGTAGCATTTTTTGCCAGTACTAATCAGTACTTTTTGTAATCAGAAATTCCCTAAATTTGTCGTGGTCGTAAAATTCGCAAGGGTTCGGTAAAGCGGGACCGTAAGCCGGTATACTTTTCTCGGAATAGACCCACAGTCTGAAAAGCACAAAAAAAAGTAGTCGCATGTGGATAAAGTTCTAAGCCGGTAATGAATGATGGGATTTGGGATCTTAAAAGCATTATGCATCTAAAAAAATTGAGGAATACATTCTAGAATTCGCAAAGAGGAATGCATGGAAAGCCCCGAGTAGGGCAGAAATCTATAAAATTGAATTTACTGTTCCTGTTCCTGTTCCTGTTCCTGTTCTGTTTTTCTCCGTATACCGAATGTATCAGTATGCCGAATATACCAGTATTTCGTACGTATTGCTATCCCAGATGTATCAGTATCCCGAAGAGTGTTCAGAATAAAAAAAAAATTCTCTGTTGACCGAACGTATCGGTAAAGTGAATAATGACAGGCCTAAGCCAAAGCCTAAGCCTAAGCCTAAGCCTGAGCCTAACCCTAAGCCTAAGCCTAAGCCTAAGCCTAAGCCTAAGCCTAAGCCTAACCCAAAGCCTAACCCTAAGCCTATGCCTAAGCCTAGGCCTACGCCTAAGCCTGGGCCTAAGCCTAAGCCTAAGCCTAAGCCTAAGCCAAACCTAAGCCTAAGCCTAAGCCTAAGCCTAAGCCTAAGCCTAAGCCTAAGCCTAAGCCTAAGCCTAAGCCTAAGCCTAACCCTAAGTTTAAGCCTAAGCCTAAGCCTAAGCCTAAGCCTAACCCTAAGCCTAACCCTATGCCTAAGCCTAAGCCTAGGCCTACGCCTAAGCCTGGGCCTAAGCCTAAGCCTAAGCCTAAGCCTAAGCCTAAGCCAAACCTAAGCCTAAGCCTAAGCCTAAGCCTAAGCCTAAGCTTAAGCCTACGCCTAAGCCTAAGCCTAAGCCTAAGCCTAAGCCTAAGCCTAAGCCTACGCCTAACCCCAAGTCTAAACCTGAGCGTAAACTTAGACCCAAGATAAAGACTAAGTCTAAGCCTAGGCCTACGCATAAGCCTAAGCCTAGGCCTAAGCCTAAGCCTAAGCCTAAGCCTAAGCCTAAGCCTAAGCCTGAGCCTAAGCCTAAGCCTAAGCCTAAGCCTAAGCCAAACCTAAGCCTAAGCCTAAGCCTAAGCCTAAGCCTAAGCCTAAGCCTAAGCCTAAGCCTTAGCCTAAGCCTAAGCCTAAGCCCCAGCCTAAGCCTAAGCCTAAGCCTAACCCTAAGCCTAACCCTATGCCTAAGCCTAAGCCTAGGCCTACGCCTAAGCCTGGGCCTAAGCCTAAGCCTAAGCCTAAGCCTAAGCCTAAGCCAAACCTAAGCCTAAGCCTAAGCCTAAGCCTAAGCCTAAGCTTAAGCCTACGCCTAAGCCTAAGCCTAAGCCTAAGCCTAAGCCTAAGCCTAAGCTTAAGCTTAAGCTTAAGCCTAAGGCTAAGCCTAACCCTAATCCCAAGTCTAAACCTAAGCGTAAGCTTAAGTCTAAACCTGAGCGTAAACTTAGACCTAGGATAAAGCCCAAGTCTGAGCCTAAGCCTGAGTCTAGCACAAATTTTTAGGCAAAATGAGAACGGACAACGTGGACAAAAAATGTGTATTCGAGATAACGAGAATCAGTCAATGTGACGAAACAAAAAATAAAATTGCATGTATTCGGTATAACGATACATTCGGTATAATAAATAAAATTGCATGTATTTGGGATAACGATACATTCGGGATACCGATACACAACGGAACAAATATCATTGTTCTTCAAGACGAAGTAGCTTTATTACTCGCTTCTATACTCCTATTTAGAAATGATCGATGCAGCGACATTGCAGATAAACTTATGTTCAAAATTATGGAAGGCTCGTTGACACTAATCAATAAATTTTTTCTTAATGATACAGGGTCCTTGATGATCACTCTTTTTAATTATTTCAAGATTATCGGAATTGATTTCCTGAGCTCTAGTAAGGCTGCGACTGCCGAAACTCCGCCCGCTGCATTGATCATTTTAAAATGAAATGAGTGTAGTCGTCATTTTCTTCTCAATTACATCTGTATATAAATTTCCCGAACGCATACGACAACACATTTTTTTGTGATTTTAAACGCATGAAAAAAGTTCCCATGCCTGGTATGTGGGAGTCTCACAAATTGAGTGAACAAGCAAAGCGATAACATGTTGTTGAAAGAATACCACTACTCTCGAAGTTCCAAATTCAGCCTATTTCCCTGACCGAATTGTTGCAGATGAAAAGTGCGCTATGTTACGCCAATATCATTCGCAGCTGATAATTAAACTGAAGCTCAAAACGAGTCTCAGTGTCAAAGCGAGAATGGCATACATAAGATAATGTTATGTGTGTGGCGGTCAATACAAAGAATCGTTATTGCGCCTGGTTTTAGTGTCAAGTGAACGAATATCTAGAGCAACTTGATCAGGTGCAAAATGCATTGACTGAAAAAAAGCGTTTTCTGTTCGTAAAAAAGTACTATTATTGCATGATAGCACTGGGCCATACTTTCTGCTAGAGGAGGTAAACTGGGGTTTACTATTATATCTGCGGAAACTGCATCGTTTCATCTCGTATCAGACAGCCGAGAACTTTGGTTGGTTGGTTCATTCGTTCTGTGGTTGGTTAGTTCTTTGGATTATGTCTTGGCCGGTCATTTAGTTTCCTCTATTTTTTGATGTCTTAGTTGGTTGAGTAGTTGTTCCTTCCCTTCATTGGTTGTTTGATAGGTTGGGTATCTCACATGATTCACTGCTTGATTGGCCCTCGGTAGGTCATTTAGCAGCCAAGTGGGTTTTTGATACACTGATTTATTAAACCCTAACGGGATCTGATGCTGAACCTGTGATCATCTGGTACCAATGTTACTGCCTGTCCAGGCTGCTACGCCAATCACCTCACGCACCTGACATTGCCCAATCCTATCACACTATCTTTTTCGGTCACTGCAGAACAGCTACACAGAACACAGATGAAATCGAAAATCAAATCATGGCACAAACACAGAACTTTTCAACTCAAAACCAAATACCTTTTATCAAATTGACATTGCCATGTAATCTCGCAAGACGGAATGTCATTGTTAGCCATAGCGCCTGTTTTGATAACTGAACTTGCTTTACGCCGATAGTTCAATTCAGTTTTGACAATTAATTTTTTAAAACGGTATAACTTGGCATAAACTGGAAACTGTTGATGTTTCACACGCGCTTCTGCCCGAAATCAACAAATTAGACGATTATAAAATAAAATAGAACACAATTTTCAGGACTCTTTCAGCTGCAAAAATCGAGTACAAAAAACAGAATTGACTGTTAATTATCACAATTATGAAATAGGAATTGAGCCAATGGTAGTAGATAACTAGTAGGAAAAAATTTATCTTTTAGCTTAAGTTTTTGCGGTAATTTTTATGGAATTTAGTCTTTTTCAGATCAATTAATGTGTTTCAAGAAAGAGAATAAGTGATCAATGTGATTATATTTTTTCTGCTTGATGAACATTTCTCTGTCATCTGTGGATGCCGCAGTCGAACGAACAGACGGTTATAATTAGAATTTTTTGCAATAATTGGATCACTTTTTGCAGTCTTTGTAATATAAGCCTTCGTAACGAGAAAAACCTTAGTCTTCACAAAGAAAAAATGCACAACATCGAAATCATGTAAATTAAAAATTATGCAGGTTTAAAGCAGTGCCATTTTTAGAAATTAAAAGTAAAGTTATTCAGACAACTCGCTTCGGAAATTTCCGATACTTTTCAAACAGTATGTAGATTCTGTTGTGCCCGCTACTAGAATCAAAAAATTGTCCGAAATGGAGTAAAGGATCATTGAAAACAGTTCATAAAATGCGCAATCGAAATTTCGTCTGATTCTGGTTGAGAAGTATTTTCGACTGTGTAAATCAACTTGGGGAGCTTGGTCAGCAATCTAAATTGGGAGCATTGAAGAAAATTGGGAGCTTATGAGAAAAAGAATTCACCAAATATAGAAAAAGGCAGAACACTTGATAAATGGAAAGAAAAGCTGAATAACGCTAGGAACGAGTAAGGATAAATGAAAAAATACGGAATCCATAAGCACCACTTAATTTTTTGTCGTAACTTAAAAAACGAGTGCAAAATTTGAAAAACGGATGCAAATTTCCAATGATTTATCAAGAATCACAATCCACAAATCACGTTTCGCATCACAATATTCAAGATGTGGACGAAACAATCACTTTAAAATCACACACGCAATTTCAATATTTCACATACGAGAAATCTAGTTCCAGCTTGATTTCAAAAAATAGAAATTAAGTAGTAAAAAAGATTGAGTGGAAAATGTTATTACATTCTTAAATTATAGTTTCTTTCAAGTTTGGAGTCCCCAAATGAATTCACCTTTCATCCGTTACTCGAGACGAAAGTTAGAATCCAAAAAATTTTCGGTCTTGATGGGTTTATTAATTTTTATTAATCATGAATACTACAGCATTTTTGTTTTTGTTTTTTAATTTGTGCAGACTTCACCATTAATTCCATCGAAAATCGTTTCTGATTTTCAATGATCTTTTCACAGAAAATTTGACATAGCCGTTGTAATAAATCGATTACTCGTGATTTCAAGGAGACATCTGACAGCTGAGAGTACTGTAGATCATGCTATTTTTACCTGTAACAGTTAACCGAAAAGTCGAAAGTAACAACTGCAAAAATATGTGTGAATTTCGATTTGACGAACGACGGTCGAAATTTTTGTTGCTTTGGGTCGCCGCCCGATTCGAAAATAATATTCACTATGTCATTACCGATGTGCCTTTTCCTCTCCAATTGTTGCTTATTGCCCTTAGAATAAGGCAATAGGGTCGAAACATGGAACATGATTTCGTAGTCTTGGAAATTCGTATAGAATGAGTGTGTACCGGTGGAATTAGCTGGAAAAGGATACATCGATACGATATTTGGGTACATGAGAAACAAATTTTTGAAGGGAATGCCCATAGATGATCGAAAAAATTTCACGTCAAATCCAGTTTTCCACTATTATGCGACAATTTTGAAAATTTTTGATAAATTTGATTTCTCAGTGAATCGTAGAAATATCTACAAGATTACGATTCTTATAGCTAACTTTGATAAGCTTCGCGGCGGTCAATTTTTCCGCTTTCACAAAATCTGGGCAAATCAAGGCATAGTTAAGAAATTATATTCTAGTTTTTATAAAATGTTTATATTCGTAAACCAAAAAATTACAAAAATTAGAACTGTCGTCGAAATCGTACAAAGAAAGCATTTACGCCACAGAATTTTTTCTCAACAAATGTTTAAGGTTAAGGCTTAGTTGAATATGCTAACAAAGGTTCAGTCTATGTGACATATAGTTCAACACAAAAACGTAAAAAGTAAAATAATACTTACTTTGCAAAGCTATTATTTACGCGCATTTTAAAAAACGGACTACAACTATGCTTATAAGCAGTGAAAGAAAATGAATTCATCAAAAGACTGTTTCGATCCATATACTTTGAAATGGCAAATGAAGAGACAAAAAAACTAATTTCAATTTTTATGGAATGAACAACTTTATAATGTATGAAAATATATGATATTCCCTCATCACAAATGAAAGGCCAAAATCATAGAAACGGCATCTTGCTTATCTATTTGTAATTTATATAGCACTGTTGCCGACCCTTGGCTGCATTTGACCAGGTTATCCGAGAAAATTATCAGTCGGAAGGTTTGTCGCTGATGCTTGGCTGCATCTGCCATTTCAGAATAAAACAACTCTGCCAAGCTTGCAGTCTTTTTTCCTTTTTTCAATCATAGCCATAAAAAATCCGTGATTTTACTTGAAAATTTCATTACTGACCATGCCTTGTGTTGTATGTGATGCGCTTCGAACCAACAATCGATAAATTTACGTTCAACGATTACACTGATCAAATGCATAAGAAGAATTCATCTCTTTCCTCATTCATATGACTCAAAATTCAAAAGTGTTTTTCGACTCATTATCCACATGAAAGGTGAAGCCTCCTAATCAGCAGGTTGGAATATTTTCGGGTAGAACCCATCTGTAAATCTATTCTTTTTTCAAATGGGCCTCGTAGTCCAGAAAGGTACATACAAATAATAAACAATCTGTCGTACACGACAAAATTTCTCTCCCTGGTTGACTGTAACAGTTAGGAGAACACTTTGAAAAAGAAACACTTAGACATGCGATGCAGGCTTATTATCTGCTCATAGATTTCTACGCTTTATTTTGCATTTTGAGGCTCACTTGAAAATAAATAGTTATAGAAGAGAAATAATCTTCAACACTGAAAATCTTTTTTCTTGTTTCACTTCCCTTTCAGCAAAGTCGTTTCATAAAGTTCAATGTGTCATTGTGGTATTTTGTCCATTTCAGAGGGACAAAAGAAGGAAATACAATTTTTCCATTCACCTACGGTAACCCATCAGTTAGAGAGCGAAAACAGCTGCGGATTAGTGGCTCTCTTATAGAAAGAATCTTATGGAAAACCGTCCTTTTGTACCTTTTGTCTAGCATTGTTTTCTATCGAAACGTATCTTCTGCAGGGCACAAAAAAATTTCTGAAAAACCGAAATTACTGCATGATTCCATAAACGTTTTTTGGAAACCCTAGGTGAGCATCGATCTCACCATCTCATAAGAGATTCTAAGCTCGAATTCCTGTACAGCAAGCTATTATTCATTGCTTTTAATTCAATTGCATACTTCTAGCGTCAAGGCCACCGCGGAATCGGGGCCAATTTTCTAAAGATATTTTGTCGCCCAGTAGATGTAGAAAGTTGTCAAAATCTGCATTTCCAAATTCTGGAAAGAGACGAATTAATAATAAAAAAAGTATAAAAGACGAAAAGTGTTCCTCACCGTTACTGAGCATATCATCGTCACTCTTTTGATTACAAAACGAAAAAATAATTCCGCATTTGAAATTGATCAAGATTTCTTGCTCTTCCAGGTTGAGTAACTCCTTAATTAGAAAAAGATTATTCTTTTTGGATCACATAATGCAACGTGAACAAGTTTTACTTTCTGTAATTTGGGATCTGTCAATTCTTTAATGCTGTGTGTAACGTTATTCATACCCGGAAATTTCCTGTACGAGTAATAACAATAAGAAAAATGATGTACTGTAAAGGCCCTACTATACTCCGCCGGCGGTGAAAGTCCTATAGCAGCTCAGAACTGGCGCCGGCCGGCGCCGTGCAGCGCTGGTTGCGTGCTGTTATACTCCGTCTTCCGCAAACCGGCCGGCGCCGGTTTGGCAATTTCAACTTAATCGAAATTTTCTGAACCAGCGCGAGGCGACGCTAATCTTATAAGATAGGACGTAAAAAATTATTGATTGCTAGATTTTCATTTTCACTATAATTGAGGGGATTTTAGCAAAAAAAAAATTTTATATCAAAAACCTTTTATTTTTTCATCTTTCGGACGTTAAAAAAATTCAAAAAATGCACAATTTTTGCATTAAAGCATTCAGAAAAAAATTAGAATAATAAAAATGATAATAATAATAAAAATCACAAAAATTGAATAATCAAAGGAAAGAAAATTAAATTCCAACTGGCCACTTGCCGGACAGCGCCGGCTGAAGTTTAACAGCAAACATTATCTAACCGGCGCCAGCCGGCAATAGAATCTCAGGGCGCCGGCCGGCGAAGTAGGGGGTTTAATCAAAGGTTTGGATTCATTACTGTAAAATAGCTTTTACGGGCAGACTTTTATGGTTGGGCGAATTTTCGTTGTTGCAGCACGACAACATTAGTTTTTTTGCACCCTGAAACAATATCAAGGTCATCAATGCCACGTTCGTCATTGGTCTATTCATTTCAGTGTTTTGCTTTTTATTTGTTTACCATATTTTGCCACATGATGGCGCGATATTTGTGACTTTCGGGATTATCGTCAACGCGAACTGATAAAAAATACGGGCTTTTGTTGTTATCAATACCGGCGTAATTTTGATGCTCTGGAGAGAAAAAATGAAAAACACAAAAATAAATACATAGAGAAAAAAGTTACGCATTCATTAGAATGTTTTCAATTGGAAAAAAGAGATGACAGCAAACAACTTTTAATTCCAAGTAAAAAGCCGAAACCATCAAATCAACGGTTAATCTGGCGTCAGCAAACTACTATACTCCATTCATTTTAAAATGTCGATGCAACGAGGTCGCAGCAACATATTTATTGAAAATTATGGGAGACTCGTTGACTCAATTTAATACATTTTCCCTTCAAGATACTGATAGCTTGATGATTGCTCTCTCTCCAACCGTTTCAAGAGGCTCTCTTTGCTGAAATTCCGACCGCTGCATCGATCATTTTAAAATAAATGCAGTATAATCATCGTCTGTTTTTTATACTTGTGAATAATACAATTTTTGCGGTGACATTCTATATTATATGTGTCACTTGGCCGACTGTCCCGATAAGCCGACCCTCCGAGTAAGGCGACCCTCCCACTAAGTCGACCATCCCATAAGTCGACTGGTTGACTGTTCCAGTAAGTCGAGCATCCCAGCACGTCAACTGTTCCAGAAGATCGACTGCACTGCAATTCAACGTCATGTTTTCTTCAAGCCTAAGACTGAGCCTGAGCTTAAATCTCAGCCTAAGCCCTGAAATCAATTAGATCTCGCGAATTTGGATCGTTAAACTGTTCTGGAATTTGGGCTAGTCCGGTTCTAATCGATTTTACCAGTATAGTCGACTTCGTAGGACATCCGACTTATTGGGACGGTCGACTTACTGGGATAGTCGACCTACCGGGATAATACCACATTCGGTTTTGTGTGAACGATGTCAACGACAGTTCCAACTTTTGTCATTCTCTTTACTTACAAGATTAGAAACAGACCATACTTGTGAGTGTATCCGCATCAAAATAAAATTTGACAGACAAATGTTTTTTTTATTTACGAGTCTACCGCATTACGAATACTGTATTGGATCGCGAATTTCTACCTTTACTTACTAATTGTCGTAATGAACTTTTTCCTCACGCCTTTTATGCCAGCTTACCTTTTCCCAAGAAGTAACGATAGTACCATCGAGTTTCATTTTCTGGATCTTCCAATATAACCGGGCTTGGCGGACAACCTTCGTCGCCTTGCTGCAAAACAGCTGTCATATGCATTAAAACATACCAGGACCACCAAAAATACAGTCCGACTCCCATCAGGGTTCGTATTCAAGGGAAACTGTTCGAAAACTTGCCTTAATTCGTCATAAGTAAGTGGTAAAATTCTAAATTCAATCAGCCACCCTATCGTTTAAACCACTGCATCTATTTGACAACTGTTTCCCATTTCGTATCTATTTATTTAGTCAATATCAACTCAATAAATTCCACGACTTGATCTGTATGAAATGTCATTCCAACATACGGATCATTAGCCGACTCTATCAAATGCATTTAACTTCAATAATATTGTTCATTTATGTTTTTGGAAGTTTAAATAATGGGAATATTGAAAACCAAACTTAGAACCTTCTGGGCGTAGAATGATTGCTGTTTGAAAATGCAAGCCAAGAAGCTCCACATTGACTAAAATGTTCCTGACCTATAATAGCCAGCATTCAGACTCGCAGCAACATTGAATAATTAGTTGATAAAATACGTTTTTTTCAAGATAAATCTGGTGAATGAAAAGAATTATAATAAATACTATGAATAAGGTTTAAAAGTATATTTTTTCTAAATAATTACATTTACAATGGAATTTGAATGCCAAAAATTCTAGAATATCTATACTTTCTCTTGAAGCTCTGCAAATTTTTCACGCTCAAGCCCTTTAGATTTCTCCCAATCTAGTGTAAGGTTATGGCATGTCCAAAAACTAAAAAATCCCGAACTGACCATCCTTCCTATCAATGCACTGTGAAATTTTCTATGTTTTGGAAATGATTTTTACGCTATGTACTGTTTCTCCCGTGTCAAAACCAATTTGCATTTTACGTCTTTCTCCCGTACCATATACCCACAATCCTGTCATGCGAATAGGCGTATGACGTCATGTAAGCCGGTAAACAGAATCATGATTCTTGCATTATTCATCATGCAAAAATGAATCGAATTGGTTGAACGACTAAAAAAAGCGAAAAGCTCATTCTGAAGCCAAGAATTTCAATCGATTCCGCTGAAGTGAACCCAATATTTCGTGTTGTTGCTTTTTTTCTTTTTTATGTTTATCTTTGATTGCATTTCCAAATTGATTTCGACGTTGGCAACAAAATATGCAATATGCCAGAGAGCGAAACATTCATTTTTCATGAGATATAATATTGATAACATTTGCTCTTAGTTTTTGTATTCCAGGCGAAAGAGAACAAGGACTTTTGAAATTGAGAGAGAGAGCGAAAAATATGAACAAGTGAGCAAACAGAGGACAAGAAAGAAAAATTTAGTATTGAATCTCATCTATAAAAAATTTCTTAAAGAGGAAATAAGAAAAAGTGACAAACATAGTATTAATGATAGGACCGAACCGAAAGCTTTCTGAAAAACTGTTGAACTATGCAAATGAAAATTGAAACAAAAAATGTGACACTACAAGAATAAAAAGTGAAATGTATGAAAAACGGGCGAGAAATAGAACTTTCAAGAAAAAATCATAGAATAAACAAATCAGTGACTCAGCATTCCAAATTTGAAAAGCACAAATAAAGGAAAACGTGAAAGATACATGACATTCAGGAGGATTTACAAGAAAAATGTTACAGAGGAAAGAGAAAATGAGAGCTGATTGCAAAAATCAAGGAAGATCAAATAGTGCAAAAAAATAAAATCTCCAACAGCAAAGAAAAAAAGCTAGAATCAATCCATTCCTTGACATGGATGGAGAAAATAAGGAACGAGCAAGTAATAACTATAGTCAGTGTTTTCTAAAATGCTTCTCAATTGAAAACTAAAAAAGTTATGCTGTCGTCATGCTTTTACAGTAGGATTTTGTACTCAAAAAATTACACAAAATGCCATCCCCATGTGACGTATGGTTTAGCAGAAAATCATAAAAACAGTACATTATAGTAATACTAATAGTGTATTATTTAGAGGCATAGGATCGCAAGAAAAGCAAATGACATATTGGTAAAAAAACGTCAGGAAATCGGAAGGAAACAAGAAAAAATCAGTGAAAAAATCAATTTGAAAAATACAATATAATGTAAGAAACAAAACGAAAAAATAACAAGAAGAACAAACAAAATTTATTCGAAAGAAAAGGGAAGGATAGGACATTTCTTAATTATGGAAAGAGAGTTCAAAGATACATAGACAGAAATGGGTGAGGAAGAGAATCAAAAGAATGCACATATTTTTAAAACACGAAAAATGAAAAACAAATGCTCGACAATAACAGGCATGAACTAATGAGGAATAACAAATAAAATAGAAATAGCAAATATCTTGAACAACATACAGCCACAAAAAAAAGAAAATAAAAGAAAAAACAAAAAAAGAGCAATCGAAAAAGCAAAACGATGAAAAACGCGGAGCAATAAAACGGAAAAAAATTTTTTAAATCAAAAACGAAAATTCATAAAATTCTAAAATATAATTTAACTTACATAGACGTCATTTGTAGACGTTTGTTCGAAAGCAGCCGGTTCTAGGCGAAAAAATATAATCGACTTGGTGGCGCCGATCGGCGTCCGGGCTTCGTCCTCGCTGACCGACGCCGAGGACGACGACGGTGGAGGAAACTCCAAACATCCGTAATATTGTTGTTTTTTGATCGATCTTTTTTGCATCGAATTAGCGGCTCTACTTGTCCACGGCGACGCCGACGTTGGGTTGGTTACATTTCGGGAGTTCGGCGACGACGGGGAGCTGAAGAAAACGAATGAATAAAATCACTGAAAATGTCAAGTTTGGAATCTATGTTCAAAACGAAGTTCTCCTGTAAGTGAGCGGAACCACAGTCAGGGTCAGCAGGACACGTAAGATCAGTGTAGAAAAAGACACGGAAAGAAGAAAAATAACATTCCCGTACAGAACTAATCATTTTCGAGAATGATATATGGGGAAAATCTTCGAGAAAAGATTTTCGCATTATGTTCACACAGTATGGGACGTGAGGGTAATTCGACCCGAACCGGAGATACGAAGTGAACATTTTTTAAGATGCAGAGAAAGTATGCAGATAGTTGGAAAATATTATTCTTTGGCCATTCACGAATTTTTGAATATTCCTCGAAGATCCTTTTTACAGACTCAATGATTGGGAGGTTCTGAAGTCGTCAGAAGCTTTTTGCTTAAAAAAGCAGAAAATGGGGCAACTGTCGATAGATTTTTTCGAAACCAGTCCGAAAATACCATTTGACATGTTTCATCGATACTTTTCGCGGAGTAATTGATGTCTAAAAGTTTTCAACGACCAGCTCAGATCTAAAGGTGGCATGGCACAGCGCATTCTCTAATTTTGTTGCAATTTTTGAAGAAAATGGAAATAGTAAATTTTTTGAGCCAAAATCTCAAATTAAGCCCAACGGTCATATTTTTCTATTTTCCATAGTCTTATATTTCACGAGAAATATTCAAACATACTCCAATCATTGTTAGAGTAAAAAATTATACAATAAAAGCTTTTTGTAAACGATTTCGAAGCGGTACTTTTTGCTATTTTTCAATTTACAAGCATTTTATAAAAAATATACTATATACTTGTTTAACCGGTTTTGGAAGCATTTCAAGGAAAACAGGCTATGATTACTCCTAACAATGATGCTTACTTTCCGATCCATATTCGCAAACAAAAAAAGAAATATCGCCTTTAATAATGCTATCAAATATTTTCATAAGCAATTCCCATAAAAGATAAACCTTTCGGAGAAACCAACTAAAGACGAATGTAATTAATGTATTGTATCAAGCTCACGAAACTGCAACTAAACTAAAATTACACGTGCGCCGTATCCATTACTATGGAGACAAACGAAAGTAAATAAAACAACATAAGAACAAAAACAAAATGAAAACTTTGAACACACACAAAAATGGCAGCTGGTTCATAATTATATTTATTTTTTATGCCGGTTACGATTTGTCTAAAATCATTCACTTGTTCATTGGGTTTTATGATATAGGTTTTCCGGATATACAAGTATAGAGCGTACAAAAGAAAAGCAAAGCGGAAAAAAAGACGAAGAATGAGATGAGCAAAAAACTGCATTGCTACGAGTAAAATGATGTGTCATACTTTCCATATTAAACTTGTGGTTGCAGACGTCTCGTTAGTTATTGTATTTTTTGGTATCATCATGCATTCTCTTTGATCATTTTGTTATATTTTAGGGGGTACTTTTCTACTACATGTTGTGGATAGATTTTCGCCTTCAGACATTGAGTAGGAATGAGATTATTTTAGCGATTTTTAATGAGAAAAAATCATTAGTATAGCCTGCATATAGCTTATAGTAAAAGCATTTCTTGAATTACGTAAATTTTCAGCGCTTTTCTGAGCTCCCACTAAGCTCTTTTCGTTTCGGACGAGTTATGCACACAGAAAAGGCGGAAGAAAGTCTTTGTTTTTATATATTATACAGGGTGTCTAGAAAGAGACTACCGCAGATTTTTTGTAATAACTTCGTCAATGTTCAACTCGCAGTGATAAAATTTTGCCTATTAATAGATTTGTTCCCCCTTAACATTATTACTTATGTTTGATTAACTTTTTCCCCATAAAACCAGTCCCGTTTAGTTTTTGTCACTTATTCTAACGTACACCGTCGACGAAACGGAAATTCAAAATAGGTTCATCAAAAATGTAAAGCTTAGTAATTTGGTAAAAAGCTGAACAAAATAATGTTTTGATGCATTTAAAGTTTTTGCTTATTTATAATAAATTTTTTAATAAAATGCTTCTTAATAGAAAAGCGACACAAATCAGTACTGTCGTCAAAATTGTTTACATAGAGATATTACTGTAAAATTTTTCACTCGAAAAATCGTTAAAGGTTAGGTCAGTATGCTCACAAATTTCCCGTGAAAATCTTTCTCTCCGCTTTCATTATTTAGAAGCGTTTCCAGAAAAACAAACTACAGGGATAACGCGTGGTCTGTTATAAGGCTTTGGTTATGCATAAATTGCTAAAATACATAACTTGCCAGAAATTAGGAACACGCAAAACTCTCATACTTAATACTTTACAATGAATTAAGTTTACACCTGCCGGAAATACATTAGTTCTATGGTGCTTATTATATTTCAAGCAATAAAGTCACAATATTTTATTATGTCAGCTTCATTATTCGCGGAAATATGGATTCAAACGTAGGGTAGTTTTTAGAGACAGCCTGTAGAGAGAAAGATTGTTTACAGATTTTGCGGGCTCAAGCATCGTATCATACAGGAAAAATCCTGGTGTCATGATTACACCAGAATCTCGCGTAACGACTTCCTTCCTGAACAAGCTAATTTGCATAATGAGTGCGTCAGAATAGCGGACCTTGGTGGTGCACTGACAAAGCCAGAATCATCGTAATTTCCGTCGATGGAAAAAAGAGGCTATTTTTTCCCTTCAATTTGTCGTTTAATGAGTTTGACTTTTCCTTAATTAATCACCGATACGGCGTTACGACGGTAAATAAGCTTTGGTGGAATGTGCCAATAAAAAATGTTGGTTGGAGATGAGAGGGTATGCGAGAAATTGAAAGATCGTCTGCGGGGTTTCGACACTATTCGGGGAAACGAGACGGTAGAAGGAAGAATTCAAGTTGTGCGTCGAATGAAAAGCACAAAAAAAACAATAGCTCATAGTTATGTTGAAAAAACATTCAAAAGTTCGAAAATGCAGGTTACAATCAACGTTGACCCCAAAATTCAAAAATTATCAAAAAAGAAATATTTTGATGTGATAAATATTGTTTTTCTTGAATCATTTCTGTGCATAAATAACGAACTACCGAGAATTAAAGCTGCGATTATTACAATGCAAATGCAGTCATTCACTATTTTTTTACAATATTCAAACCATTTAAAATTCTAGAATCTATTTACTGCAGATGAGGATAGGAATCATCTTTTGACGGATGACAAGACTTTTGTATAGTTCCTTTATAAAATGCTTCTCAATTGAAAAAAGATCAACATTAATCAAAATTCGTCAAACCCATTACGTAAGGCTTTTTACGATAAAATTTTGCATTAAAAAAATTGTTGAGGATTGGCTGAGTATATTCACAAATTTTCAGTTCGGCGTGATATGTGTTGGCAGAAAATCTAAAAATATGAAATAGTAATAGCTTCCCATTTTTAAAATTTTAAATAATTTCAAGAAAAACACACAGAAAATGATTAGAAGTCTATCAAAGTATTGACAAAAATTTATTTCCGTGGGTTCGGCTAGCTCGTTTTGGAATTTTTCAGTAAATCCCTATCAGTCGCAGACTTCCGATATTTATAACTTTCTCTTCTTCAACAAAGTGAAACTGAGTCCATCCGTTGATTAGCTTCTCCTTTAATTCAGAAGTTCGATTTAGAAGTTTTCTTATATTGAGTATTAGAAAGACACAAGAAAACACACATACATAGTATGTCGTTTTATGAAGGTTTATTACTCTTCGCAAGATCAAGGAACTCTGATAGGACACAACCTTTATTACGTATCTTCAGATCAACCAGTGAATCTTCAAGTTCAGTTCGATCTTTTTTGCTTCTGAATTTAAGGTTTTCAGATGTACCCACATTGAACTGTGCTTTTTAGGGTCAATACCGACTTATCGAATACAATTAAAATTGTGTCTCATCCATTTTTTGCAACAGTATTTCGCTGCATTTAATTTGAACACAGATTTTCAACAAATGTTATTTTCTTATGCTAATCAACTGTTTTCAGACAGACATTTTCCTAGCTAATAGCGGTAAAATTGAATTCTTTTCACTTTTTTCAATTGAGCTTCATCGAGATTTGTCGAAGAATGAGGTATGAAAGAGAATAAAACTCAGGGAACAAAAAACAGGAGCTTCTGATGATATGGCACACGAACTAGATGCGCGATTTTTTGGACAGGTGTAACTGAAAACATTTTGCGATTTGATCTTTGTTCCAAGTCTCGTTAACTTTGAATCTGGCCTCCCATCATTAGACTCCCTCTTTTTGGTCGAGTACCTTTTCGTCCTCGGTCGCATATCATCCATGGTCTCCTCATTTTTCGACTGTCCACCGGCGACACCGTTCGCCGTCCAGTAAGGTGAAATAAAAGTTTTTTTCACGTCAGACAATTTACTGAACATAGTGAAGGCCCTTGACCTCGGTTGACCTGGGCTATCCGATTCCATTACGACTGTCGTCCGATTTTTCAATTCCCAAACCCGCTTATGTTCAATATGTGAAGCAGATGAAGACGAAGAAGAATCCATAGCTCAACGTACAACGATAGCAAAAAAAGATATGACAATGAAAGCCCGAGCTCTTTTCTCGTTTATACGTGTGTATGAATAGCGGACTGCATAAAAATTATGCAAATGTGATACAGTTAGCTATAGGCTTCTCGACTATCGCTGATGTGGCGGCAGGATGGCAATATATAAAAATGATGGATATCTCTTTGTGAGCTTTTAATAAGCAATAGTTCTTCGACGATATGCCTGTTTATCGAATTATGTGCGTGGAGAACTGGGAACACAGAATATGCAAATTTTTTACTCGGCACCGGTTATTATTCGTTAAAAAAAGAAAACATAATTAGCTAGTCAAAATTTCCTGAAAACGTAATTTGTATTGTTGAACTCTGGTTAGTCATTTTTCCAAATAGATTAGATTAATTGCATACACCGTTTCACAGGAAAAATAATGTGTACGCATTATGCAAATTTCTCCCGTTGTTTTTCCATTAAAGCTGATTCTACCTGCAGATATCTATGTTTCTCATTCTCTATGGCACTGGAAGCACGTGTTTTCTAAAAGTCACGGGACTTTTGTGTCTGGAAGCATCATCAAAACATACCCATGCTGTAAGGTCGAATACATGGCACGTGCGTAATTAAAAATGAATACAGTAATTTGGCGAATAAGCATGGTACTACTATAGTACGAAAAATTCGATAGTAGGTTTTGAATAAGAAGTCCGAAAATATAAAACCGAAGTTCCATTTGAAATCGAGAAAGACCTGTCCAGTCAATATCTGACAAGTAAATTATTTACTGTTGAAGAAACGGGATTCGTGGAAAAAAAGAATTTGGTTTGATGTCAGCAAAATGAGCGTAAAATGGGCAAAAATGAATTTTTTACAAGATTATCAGAAACCATTACTTTCTAACATTCACATTTTTTGAGGAAAAAATTCTCTAGTAAAAGCACTAACGATTATGACGACAATAACAGTTAATGGACTTTTTGAATTTACAAACACTTTAAAAACCAGATTAAGTGGTTGTTTTTTTGCTCTGACATAAGCTTGCCATCCTCGTCGAATTCACTGGAACAGTTTTCTTATTACTGTGTAATGCGAACAAAAATTACGCAATAAATGCGATATTGGGGACAGAAATAAGTGATATGACCGGCAGAATCTACGAATACTTTAGAATCTGACTGGGCAAAACACTGTAGATTGATTAGACCACTGATAACCTGTTTTTTTATAAAATGCATGTACAATGAAGAAATGACAAAAATTAACAGTGTCGTTAACATCGTCCAAAAAGCTTTTACGATAAAATTTTTTACAAGTAAAATTGGGGTTGTTGAATATGGTCACAAACATCCAATTCTATGGGATACATGGTTTAGCAGAATATCGTAAAAATACGAAGTAGTACTTACTTTCCATTGTTATTATCTACAACCATTTAATGAAAAAGAATGAAGGCGCAGCCAAATTAACTGAAAAAAACTTGAACTTTCGCCAAAAAATTGGCAAAGTTTAGTTGGTCAAGACAAATCGAGATTGTGTTTGCAAGGACATGTCATAGACCGGGGATAATTTTTTCATCTACTCTTTCGGTGTATACGCTATTTCTTTCAGAGTTTAAAACTTTAGTATCCAAGTTTTCGCATTGTGAAAGCTTTCTTTGATATCCACGATTCTGCTTTTTGTAATTCTGTGACGAATATTGTGATATGCTGGATGAAAATGACTTGCAAGTATTTTTTTCAAAAACGTCGTAAAGATACTGTAGCTTAATTATTTATAAATTTCTGCGCACCAAACAGTAGTCACGTGACTATAAATTATATTCAATCTTAATCGAATATCATGTCAAGAATAAGCAACAAGCAAGTTACAGTACGGAGAAGGAGAAGTATTTAATCAATCAAAAGGTCACTAGAACATTATGGTACAGAAGTTCATCGATGAACTCGGTAATGCCAACTTTGACGTCATCGGAAACATTCACATTTCAAAGCTTATAATTATACCGTAAGCTACACTCAAGCGTGCCTAATTATTTATAGACGAGAACAATGTATTCCTTGGAAACTATTTTTCTACATTGAATGGTAGTGCAAAATCGCATATCAAAACGCTCCTGCTTGCAGGTCACAAATGCCAAGCTATGCTGCTTAGTATAATTTAGTTTTGTGCTGCGTGCGGATTTTACATAATTCGGCATCATGGAAGTCTTTTTCCGTAACACATACAGGGTGGTCCAAAGATAATCCAATGGTGGACCATTTTTTGCCAAATTAGCCTCGGCGATGTATAAATATATTTATGCATGTAAAAAATCTTCTTTTCACAAGTTAACTTTGAACGACCTACAAAAAATTCCATTCTGTGCTACACATTACCGTTTTTTACATTTTTTGTCCTTGCCTTCTGCCTCTTTGTATCGTCGAAGCTCATTCGGAGATTTATGGCAGTTTTGTGACAGCGTGAGCAGAACTCATCTGACGTGCCAAAATGTCGTAGTTAAGGGAAATTCGCATGCTCAATAAAAGAAACTGAGTGAAACGAATAATTTTTGAAGATTTTCATGCATTAATTTTTGGACAAATCGCAGAAAAATCCAAAAATTCCGATTACAGTACGCCAGCTTTAAACAAAAAAAATTATGCCTCCACCGAACCGTTTTTTGTTCTTCCCCTAGAGTCCTATTCAGAAGTGAAAAATCCTAGGATTTTTGTCGCCGACAATCGACGATAGTCGGCGACAATTGGCGACACTCGGGGACAATCGGCAATAGTCGATGACATCGGCGATAATCGGCGACTGTCGCCGATCCTTAGGATTTAATCGGCGACAGTCGGCGATTCTAAGGAATGAATAGGCAATTTGCAGAAAGCCCTATTCAGAAGTGAAAAAATCCTAGGATTTTGGTCGCCGATAATCGGCGACAATTGGCGACTGTCGCCGATTCCTAGGATTCAATCAGCGACAATCGGCGACTGCACTTCTGAATTGGGATTAATAACCTTGAATAGAAGCAAAAATTTTTACCAAGTTTGTACTCGTAAACTATCATAAAATTTGGAAGCGACATTTTCCAGCAGCGATAAAAAATGTCGGAATTTTCTTGCAAATTTGTGAGATCTCTTGCTTTCTTTCCTTTCCGGACCTAAACTCTTTGACTTCATCAGAAGATACATAGAGACTATTCTGAGTTTCTGTTTGTATATATGGAGATCTTGATTCGTACTTTGAAGTTGTCAGTATATTCAGCTGAACAATGGGTTGAACAACAAAAATGTTGCTTTTGTGCTGTCGTGAAAGTATATGAGGTCAATAAAATTGCTGTGCAGTCCAGCTCTTCATTTTTTCTTCCAGCTAATGTGTCCACGAAGAACTTCAGTTCAGTTGTTGCGATTATCAAACAACAAAATGGTAGCTTTTGTATTGTTTCTTTTCTTCAAACCCGTGAATTCCGCAAAAACTTTCATGGGATCGTTGCATCGATCATTTCAAAATGTAGGGAGTATAGACATGCATACAGGTCTCATTCCTATCTACAATGCTTCTTTGGTATCAGAAACCAACTCTAAACTTGAAAAATAATGCACGCATAAAATATGGGGTCCCGGGCGGAATTTCCTGTAAAATATGACAATCTTATCTTAACTCTAGAAAACAAGAAGAGTGGGCAAGCAGTTAATGCATTATGTCTGTTTAATCCGTTTGTCCTTCAGCCACGGTTCTCCGTATTTTTCAATAACATAATTGCGACTTTCCAAAGGTTCTATTTTTTAAAATTATGTTGACTGATTTGGAATTACTCAGTCACGAAGAAAGCCGATAAAAAAGGTTTGAAGTTTTGAGGTTGTTTTGGTTAACTTATAAATTTCATTTAAGGTAATTTTTTAAGGTGATTCGAAAAATTAACCGTGATTCTATCAAGTTTGGGGCTCAGGAAGCCATCCCGTCAACCCTCGTTGAAGCGTCCAAGAGAATAAATGTGAAGTTTTACAAAAAATGAGTAGCAAAAAAAATGTTTTCTCTAATTATAATGCGTTCCATTCGGAAAGATCAACATTAAAATAAGACTTTAAAAAATTAGGTATAAAAGAAATAAAAATACATCTAGCATTTTGAATTCATTTAGAAACTGAAGATACGATTCGTTAAATTGTTTAGTGTATTATTACAAACAATGACTTTGAGTGCCATTGGTATTACTTATCACTGTTCAAATGAGTTTCTGTCAGGGATGATATCAGTGTATCATCTATACTACTTGTAATACTATAAAATAATTAACCGATTCTAACATATATAATTCATCAACAATAAGCGTGTGCGAAAGATACACAATTCCATCCTCACTCCTAAAATAATACCAAATTTTATTTGTGTACCTGCATGATGAACAATTGGTTACTTCATTGTAAGCAAATTTTTACACATCCTGTTGCCACATGCGGATCCCCAACTCCCGAAAAAATTCACGACTTACCTTATTTTTCGATGTACAGCAAAGCGTTTCATTTCTGGATGGCAAATCTTGGCGAAAGTTTCGAGTAAATGGATCGGAATAAGTAATTCCCAACAAGAAAAAAGTACTGTGCAACGTCGAATAGAATCAGCACTTTGGCCGCAATGTGAAATATTAAACGTCATACAACTAGAACGCGCATTAGCATATTAAGACATGCTTGTCTGCAGATTAAAAAGAGTTTCTTCGAGCGCCTTACGATCAGATGAAGCTCAAAAAATTCGCTGCTGCCTGTTGCTAATGATCTTTCTGCAGAAATAGCCTATCGGGCTGATATACCTCTTTAATCTAATAGGCATAAGAAATGAATTAATTATGCCCATACATTCTTTCTTAAAGGTGATTTCTAGCTGCAAGTAACGCATGCCATAAAATAAAAAACCTGAGGCATGAAAATATTGTAAATCAGCACATAATTATGTGGTTCAAAGAAATGATAATTCGGCCAGAAAAACGACAAAGTACACCGAATTTTTAAAAAATTACATGAAAAAAATTCTACTAGTACCACCACAGAGAAATTTATACCTGAAGAATGGGAAAAATGTTAATTTATTTCGCACTATAAAACTGTAGAGCTTGTTCCATATTAAGTCTTCCAAGATACACGAAACCCAGTCAAAATCAGTTCAGGACTTTCAAAACAAAGTTGGGGGAAGATCACAGATAACAAAATCCGGATCTGAATGATTGTCTTAATTTATAAAAAAATTTGATCTGGCGTGAACGATTCGTGAAAACATTTATAATCTAGTACACAAATAGAATGCGAAACAGAGCTAAAAACTACACAGATCAAAAGTAAAAAATATTAAAAACTAAAAATGAATAAAACTTAGTCGTAACGGTGAAAATTTCCACAATGAAGTTTAACTTTTGTTTGGAAATATTCAGCAAGAGGGCTCTTTCTTCAACTGAAAAAAATCAATCAGGATTTTGATTGACGGACATTCAAACAACACTCCAGAAAATTAACGCTTACTTCACTCGGTAGGACCATACTGCTGAAACGTTTAAAAGTATTCGCATTCACGAGATTCAATCAGGTAAATCAGATGATCCAAAACAATTTTTTTCTTCGCTCAAATCCAATTTTTTCCCCTTTTCCATATAAGGATTCAGCTCTATCAATTGAAACGTTCTAGAACCTATGATTACGGTCACGGATCATGTAAAACAATATTGTCTGCGTCGATTGTTAAAATTGGTATATTGCATTAAAGCGCGTCAGTTTTCATTCTATGGGAAGGTGGGAATAAACAAGAACAAACGAAGTTAAAATCACATTTAACTTTAATGATCGACAGAAAAGCAGATATAGACCGTTTTCTGTCTATATCCGCTTTATAGACAGGAGCTTGTGAGTATAATCAACAGCCTTAATAACTTTTTGAGAAAAAGTTTCACATAAACTGTTTTGACGCCAGTACTGATTTTTGTCATTTTTCATTTAGAAGAAATTTATGAACAACGAGCTATTCCTGTTTGTAATTAAACCATTTCAGGGGATAGGTGGATGAAAACGGGCATACTGGAATCTTCAATAAATAATCTTTTGTTACTACAGAGGTCGTTAGGAAGAAATTTATTGAGACACATGTAGCGCGGTATTTATGAAAAGCTTTCTCATTTCGCAATAAGTGAGAAGTAGCAACCATACAGAAGCGATAAGCCACTTCCCAGGTTTGAAAACTGAATGAATTGATCACGGTTCATTGAATATTTTGCTCGCTATTCGTCGAAGAATATTCAATTCTGAAGTGAAAAAAGCTTTGGAATAAAGGCTTTGCACAAGTATTCTTCCAATGGTTGAACGTAGCCAAGATCCCATAATAGGAAGTTTCTTCTGCATCTAATGGGAGAATCGTTCTAATCCCAAATATGCATCTGAGGCACTAACCGAGCTGTTGAAGGGAAACATTTTACTATGCGTTGAAAAAGCTTCTCAAGTTTGATGTCAAAATTTACAAGTTAGGTAACTCATTTTCAATTACCAAAGTAGATCACTTTCGTTTCACACTTTTTCCGATCAGCTCGTCGTGGAAGCCTTGAGTGTTTAATTTGGCAATTGTATTTTTGTTAGATATTGAAGATGAAAAATTTGATGCTCAAAATTCGAACATCAAAATTCGAATGACATGGGAAACTGATGATTTTGCTACGAGTGAATCTTGCCCATAATCTTGGTTGATGCGAAGAAATAAGAAAAATTCAACTTTGCGTTATAGTCCATTTATTTTGAAATGTCAGGCGCAACCGAAGTATATTTCAAAGACACAGATTTTAAACATCATCACAAAAAAAGCATTTACTTTCTAATATTTCTACTTCTACTTCTATTTCTACTATCTACATTAAATTTCTAAGATACTGATTATAAGCGACATGTTTTTTGACCGCAACTTCCCTGCATCTCTGTAATTTTGCATTAAATAGACTATAGTCAAAAACCATGCTTGGTTTGAATATTTTTGGTTTTTTTGGGAAAAAATAGAGCCTAAGGAAAATGATTGTCAGACCACTCTGTAAAACGGACAACCTTTTCAAAACCTACAGAACAAATTGTAGACTTAAAAATGAGCCTATAGGAAAAATTGACATTATGCCCTGGCAGATCCCTGATCTCAGAGAAAAGACTCTTGGTTTTGGAAGCGTGTTTGGTTTAACGGCATAGACATCACAACTACGAACATATAAATTATCACAATAGACAAATTCTGTAGTTAGTTTTTTATTATAGAATGTGTGTAAATTTAAAAATGACAAAAACGAGCACGTTACAAAATTTTTCACCCAAAAATTGTTACAGCTTAATTCAGTACATTCATATACTTTCAGCTCCATTCGACGTATGGTTTAGAAGAAAATCCCAAAAATATAAAATTGCTTTCCACATTTATTACTTGGAAGCATTTAAAAAAACAAACTATAGTTGAAGAACACCGACTGAAGAACATTTGTTAATATTTATATAATTTTATCACTCTGAAACTACTTTCTATTTTGATAACTTGGTAAATCAGTGAAATTAACACTGTATGACTGACTAATCGAGAATTTCAACACGCGTATTTTGAGGCCGATGAGGAAAATAACACAGAGGTAGTCCAAAAAATTCTGTATATTTCCAAAGAAACAGCTTTTGGAAACCAAAAACTCCGCATATGTTTGCGAGTTGACAAAGTTTCACTAAGTATTCAACGTCGTTTGTAACAAGCCTTTTTAAGTCAAGCAGATGCGAAAATAATATGCGCGGTATAGAGTACGGTGCGGTCTTTTGATCGGGTAGGAGCCATATCCGCGACCTAGTGCACATCCGCTATTTCCTGCTGAGGAATGTGAGTGAGAAGTTACAGTTACTTTTTACAGATGTGTTTTAAGCGTTTGCTATACCAAAATCAAAAACAGAAATAAACAAACAGATAGCAAAATAAAAAAAAAACAGGTTTTCTAAATTAGAATGGGATGTAACTAATGCAAAAAGTATTTTTGTCTGATCAATCAAATTAGCATGAATATGTTTGCCGTAGTGATAATGGGTAAGAGTAATTTTGAATCAGTATTTGTTTTCAATCTTGCAAATTATGTCTTCGTTTTTCGTTAAATCATTTTCAATTTTCAGCCATTAGTTCGTTTTGGAAAGAATACGAAATATATTAGGAAGCTACAGTACCATTTGTGCAAGCGCTCTGGTGGCATGTCAGAATTTTCGATTATTCGACCATAAATTACCACAATTTCAAGATTGCCATCGCCATTTTCTATTTATCTTTCGCACTCGAAGTCTCACTATTACGAAGAAACTGTAAAGTTTTCTTCCGAACCTTGATCTACTCGAGATGCATAATGAATATTGATTTTTTTAAATTTTGTATTCAAAACGATTTTCGCATCAGCTAAATGTTGGGCAGCTAAATGTTAGGCAGCAAGATGATGTAACCGACCTTTGGGTTTAGACAAAGGAAGTTGCAACAGTTCAGACCACAGGCTAACAAAAACAATAAACTAAAAACTCTCTCACACGTTTCCCCAGATACACGCCAGTACTTCACCAAACCTCAGGCAGAACACCTTGGCACGTACCTCAGGAGATCCTACCCAAGTCTCCACACCTAATCTTAAAAGAGCCTCCACTACGCTCACAGAACAAAACAATTACTGGTCCAATTTATATTGGGAATGCAATGGGCGATGCCACAAAACAATAATGAAATACTTATAAAGTAGACGATTGGCAGCGAGGCTCCCATAAAAAATAAACAATATTGACCAGAATGAAAAATACATAAAAAACTCGCGAAACAGTGGCTACACATTTCTATGTAAATTTCATTCTTCCTTTTTGCCACTTTTCACCGCATCCAACCGCCTGGGCATGGACACCAGAAGCTGAACACGTGCACCTGTGGCAACCCGGACATCCCTCGGCCCTCAAAACCGACCAACAGGAGGTGAAAACCTTTCTGCAGCCTGAGTCTTATACTGAGACCCCGACTACATAACAGTTTTCCCCTCGGAAAACAAATTTTTTTTGGGGCTACCCCCTCCAAGATGTGATCCAGCCCCTACCAGGTCCTTCAGGTGATGGCGACTTTGATCAATCCATTTGGCAGGGCACTCCTTTTCAGGCTACCCATACGATCAGAAACGTAGTTCTGTCTGGACTTTGAAGTTGATCTGTGCCTAGATCCGGGGCTTGTGAGTAAATATATTCAGAATTCACTGAACAGCAGCTAAAATTGTACCTGGGTCGCGACCGCATGCAATTAAGGGTTAAGTTCAAGGCATTACAAAAAATAAACTTTTTGAAAGATTGCGAAAGTTAGGACAAGAAAGTGGCGGAGTTGGGACAGTGGCGCAGTTGGGACGGTTGCAGAGTTGGGATGGTGGCGGTGTTGGGACACGATAGTGGCGGAGTTGGGACGGTGGCGGAGTTGGGATGGTGGCGGTGTTGGGACGGTGGTGGTGTTGGGACGGGACCCCCAAAACCTCCTCCGAGTGGGGTCACACGAGGGGCCCCGGCCATCGCCTGACCTCTATATGGTTGCGGATTAATCATCCTGAAGGGTCTTCCTTGACCCTGTCCCTGACCCCAACCTCAGCCATATCCCCCTCCAGTTCCCCTCTGGTACGAGCCCTGAGTGGAACTTACGGAAGATACTCCAGAAGCTGAGGTACTGGACTTTCCTTGACTCTGCTGGTTCGCATACCGTAACTTAAATGCTCCAGGCTGTTGCCCACCCTGTGAGTGAGATGACTGTAGCGTGTGCTGGCTCCTAGTCCTGGATGGGTTTCTTGGTTGCCTTTCCCTTAAGATAGGGATTTTGAAGGGCTGACCTTCATCCTCTTCGGCTTTCTGGAATTTACCAGAAAACCTCTGCGCTACCTCTGACAACTTCCTTTTGGCTGCCATATCCACTGCAGTTTGCTGGTATTCCTGCATTCAGTTGGCATATGCTTCCCTGAATGCAGTACTACCTTCTCCCGGCAAGTAGATTGAATAATACTTCTCCATCACAAATGACTTGGCCTGTGCATCAACTGCACCAATATGTCTCAGGCCCAACTGCTATTGTTCCAACTTTAGCAACACCGTGGTACTTTAGTATCTCACGGCTGCCATCACTATCTCTGCATCAAAATGATGAAACCAATTGGGCATCAATTTGAGCCAAACATACTCCCGAATGGGCTCAGGAATGCTTATGTGATCATACAGGAAACCACCTTGAACTTCAAAGTGATCCCCATAGTTCTCATAAAGCTCCTCTACTCCATTATTCACTAACCCCCAGATGATTTGATTCCTATCATCATCTGGCATATTTTGAGCAAAAAATTCGATCACCTCTGGTGTCAAAAAATCTATCCTTCCTTTCACAACTGGAAATTTCTTATGGACGTCCCAGTACTCTCTCAAAACAGAGCTCAGGTACTCCAAAGTTACTTCTTTATCTCTACTTCTCTTGACCGGCTTAGTCGGTTCCGATGTAGAGGTTTTGGAAATAACTTTTTTCCTTGAGGAACTGCTCTGGGTCTGCTGCCACATCTGATCCACTTTAGACACCGGCTTTGCCCGAGTACCTTTTGTCCTTGCACTTTTCTGAGATGCAGTCAATTTACTTGGTACTTTGGCCGAAGCTACCGTCAACTGCACTTGACTCATAGAATGCATGGTTCCAGGCGTCTGGCTCATCTGCCTAGTTCTCGTCTTGGACTTAGTTCAATCGGTCAGTAAAGTCGTGGATCCCACAAATTTGGAGTTCACCGACGCAGAACTCCCAGTCTTCTCTCCTTCATCATCACTGATTTCAATAACATCTTCCCCATCTCTCTTTTTAGCCCTATTGGCCTTTCGGGCTAACTTCCTCCTTCCTAACCTTTTAATCTGGTCATCTGTATGACCCGCTTTTCTAAACTTTCTGACTTCATAAGCAGTATAAATGTCTGGTATACCACCGTCTATTCCTCCATCTCTTGGCGCTATTTGACCTGCCAGCACTGCCTTCCTAACTGCAGGTTGGATGGCCTGCATACTAGCTGGCTGTGCTGCCAATTTCGGGATATGATAAGCAGTAGGTGGCTTAACTGAAGCTTGTACGGCTGTAGGCGCTGCCAGAGGCGTCAGCTGCGCTGTAAAACCAGCCATAACTTGCTCCAGCTGCTTCTGCTGCTGATCTAATCTCGCTTTCTGCTCAGCAAGCTGTTTAACAAAAATCTCCTTTTGTCTCTCGATTTCTTTCTCAGCTTGCTCCCTGAGCCTTGCTTCAATTTCTGCTATGGTTGGACTTGCAGCAATCATTATCAGATTGCTTTCATCCACCATCTGTTCAGCCCTAACATCCATCCCAGAAAGCAAACTTTCTGTCTGGTCTACCAAGGATGTTACCTGTGTTTCCTCATCAGGTTGGAAAGATGATTCAACCGTGAACTCCTTGTCCACTTCTAAATCATCTCCTTCCTGATTCAAATCTATAGGGGTGTTGAGGTCTGCAGGTATCGCTTGTTGCTGTGCTTTCACCACAACAGGCTCAGCCTGCATCCTCTGCACCTGATCCATCTTACTCTTATCAACTCCAGATTGCTGTCTTGTCCTTGTGCTTACCTTAGCACCTGTAATCAGCACTGACAGTTGCTTACCTATCAGCATCACCACAACCTTGTCCCCAATATGCGTAATCTGGATACCTGGTGCATCAGACGGCAATGTCGGCTCAAAGAATGGCCGCTCGTAACCTGGTATATACTCTGGTTGATACCCCAACACGCTTTTCTTCTGATTTTCTTTCGTCGCATCCTCGCTCATGTCTATTGGGTATCCCAAACCTGGCACTCTGACATCTATTTGAGGGAAATAAAATCTTTGGTAGCAGTACGGGTTGTCCTTGTACTGCGGGCATTTGGCCAAATGCTTTCATCTTTCTACTGGTCTTTGCTCCCACGATTTCATCTTGGACCAAAATTGGATCAGTATGAACCCGAAACAATTTTCCCAACAAGTAATTGCATCACCTTTGGTTGGCGTATGCACTTCTGTCACTGGTAAACTATTCAAGAAGGATAAATACTGTCCATACCTATCTCCCCTCTGCAACATCTTCAAGAGTTGTTCCTTCCCCTCAGGGCTAAAGGATCTCAAATAGTTGTGGTCAAGGAGAGAGGTAAGGTACTCTTCAGCCTCCTCTCTGCAATGTGGCCAAAATAAATAAAAAGTAAGGGGAAGTTTGTTGCACACTGCCTCCAAATTCTTAAAATTGTCTTCAACCAATATTTCAGAATATGGAGCGATATCCATCCTCCAGTGTTGCCTTACGTACGAGTCTTTACCATTTGATATATTGACTGGTTCATACTTGTGGTAATTAACTTCCAGAGATGTTATCTCCAACAACTGTTTAGTTTCTTTCCTATACCTCAGAAAATTTTTATACAAAACCATAGATACTGGTTCATCAAGTTTACTAAAACTTTTTCCTTGATTAACCATATCCACTACCTTCTTCGTAACTCGAGCTCTAATCTGCTTTTCCGACAAAGCTTCTTCGAACTCTTCATCCTCACTTACCGTATCATACCCATCTACATTCTTACTTTTTTCTTTGACAGTATAGTCAGGATGAATTCCCTTCAGGATACTTACTTATCCACCCCTATTCAGATTTGCTTCGTAATGAGGGAAGCTGTACTCCATATAGCCTCGAAAGGAGGTGTCCAATTGAGCAGCCATACGGGCATACATCTCCTGCCTCATTACGTGATATATAGCTGATGATTGTGGCTCTTCCACTTCCGGGCTTCCACAAAAGGTTTGCGTGAAGTTCTCTCCATGAATCATATTAAAAAATCTATATAGCCTAAAGGCCATTACCTCAATCTGATCCACTTTCATCAAATCATGCAGAAAATATTGGAATCCGACCTCGACTTCCATAGCTAACTCATAGTGGAAAAATGCTAGGAAAACCAACAATGAGTAGTAGGCGTCCAGTGCTGAATACCTTATTTCAAACTGCGTTAAATTGTACCTACAGAATCGTTCATGTTGCGCTCTATGATGGAAATCGATTTGAAAATAACCAATGTCTGCCAGATACAACTCTGTGAACAACCCTTTCAGTTTAAATGTTTCAGGGCAAAGTCCCAACTTCCTGGACATTGCCAAAAACCTTCCATTCAATTGGTTTCCTACCTTGGCTACATTATAACAATGGCCATATGAAGACATAACTCTATGTTTGATCTCAGCCATCGGATCAACATCTTGGTGTTTCTTTCCTGCACCATTAACATTCCAAATGGCAACCAGATTTGTAACCAAGTTGTATCCAATGAGAAGCATGTCCGAATCTAAGAGCTCATGAATGAGCATCCATTCCTTGAGCATGATTGTCGTAGTATCTACAACAAAGGTATCTCCAATCACCATTGAAAAGCTAATGACTCTTGCGAACTCCTTCCCTTTTGGGTTATCAACCCCAGAAGTTGCAAAAACTTTGCTCACATACTCTTGTGTAACTTTTTCGGTATCAAAACCGATAATTGGCTGTCCTCAAAACCTACTATCCTTCAAGGTTTCAATCATCTCAGCCACCCTACCTATTTCTACCATCTTCGGCTCCATTAATTCCAACTGAAATCTGCCAAAATTTGTTGCGAACCATCAGTCTAATTCGCGGACTCTGACAACACATTTCACGTTGTAGTCTAAGAATTCATATAAAATATTTACTACTTTTTTCTTAAAAAATTTTTGAAGTGGACTAACATCGGTTAATTTCTACCTTCACCACAGATAGTAAGCACAAATAGAAAATTGCAAGCAGGGGAAAATAAGGTACCAAACATATATTGGATTAGTGTTGGCAGATAGTTAAACACAAGTGTGGCCCCAACTTCTACCTTACTAGGGAGTGCACGCACAGACCACCTGCATCTTCCATCACTGGACTGCATGCCGTCTCAATCCAACGCCCAAAATGGCCTATCCAACCAATGAATTGAGAATTTCCAAGAAGAGTTTTAAAAAATACTTACTAATTTACACAAAATGAGGAAATTCGTAGAAATTTTAATAAAGATGGAATTTTAAAATTTAAATAATTTTGAAATTATCTACCCCTAGTCGACTAATTGCTACAATCCACTTCTTCCCCATCACATAGACGAATCTATTCAACTTGCTATGTGTGTAGAGGAATGATGAAGTTTCACAAAAAGTCCAAATCTCGCGCTATGGGCAGCTTTGCCACACTTTTTCAAGTTTGACAGAACAAATTTGTTCTCACTAAATTTTGAGAATTGTCTAGGCCTTTGTCTAGACGCCTGTGGGCTATAACTTCCTGCTTTGCCCAAAATTTTGAGATTAACTAAGTATAACAACTTAGGTCGCTTACCATCGACTAAAAAGTACCGATTATCTTGCCGCACCTGCAGCTGACCATAGGCCACTTGGGGGTCCATTACCAGGTATCGTTTTGTGCGACATCCATTGGAGGGCTGCGAAATTTCTTCCCCCTCTTTTTCGAATTCTTCAAATTCTGCGCTGTCAATTTTTGAAATTTTGTAAAAATTTTTGAGAGCTGAAAAATCGACAAAGTTTCCACTTTCGCTACTTTTTGTCTTTTTTTCGCTCTAAAACTCTGCTGTTTCCAATTCTTTCAATATTCGCAGAATTGGTGGGCAACAATTGAATGATTCCTCCGAAAAAATTAATCAGAATCAGGGAAATTTGAAAAAATAAGGCGGCGAAAAAAAAATTTAAAATTTTTGGTTTTTGCGAAGAGTGGTTTTTTACCAAGAATTTTGAGAATTTTAAGATTTAGGCAAGGAAAATTTAAAAATACATGATAAATACGCGATAAATACATTGAATAAATACAATTAAATACAATTTGTACCTAATTACAAAATTCGGGACGAAAAAATATGGGGGGGGGTAATCATACCCACACACACAAAAAAAATACAGCGCTATGTGCTACAGCAGTTTATAATTACTGATTTTTGAAGCTACAGTAAACTGTGCATCATTGGATGACACATCGTTAGACTGCAGCCATCTGCCAGTTCCGTAGCGAAAGTGCTTTAACCTGCTCACAGATACCACCTGCTTTTTCAGTGACTCTTTCCAGTGCGCAATTTCAAGCACATTCTCTGATAATCTGCTATTATCAGTAACAACAAATGGTCCTTGCCACCGAAGACCCAGTTTCTTCTGTTTATCGACTTTCAGCAAAACCCAATCATTGATGGAATAATCATGGGCTTTTGCTTTACGGTCAAAAAACTTTTTACTGTTCTCCGGAGCTTTCTTAATGTTTTCAGAAATGGTCTCATAAGTTTCTACTAAACTTTTGATTATTATATGCTTATAAGCCTCATAGTTCATTGGCAGAACTATATTTCTAGCAACACCGATACTGATGCCAAAATTAGCCTCATGACCTCTCAACAATGCAAATGGTGAACATCTTGTTGAGGTGTGAGGTGTGGCATTGTATGCAAAAAGGACAGATTGCAAATATCTGTCCCACTTGTCCAAATCTTCTATAGCAACTTTTCGCAACTGCTTGATCAAGGTTTGGTTAAACCTTTCAACCATTCCATTTCCTTGTAGACGGTAGGCAGTTGTGAAAATCTTCTGACATTCTAACAATTTACAGACTGACATCATCAAATCAGCTGTAAAGCATGAACCATTGTCACTCAATAATTTCACTGGGGTTCCATGCCTAAATACAATATTTTGTAGAAAACTGTCCACAATGGTTACAACAGATTGACCCGGAATCATTTCTGCTTCCACCCATTTTGTAAAGTAATCCTGAAATACTATGACATATGGTCTTTTTTCACTCATGGAAGAGATTCCCACGATATCCACAGAGACTATGTCAAATGTCTAGGAATAATTGGATTTAATGGCGCTATAGTAGCCTTTCCTGGAGTCGCGATTTGACATATTGGACAAAAGCTGATCCAGCTCCGAACATCCTTTTCGATGCTCGGCCACCAGAACTGCTTTTTAATAATAGCAAGGGTTCTCTTAAACCCTTGATGCATCATCATCACTGCACCCTGATACTGACGTAGGACAATTTTTTTGAGAACAGAGGGCACAACAACTTGATCCTCTGATTTGCCAAAAGTCTCTCTATATAGTATCCCTTGATTGACGTAAAAGTTACTTTGAGACTTGGTGCTGCTGTTAGCACCTAGTTTCTCGAAGATCACCTTTACATCTTTATCCTTTCCTTGCAATTGAGCCATCAAGGCGTTTGAGATTAGCCCTTTTGGTCTACCATCTTCGATTTGAGGGGCTTCCTCAAACTCCTTCACTTTCAGTTCAAAGATTCTCTTTATCTCTTCTATAGGTTTTGCTAGCCCATGAGGATGTCCTTTTTCCTCCTGCTGCAAGTTTTTTGCCATTTGCCTAGTGACTACGGCCTCGATTTCATATTTCTCAGGCATTTGATAATTATCAAATTCTGGAGAAATATTAGGTCGAGTTTCATCACTAGCATCATACATTGAAGCCACTGAAGCTGTGGCCATCTTCACAAAAGTAAAGACTCCTACAGCCTCATCCACTTCATCTCCTCTGAGTTTCTGAAGTTGGTTCACTAAAACTTTGTGGTTTTGGTTAATGACATTGTCTTCAGCAAGAGATTTCACTTCTCCTTTTTGAAAGATAAGTTCCCATTTTGGTGGCAACTTTTCTTTCTGTTCATCTGGTTCTTCCTTCCTGGAGAGAAAATCTGCCATGGCATTTTGTCTACCAGGCACATACTCCAATTTGTGGTTGAACTGGCAAATAAATGCGTAGCACCTCTTGAGTTTGTCGTTAGTCTGTGTGCTGACCCTCATAGATAATAAAAGTTTATGGTCAGTTTGAATCATGACCTTTTGACCCAAAAGATAATGTTTATAATTTTTAGGCCGTAAACCACAGCTAAGTATTCTCTTTCGGTGGCGCACCATTCCTGTTCTTCTGCCTGCAATATACGACTATTGTAGGCTATTACCCAACGTTCCGAGTCAGTCTCTTGACATAACACGGCACCCAATGCAATTCCACTAGCATCCATTTGAAGGATGAATAGGGGGCAGATCCATCTAGAATTGGATGTCGTAAGAAAGGCACTGAGCTCAATGCTACTTTGAGCTTCTCAAAAGTTTGGTAATGTAACTCCATCACATTCCATGTTCCCTTCTTACCTGTCAATTTATATAAGGGTTCAGCTAGTGCTGCTAGGTCTGGTATAAATTTCTTACACTATTGTAGCATACCTAGGAATCTTTGCATTTTCTTAACAGAATCCAGGAATGGAAACTCTGTTATCGCTTTGACCTTCTTAGGATCCGGGGAAATTCCATTTGCATCCTAGATATGTCCTAAAAAATGGACCTTCTTGGGAAAAAATTCACATTTCTCCGGCTTAAGAGTCAACTTCCCTTTCGTCAAGGCTTCCAGCACCAATGTCAAATTCTCTAAGTGTTCCTCAAATGTATTCGAGAAGATGATAATATCATCTATGTACACTGGCAAATTTTCCATACCAAATCCCCAAGGATTCTCTCCATCATCCTTTGGAATTCAGCCGGTGCATTCTTCAACCCAAATGGCATCACTCTAAACTGGAATAATCCTTCCTGACATATAAAAGCCGTTTTCTCCTTGCTTTTCTCCTCCATCGGGACCTGCCAATATCCCAACTTCAAATCAAGAGTCATATAAAACTTAGCTCTTCCAAGGCAATCTAAATAGTCATCCATTCTCGGGATGGGATATTTATCATCCTTGGTCACCTCGTTTACACCTCTAAAATCAACTACCGGTCTCGTAGTTCCATCCTTCTTCCCAACTAGGAACAGAGGTGCAGCCCACGGTGACTTTGAGGGCTCTATCACTCCCTGATCCAACATCTCCTTTATATGTCACCTCCCTCCAGGCTGACTATTAATGGCAGCTCTGTAATATCTTTTTGCTACAGGTCTTGCATCTCCTGTATCTATTTTACACGTCAGAGCTGGAGTTGTAGTAGCCGGATCACCAGGCAAGCTAAAGACATCTCTGTACTTCAACAAAGACTCTATAGCTTCCGACTTTTGCTTTTCAGAGATTTTCGCTTTCGATATCATCTTGCATAGTGAAGTATAAAACTCTACAGAATCAGATTTTGATAATGCAGTCATTTCTTCCTTTACCATGCAAGTCTGATATTCCTTCTCCTCCTTTATCTTTTTCATTTCCTTCACTTTCTTGTAAGTATCATCATCTTCAATTAACATTGATTCTGTATAGCCAATGATTTGATCTCTCTCAAATTGACAACCAGAACCTGTGTTATTGGAGATTAGTACTACAAACTCCTCCTGTGATCCATCTACAACTGCTTTCTCTATTCTGAACTTCGTCTCAGAATCTTTCGATTCAACAATAATTTCGTTCAACGTGGCATCTCCATGTTGATCCCAAAGTTTTGCCTTGATCAAAAAATCTGTTCCATATGGAATGTAGGTTTTCCCACATGCGACAATTGAGACAGCTGTCTTTAGTAGACAAATTTTAGGATAAACAATTTGATTTGTGCAATCAGTCCACGCCACACTAACTTTAGGCACTTCTTCCACTACCATTTGCACAGTAGTTACAGAACAGACTTGAATTATGTCAATCGCTTTTTAATGCCTTGTATTGTCAGGGCATTCCTTTTAAAATCAATAACCACACCTAAATCTAGGTGTGCCAAAAAATCCGTGCCCAAGATCAGGTCGTTACCTGCATCTGGCAACACTATAGCATTGACTGGAAAATGTCCAAATTCAGTCTTCATACAAAATGGCACATACCCGAAGGCATGCACGATTATCCCATCAGCTACAGTCACCTTAAGAATATGAGGGTACACTGTGTAATCAACGTCTAATGCCTTTTTCAAAAGCTTAGAAGACATGACCCTACATTGGGCTCCCATATCGATTAAAGCTCTGGTAGCCGTTTCTCCAATAACTACATTAATATAGAATGGAACCGTCTTTGGATAATTTTCCAACAATTTTTTCTCCATGTTCGTCACTTTCCTTCTGTACCTTACATGAGCCAAATCTCTGTTCTTCACTTTTTCTAGAGGTGTCACCTTATCCAGGTGGATAATACTTCATAGAATCAGACTTGGAGCTTTGTCTCTACTCTATTCGCTTTCATCATTCACATCTGTACGGCTTGTCACCATTACATTATGCGTACTAGGTTGCGACTGGTTTGAGACAAATGACCCAGCCTGGTCCTGGAGGGTACTAGCCTGAATTGCCGGCTGACTAGTTGAAGCAGGTAGCATCAACTGAGGCTGCCTCTGTAACTGGATGCCTTGCTCTCTTAGTCTGCAGGATTCCCTGTATCTCTCAAATTCTGGGTCATACCTGTACATTTGATCTTCTTCGGGGAATCCTACATAATAGGCACCTCTTTCTCTTCCTCTGAATCCAAACTGAGGTCCACCTCTACCTCTAAAATTTCCTCTAAATGAAGCGTTTCTATCACTACCATAATACTGATTAGGCATGCCATGGTTAAATCCACCACGTTGCTGTTGCTGATGTCGGTAAGCTAAAGTTTTACACTCCTCCATAGCATGAGTATTATTCTTATGATAAATGCAGTAGGGTCTCTGCTGCTCCGCCTGCTTCTGCTTTTCAGCAGATGCAGTCTTCACAGTAGTCAACTCCTTTAAAGCTTCATTTTGAGTAATCTGTAATTTATCCACTTTTTGAACCAATTGCAGCCATTCCTTTGAGAGAATAGCTAAAAATGACTCTTTGGCTTGCTCCTCGTTAGTCTTTTTGACATCACGAGTTGACGGACCAGGTTGCATCTCTTCACCATTCTCCTCACTTCTCTCCTTTTCCACTGCCTTTTGCAACTGATTTTGTGGTCTTGACTTCGTCTGGTTATACTTTTTAGTATTCCCATACAGAGCATTACCTATAAAAGCAATTTCCGGGCACTTTTCCTCCATAGCTACAACTTGGTTCACTACAATCGGTTTATCCTTGGCTCCAGAAGTAGTAAAAACGTTCTTGTACTTTTTATCAATCTGTGTTACGGCATATGCAAGGTCTTGCCCTGTTTTCATCGATGGCAATACGTCCTGCAACTCCATCTGATATAATGGACTACTTTTATAAATAAAGGCATTAATAATATTCTCTTGCCTCACTTGATCTGTCTGATCTGCATAGACCAGATCCACATGATTGCTCAGCCTTTTTAAAAACTGTAAGGCTGACTCGCCTTCTTCCTGTTTCATATTGAATAGCTCTCTTTTGAGCATTGTCAAATCATAAGTTGATGCTAGATACTTTAAAATATTTCTCCGCGCTTCTGTATAACTTGAGGATGTTCTCGCTATCCTCCTAGCCGTATTTTGAGACAACCTTTTCAAACATTCCTTCTTGATCTTGTCCATAGTATTTTCCAGAAACTCATTTTCCAGATCAGTGAAAAATTTGAGCGCCTCCATTGGCTTTATACTATCATGTAAAGGTCTATGTTTCAAGGCCTTTACCACATCTCTGACATCCACTTCTACACTTGAGCTAGAGTGTGACGTAGATGAACTAGTATTATCATTGTCTGAGTAATGTCTACTCCTAGCTCTTGATCTATGAGATCTCCTTCTACTCTTCGATTTTCTCTGATAGAGATAGTAATCCAAACTGAGTTGAAACTTCCCTCTGTACCACACTTGAGATAAATTTAATTTAAAAATGGAGATATACAAAATATTGTTGGCCATGAGAACTACATGCTAAAAAGATAGTGCAGTATCCAACGAACCTGAAGTAAAGGATCCTCAGAAATTTCCTCCACCACTTGAGTGCTGTCACTCGGGTTTTTCCAACCATATGTCATGCGAGTAATAACTTGACGGTTTCAAATTTTTACAGTAACATCAACATTATATTAGTGAAATGATGCTGACCGAGTGGCAGCAGCATGGTTTGCAAAATTTTAAGGCAAAGGTTTAATGCATTATCTTTTACAAGGCATTGAGTCGTGCCTCATCTCACTGAAAGTTTACCGATGAAATTTGGCTCATGTACACCTTAAAATATCTAGATTTTGAGCCCAATAGTTTTTGAGATTCCAGGGGATGCTTTTGTCTATTTCTGTCTATTTTTATATATTTTCTTAAATTTGCAGAAACCCTGTTGATTTTGAGGCCTGCATTTGTATACTTATATTCCTTTCAGGGAACCCTACATCTTCGGTACAGTACAGTTTGCAGTAGGATCAAAAAAAATTTCCTTTTATCATGGCCGTACATCTATGATCTTTGCTTATTAATGACTTATCCTTTCGGTAGTCTCTGTTGCATTTCGTTTTTCCGATCATTTCTAGGCACTGTTCTACAAAGGCGACAGAGTAAATATTTTTCAATATACAGAACGCCGACCTTCATTTTTGAATCTTTTATCTTCAGAAATCCCTTGTGAAAATAATAGCAAATCATTTTTCGCATTTTTTTGCCGTCTGATAGCGGATGTGACTATGTTAGCGGATGTGCACCAGGTAGTAGTCGTGCACTAAGCAGCGGATGTGCGATAGGTAGCGGACGTGCAGTAGGTAGCGGATCTGCTATCCAATCTTTCGATCATCATGCAGTCGGTATAAAGGTGTGAATTCGTTAAAGAAGCGATTCAACTCATTCCTTAGTTGATCTCACTAGTTTCGGCTAGCTGTTCATCTATGCCTCTTGACTATCGAAAAAATTTGCTCTGAACTTGAACCAGTGAATCAGCCATTTTTGTAAGAAATTATCTCTTATGACACAAAAATCAAATTGGGTAGAGGGACGTGCATTCTTGAAAGCAGTGCTTAGGGGCTGAAAACTTGGTTTATGTAAAATACCGTAGAAATCGTTACTTGTTGTGAAAAGACGTCCACATTCTCAAGGCTGTGCAGCTTCGATTCCGCCGAAAAAGGGCCATAAATTTCGGGCGGCTGTTGCTCACATTTGTTTTATCGATACGCGAATCGAACGATTGATATTCCTTGTAGTATTCTTCTTTACGAAAGACTGGCGCGTTATCCATATTTAAAAAATTTCTTGAACTCTCCAATGAGAAAATAGTTCGAATTTGGGTCCAAGGATCATAAAAAAAGAAGCGGAACGCCTGATATTAAAGCAAGATTATCTCAGGAGCAAACATTTTCGGCGTGATATTGAAGAAATCGACATTTTGACATTAAAAATCTTTTACGTCTGGTAGACTTTTCTCTAACTGGCCGCTCCATAGAATAGTCATTTTTTTGAAAGTTCATTGGAGTACTTCTCTCAGTTACTTTACATGTAAACATGACCAGTTATAATCACCAACTAGCTCGGTTCATGATTTTTTCCTGCGTAATTACATGCTTACATATCCAGAATTACTGAAAACAGTGATGAACAAGTCAGAATTCGATCTCAAAGATCTTTTAGTGCCAACTTCAAACTGCCAAGTATGTGATTCGTTTTCTGCAGCCACCCTGTTTAGGAATCACAGATGCAGGATCTGCAAGAATAATCAACACATGTCATAAACCCAGATGACTTGCAATGTGACTGTTTAACCGAAGTTACTGTTAATAATCGATTTTCCACTCAATTCTGTTTTGAAGAGATGCAGAAAAGAAAATATGGTTATGACGACATGTCCATTTATGATCAAAAACATGTTTCCATGAAACTAATACTACGCATACAAAAATGAGATCAAAACACTGAAATTCTATCCATTATCGGCTGATTAATAATTGACTATGTGGAGAAAGCCCAACTGGGATATGACGATGATGACCCTTCATCGATGAACATGACAACTTTTTCCCTTTCTTTCTGACATCACTGCCAAATGTATGGCTCAAAAGTTCAAGGTATGCCTTCAAACTATAACATACTTTGAGTAGAAAAATTGTGCCAGCTTCATCACAAAAAAGAGGAGACACATGGATCACGTACTATCTTCATCGAATGAAAAAATATCTATCCCCTAATGTCAACATGGTCTCTCGATGCCGTATTTTTAATGAAATTTAGCTCGTTCTGTAACTTGTGTCTTATTTCGAGCAAAGAATGCGATGATATTCGCATTTAGTTAAAAAACGCGATTAATTTTGCGAAGGAGTACTCTGCGTTGATACCACTGCTT